>CAWTZC010000442.1:0-346643 GCA_963919715.1 Microtus obscurus | reverse complement strand
GTGGTTCAAGGAGGGGCAGGGGGTCAGAGGAGGTGGGGGAGGGTCGTGGATGCAAGCTGGGTGGGATATGAATAGAGAGGAAGTATCGGGCAGTATAGCCCCTGCAGACTGACCAAGGAGTGCAGGAGGATTGAGGAACGTCTGAGTTCCCTGTCCCGGGCTGCTGCCACAGTCAGAAACTCACCCACCCTGGTAATGTCTCTCCTGGTACCGGGATCTGGTCTCCGTGCTGCTTGGGTGTCTCGCGAACCGGGAAAGTTTTCTTCCATAATTTTGTTAAAAATATTTTCTGGGCCTTTGAGCTGTGACTCTTCTCCTTCTTCTATCCCTATTATTCTTATGTTTGGTCTTTTTATTGTGTCCCATATTTCCTGAGTGTTTTGTGATGAGTATTTGTTGGCTTTGCTGATTTCTTTGATCAGTGCATTTATTTTCTCTATGGTGTCCTCAGAATCCGAGATTCTTTCTTCTATCTCTTGTATTCTATTGATTATGCTTGTTTCTGTAGACTCTGCTCATTGACTTAGATTTTCCATATCCAGCTGGTCCTCAGTCTGTGTTTTCTTCCTTGTTTCCATTTCAGTTTTCAATTCTTGAACTGTTTCCCCCAGGGTCTCATGTATGTATTTAGTCATTTCTTCAACCTTTTTACTCATTTCTTCAAACTTTTTGTCGTACTTCTCCTCTATTTCTATAAAGGTGTTTTTTACATGTTGTTTAAGGGACTCTATTGCTTTCATAAAATCGTATTTTTCCACTTCTTCTGTGTTAGGGTGTTCAAGTCCTTCTGTTGTGAGATCATTGGGTTCTGGTGTTTTCATGTTGCTTTTCAGATTGTTGGGTGAATTCTTGCCTTGGCGCCTGCCCATCTCATCCTATCGATGCTGTCTAATGTGTCTTTTAATGCAGGAACGGGTTTTCCTGCTGGCCAGGGGCCCTGCTTACAAAATGTCTTCTCCCCATTTCTTGAGAACCGCCTCTGGACACGATCTCTTTCACTGCTCTGAGGGGTCTTCAATACCAGGACCAGGCTCCTGGTTTGCCAGGTACCTCGCCAAGAAAAGGCCTACCCCTCTGCAGGGGGGCCAACAAAACAGAGGAACTCGCAGTGCCCTCTGCTCTGAGCTCCCTATCCAGTGCCCAAACAGGTTAAATTTGGTGGTCCCTCGCCCAGCAGAAGGGGGGGGGGGCGAAGGAGTACCCTGGGTGCAATCTAGAATATTCTAGGGAGAGAGAGGTCTCAGGTAGGAGGAGCAGCCCCAGCAGAGGGTAGAAGCCCTCGCAGGATAACCAGGGGATCAAGGTGATCAGGAAGTACTGTTCAAAGTTAGAGCAGTGTTTATTTTCTTTGTAGAAGCATTTCATGAAATGCTTTTGTGAGAAATGCACATGTGTTCCTCAGAAATGAGAAGTTGTTATTCGGAATATGTTACACTATTGTTAGAATTTAGCACTGTGTTCATTTTCCCTGTAGAAGCTTTACATTGAAAGATAATCACGTTCATTTGAAAAGGTAAGAATTTCATGATATACTTTTGTGAGAAATACACATGTGTTACTCTGAAATGAGAATCCACAATTTGGAATATGTCCAAGTACTGTTCAAAGTTAGAGCAGTTTTCATTTTCTCTGTAGAAGTTTTACATTGAAAGATAAACACGTTCTTTTGAAAGGGCAAGAATTTCATGATATGCTTTTGTGAGAAACACACATGTGTTACTCTAAAATTAGAAGGGATAATTTGGGATATGTCAAATTTCTGTCAAAAGTTAGAGCAGTGTTCATTTTCTCTCTAGAAGCTTTACTTTGTAAGATAATCACGTTCTTTTGAAAGGGTAAGAATTTCATGAAATGCTTTTGTGAGAAATGCACAATTGTTACTCTCATATCAGAAGCTCTAGTTTGGGATATGTCCAAGTACTCTTTGACATTAGAGCAATGTTCAATTTTCTCTCTAGAAGCTTTACTTTGAATGATAATCACGTTCTTTTGAAAGGGTAAGAATTTCATGAAATGCTTTTGTGAGTATCGCACATGTGTTACTCTCAAATTAGAAGCCCTAGTTTGGGATATGTCTATGTATTATTCGACATTAGAGCAGTGTTCATTTTCTCTCTAGAAGCTTTACTTTGAAAAATATTCACGTTCTTTTGAAAGGGTAAGAATTTCATGAAATGCTTTTGTGAGAAACGCACATGTTTTACTCTCAAATGAGAAGCCCTAGTTTGGGATATGTCAAAGTTCTTTTCAAAGTTAGAGCAGTGTTCTTTTTCTCTCCAAAAGCTTTACTTTGTAAGATAATCACGTTCTTTTGAAAGGGTAAGAATTTCATGAAATTCTTTTGTGAGAAATGAACTTTTGTTACTCTCATATTAGAAGCTCTAGTTTGGGATATGTCAAAGTATTTTGCATCATTAGAGCAGTGTTCAATTTTCTCTCTAGAAGCTTTACTTTGTTTTTTTTTTTATTGGAAAAAAAGCAATTTCTGTCTCCTCCCCACCTCCCATATTCCTCCCACTCCTCCCCTCCCACCACTCCTCCCCCTCCCTCTCCAGCCTGAAGAGCAGTCAGGGTTCCCTGCCCTGTGGAAAGTCCAAAGTCCTCCCCCCTCAATCCCGGTCTAGGAAGGTGAACATCCAAACTGGGTAGGTTCCCACAAAGCCAGAGCATGAAGTAGTCTCAAAACCCGGTGCCATGGTCCTCGGCTTCTTAGCAGCCCTCATTGTCCACCAAATTCAGAGAGTTCGGTTTTATCCCATGCTATTTCAGTCATAGTCCAGCTGGCCTTGGTGAGCTCCCAAAGAATCAGCCCCACTGTCTCCACGGGTGGGCGCACCCCTTGTGGTCCTGACTTCTTTGCTCATATTCTCCCTCCTTCTGCTCCTCATTGAGACTTTGGGAGCTCAGTCCAGTGCTCCAGTGTGGGTCTTTGTCTCTATCTCCATCCATCGCCAGATGAAGTTTCTATGGTGATATGCAAGATATTCATCAGTATGGCTATGAGATAGAGTCACTTCAGGTTCCCTATCCACAGCTGCCCCAGGAGCTAACTGGGGACATCGCCCTGGGCACCTGGGAGCCCCTCTAGATTCAAGTCTCTTGCCAACCCTAAGATGGCTCCCTTAATTAAGATGTGTGCTTCTCTGCTCCCCGAACCAACCTTCCTTTATCCCAATCATCCCGTTATCTGAAATGAGAAGTTGTTATTTGGGATATGCTACATTATTTTTAGAAGTTAGCGCAGTGTTGATTTTCTGTGTTGAAACATTACTTTGAAAGATAATCATGATCATTTAAAAGGGTAAAAATTTCATGAAATGCTTTTATGAGAAACGCACATGTGTTAATCTGAAATGAGAAGCCCTAGTTTGGAATATGTGAAAGTTCTGTTCAATGTTAGAGCAGTGTTCATTTTCTCTCTAGAAGCTTTACTTTGAAAGATAATCACGTTCTTTTGAAATTGTAAGAATTTCATGATATGCTTTTGTGAGAAAAGCATATGTCTTACTCTCAAATGAGGAGCCCTAGTTTGGGATATGTCAAAGTTCTGTTCAAAGTTAGAGCAGTGATCATTTTCTCACTAGAAGCTTTAGCTTGAAAGATAATCGCATTCTTTTGAAAGGGTACGAATTTCATGAATTGCTTTTGTGAGAAACGCACATGTGTTTCTCTCAAATGAGAAGGCCTAGTTTGGGATATGTCCAAGTATTCTTCGACATTAGAGCAGTGTTGATTTTCTGTCTAGAAGCTTTACTTTGAAAGATAATCACGTTCTATTGAAAGGGTAAGAATTTCAATATGTGCTTTTGTGAGAAACTCACATGTGTTAGACTCAAAAGAGAAGCCCTAGTTTGGGATATGTCATATTTCTGTTCAAAATTAGAGCAATGTCCATTTTCTCTCTACAACCTTTACTTTGAAAGATAATCACGTTCTTTTGAAAGGGTAAGAATTTCATGAAATGCTTTTTTTGAGAAACGCATATGTGCTACTCTCAAATTAGAAGTTGTTATTCGGGATATGTTACACTATTGTTAGAAGTTAGAACAGTGTTCATTTTCTGACCTGAAGCATTACATTGAAAGATAATCACGTTTATTTGAAAGTGTAAATATTTCAGGAAATGCTTTTGTGATAAACACACATGTGTTAATCTCAAATGAGAAGCCCTAGTTTGGAATATGTCAAAGTTCTGTTCAAAGTTAGAGCAGTGTTCATTTTCTCTCTAGAAGATTTACTTTGAAAGATAATCACGTTCTTTTGAAAGGGTAAGTATTTCATGATATGCTTTTGTGAGAAATGCACATGTGTTACTCTGAAATGGGAAGTTGTTATTCGTGATATGTTACACTGTTGTTAGAAGTTAGAGCAGTGTTGATTTTCTGTGTTGAAACATTAATTTGAAAGATAATCACGTTCATTTGAAAGGGTAAAAATTTCATGAAATGCTTTTATGATAAGGCATATTTGTTAATCTGAAATGAGAAGCCGTAGTTTGGAATATGTGAAAGTTCTGTTCAAAGTTAGAGCAGTGTTCATTTTCTCTTTAAAAGCTTTACATTGATAGATAATCACGTTCTTTTTATAGGGTAAGAATTTCATGAAATGCTTTTTTGAGAAAATCACATGTGTTACTCTCAAATGAGAAGCCCTAGTTTGGGAAATGTCAAAGTTCTGATCAAAGTTAGAGCAGTGTTCACTTTTTCTCTAGAAGCTTTACATTGAAAGATAATCACGTACTTTGGAAAGAGGTGAGAATTACATGAAATGCTTTTGTGAGAAACGCAAAAGCGTTACTCTGAAATGAGAAGTTGTTATTCGGGATATGTTACACTATTGTTAGAAGTTAGCACTGTGTTCATTTTTCCTTGAGAAGCTTTACTTTGAAAGATAATCACGTTCTTTTGAAAGGGTAAGGATTTCATGAAATGCTTTTGTGAGAAACGCACATGTGTTACTCTGAAATGAGAAGTTGTTATTCGAGATATGTTACACTATTGTTAGAAGTTAGCACTGTGTTCATTTTCTCTGTAGAAGCTTTACATTGATAGATAATCACGTTCCTTTGGAAAGTTAAGAATATCATGACATACTTTTGTCAGAAACACACATGTGTTACTCTGAATTGAGAATCCACTGTTTGGAATATGTCCAAGTACTGTTCAAAGTTAGACCAGTGTTCATTTTCTCTGTAGAACCTTTACATTGAAAGATAATCACGTTATTTGAAAGGGTAAAAATTTCATGAAACGCTTTTGGGAGAAACACACATGTGTTACACTCAAAGGAGAAGTCCTAGTTTGGGATATTTTTAAGTATTGTTCAATATTAGAGCAGTGTTCATTTTCTCTCTAGAGCCTTTACTTTGAAAGATAATCACTTTCTTTTGAAAGGGTAAGAAATTCTTGAAATGCTTTTGTGAGAAATGGACATTCGTTACTCTCAAATGAGAAGCCCTAGTTTGCCATATGTCAAAGTTCTGTACAAAGTTATAGCAATGTTCATTTTCTCTCTAGAAGCTTTACTTTGAAAGATAATCACGTTCTTTTGAAGGGCAAGAATTTCCGGAAATGCTTTTTTGTGTACTGCACATGTGTTACTCTCAAATGAGAAGCCCTAGTTTGGGATATGTCTAAGTATTGTTCGACAGTAGAGCAGTGCTCATTTTCTATCTAGAAGCTCTAATTTGAAAGATAATCACGTTCTTTTGAAACGGTAAGAATTTCATGAAATGCTTTTGTGAGAAACACACATGTGTTACTCTGAAATGAGAAGTTGTTATTTGGGATATGTTACAATATTGTTAGAAGTTAGAGCAGTGTTCATTTTCTGTGTTGAAGCTTTACATTGAAAGATAATCAAGTTCATTTGAAAGGGTAAAACTTTCAAGAAATGCTTTTTTTGGAAACGCACATGTGTTACTCTCAAATTAGAAGCCATAGTTTGGGATATGTCCAAGTTTCTTTTACATTAGAGCAGTGTTCATTTTCTGTATAGAAGATTTACATTGAAAGATAATCACGTTCTTTTGATAGGGTAAGAATTTCATGAAATGCTTTTATGAGGAACACTCATGTGTTACTCTGAAATGAGAAGCCCTAGTTTGGAGTGTGTCAAACTTCTTTCCAAAGTTAGAGCCATGTTCATTTTCTCTGAAGAAGCTTTACTTTGAAAGATTATCACGTTCTTTTGAAAGGGTAAGAATTTCATGAAATGCTTTTATGAGAAACACACATGTGTTACTCTGAAATGAGTAGCCCTAGTTTGGAATATGTCAAAGTTCTGTCCAAAGTTAGAGCATTGTTCATTTTCTCTGAAGAAGCTTTCCTTTGTAAGATAATCACGTTCTTTTGAAAGGGTAAGAATTTCATGAAATGCTTTTGTGAGAAACGCTCATGTGTTACTCTGAAATGAGAATCCCTAGTTTGGAATATATCAAAGTTCTGCTCATAGATAGAGCAGTGTTCATTTTCTCTCAAGAAGCTTTACTTTGAATGTTAATCACGTTCTTTTGAAAGGGTAAAATTTCATGATATGCTTTTGTGAGAAACACTCATGTGTTACTCTGAAATGAGAAGTTGTTATTCGGGATATGTTACACTATTGTTAGAAGATAGCACAGTGTTCATTTTCAGTGTTGAAGCATTATATTTAAAAACAATAACGTTCATTTGAAAGGGTAAAAATTTCATGAAATGCTTTTTGAGAAACACACCTGTGTTACTCTGAAATGAGAAGCCCTAGTTTAATATGTCAAAGTTCTGTTCAAAGTTAGATCATTGTTCATTTTCTCTCTAGAAGCTTTACTTTGAAAGATAATCAAGTGTTTTGAAAGGGTAAAAATTCCATGCTATGCTTTTGTGAGAAACGCACATGTGTTAATCTCAAATGAGAAGCCCTAGTTCAGGATATATCCAAGTATTCTTCGACATAAGAGCAATGTTCATTTTCTCTGTAGAAGCTTTACTTTGTAAGATAATCACGTTCTTTTGAAAGGGTAAGGATTTCATGAAATGCTTTTGTGAGAAACACACATGTGTTATTCTGAAATGTGAAGGCCTGTTTTGGGATATGTCCAAGTATTGTTCGACATTAGAGCAGTGTTCATTTCCTCTCTAGAATCTTAATTTTTGAAAGATAATCACGTTATTTTGAAACGGTAAGAATTTTATGAATTGCTTTTTTGAGAAACGCACATGTGTTACTCTGAAATGAGATGTTGTTATTCGGGATAGGTTCCACTATTGTTACAAGTTAGCGATGTGTTCATTTGATCTGTAAAATCTTGACATTGAAAGATAATCACGTTCATTTGATGAGGTAAGTATTTAATGAAATGCTTTTGAGAGAAACACACATGAGTTACTCTGAAATGAAAACCACAGTTTGGGATATGTCATCGTACTCTTCGAAGTTAGTGCAGAGTTCTTTTTCTCTGTAGAAGCTTTATTTGAAAGATAATCACATTATTTTGAATGGGTAAAAATTTCATGATATGCTTTTGTGAGAAACGCACATGTGTTACTCTGTAATGAGAAGCCATAGTTTGGGATATGTCCAAGTATTGTTCGACATTAGAGCAGTGTTCATTTACTCTCTAGAATCTTAATTTTTGAAAGATAATCACCTTATTTTGAAACGGTAAGAATTTTATGAATTGCTTTTTTGAGAAACGCACATGTGTTACTCTAAAATGAGATGTTGTTATTCGGGATAGGTTACACTATTATTACAAGTTAGTGATGTGTTCATTTGATCTGTAAAATCTTTATATTGAAAGATAATCACGTTCATTTGATGAGGAAAGAATTTAATGAAATGCTTTTGAGAGAAACACACATGTGTTACTCTGAAATGAAAACCACAGTATGGGATATGTCATCGTAATCTTCGAAGTTAGAGCAGAGTTTTTTTTTTTCTCTGTAGAAGCTTTATTTGAGAGATAATCACATTCATTTGAATGGGTAAGAATTTCATGAAATGCTTTTGTGAGAAACGCACATGTGTTACTCTCAAATGAGAAGCCCTAGTTTGGGATGTGTCCAAGTATTGTTTGACATTAGAGCAGTGTTCATTTTCCCTCTAGTAGCTTTATTTTTAAGGGTAATCACGTTATTTTGACAGGGTAAGAATTTAATGAAATGCTTTTGTGAGAAACACACATGTGTCACTCTGAAATGAGAAGTTGTTATTCGGGATAGGTTACACTATTGTTAGAAGGTAGTTCAATGTTCATTTTCTGTGTTGAAGCTTTACATTGAAAGATAATCAGGTGATTTGATAGGGTAAAAATTTCATGAAATGCTTTTGTGATAAACGCACATGTGTTACTTTGAAATGAGAAGCCCTAGTTTGGAATAAGTCTAAATACTGTTCAAAGTTATAGCAGAGTTCAATTTTTATGTAAAAGCTTTACATTGAAAGATAATCACGTTCTTCTGAAAGGGTAAGAATTTCATGAACTGCTTTTGTGAGAAACGCACATGTGTTACTCTGAATTGAGAAGCCCTAGTTTGCAATATGTCTAAGTACTGTTCAAAGTTAGAGCAGTGTTCATTTTCTCTGTAGAAGCTTTAATAAGAAAGATAATCACTTTCTTTTGAAAGGTTTTTAATTTCATGAAATGCTTTTGTGAGAAACGCACATGTGTTACTCTCAAGTGAGAAGCCCTAGTTTGGAATATGTCTAAATACTGTTCAAAGTTATAGCAGAGTTCTTTTTTTATGTAAAAGCTTTACTTTGAAAGATAATCACGTTCTTCTGAAAGAATAAGAATTTCATGAACTGCTTTTGTGAGCAACGTATATGTGTTATTCTGTAATGATAAGTTGTTATTCGTGACAGATTACACTATTGTTAGAAGTTAGCGCGGTGTCCATTTTCTGTGTTGAATCTTTACATTAAAAGATAAACAGGTGATTTGAAAGGGTAAAAATTTCATGAAATGCTTTTGTGATAAACGCACATGTGTTACTGCGAATTGAGAAGCCCTAGTTTGGAATATGTCTAAGTACTGTTCAAAGTTAGAGCAGTGTTCATTTTCTCTGTAGAAGCTCTACATTGAAAGATAATCAAGTTCTTTTGACAGGGTAATGATTTCATTGTATGCTTTTGTTAGAAACTCACATGTGTTACTCTCAAATGAGAAGCCCTAGTTTAGGATATGTCCAAGTTTTGTTCGAAGTTAGCGCGGTGTTCATTTTCTCTCTAGAAGCTTTCATTTGAAAGATAATCACGTTCTTTTGAAAGGTTTTTAATTTCATGAAATGCTTTTGTGAGAAACGCACATGTGTTACTCTAAAATGAGAAGCCCTATTTTGGAATATGTCCAAGTATTTTTCGATATTAGAGCAGTGTTCATTTTCTTTCTAGAAGCTTTATTTTTGAAAGATAATCACGTTATTTTGACAGGGTAAGAATTTAATGAAATGCTTTTGTGAGAAACACACATGTGTTACTCTGAAATGAGAAGCCACAGTTTGGGATATGCCAAAGTACTGTACGAAGTGAAAGGAGAGATGATTTTCTCTCTAGAAGCTTTACTTTGAAAGATAATCACGTTCTTTTGAAAAGGTAAGAATTTCATGAAATGCTTTTGTGAGAAAAGCACATGTGTTACTCTGAAATGAGAAGCCACAGTTTGGGATATGCCAAAGTACTGTTCGAAGTGAAAGCAGAGTTGATTTTCTCTCTAGAAGCTTTACTTTGAAAGATAATCATGTTCTTTTGACAGTGTAATGATTTCATGATGTGCTTTTGTTAGAAACGCACATGTGTTACTCTGATATGAGAAGCCCAAGATTAGGATATGTCCAAGTATTATTCGAAGTTAGAGCTGTGTTCATTTGCTCTCTAGAAGCTTTACTTTGAAAGATAACGACGTTCTTTGAAAGTGTAAGAATTTCATGAAATGAATTTGTGAGAAACACACATGAGTCACTCTGAAATGAGAAGTTGTTATTCGGGATATGTTACAGTATTCTTAGAGGTTAGTGCTGTGTACATTTTCTCTGTAGAAGCTTTACATTGAAAGGTAATCACGTTCATTTGAGAAGGTAAGAATTTCATGAAATGATTTTTTGAGAAATGCACATGTGTTACTCTAAAATGAGAAGACATATTTTGGAATATATCTAAATACTGTTCAAAGTTAGAGCACTGTTCATTTTCTCTCTAGATGCTTTAATTTGAAAGATAATCATGTTCTTTTTGGAAGGGTATGAATTTCATGAAATGCCTTTGTGAACCACGCACATGTATTTCTCTGAAATGAGAAGCCCTAATTTGGAATATGTCTAAGTACTGTTCAAAGTTAGAGCAGTTTTCATTTTCTCTGCAGAAGGTTTACTTTGAAAGATAATAACGTTCTTCTGAGGGGGTAAGTATTTCATTATATGCTTTTGTAAGAAACACATATGTGTTACTCTCAAATGAGAAGCCCTAGTTTGGGATATTCAAAGTTCTGTTCAATGTTAGAGCAGTGATCATTTTCTCTCTAGAAGCTTTACTTTGAAAGATAATCACGTTTTTTAGAAACGGTAAGAATTTCATGAATTGCTTTTGTGAGAAACGCACATGAGTTACTCTGAAATGAGAAGTTGTTATTCGGGATATGTTACACTATTCTTAGAAGTTAGCACTGTGTTCATTTTCTCTGTAGAAGCTTTACATTGAAAGATAATCACATTCATTTGAAAAGATAAGAATTTCATGAAATGCTTTTGTGAGAAACACACATGTGTTACTCTGAAATGAGAAGCCACAGTTTGGGATATGCCCAAGTACTGTTCTAAGTGAAAGCAGAGTTGATTTTCTCTCTAGAAGCTTTTACTTTGAAAGATAATCACGTTCTGTTGAAGGGGTAAGAATTTCATGAAATGCTTTTGTGAGAAACACACATGTGTTACTCTGAAATGAGAAGCCACAGTTTGGGATATGCCCAAGTACTGTTCTAAGTGAAAGCAGAGTTGATTTTCTCTCTAGAAGCTTTACTTTGAAAGATAATCAGGTTCTTTTGAAAGGGTAAAAATTTCATGATATGATTTTATGAGAAATGCACATGTGTGAATCTGAAATGAGAAGCTCTAGTTTGGGATATGTGCAAGTATTGTTCGACATTAGAGTAGTGTTCATTTTCTCTCTAGAAGCTTTACTTTGAAAGATATCCACGTTCTTTGAAAGTGTAAGAATTTCATGAAATGAATTTGTGAGAAACACACATGAGTCACTCTGAAATCAGAAGTTGTTATTCGGGATATGTTACACTATACTTAGAAGTTAGGGCAGTGTTCATTTTCTCTGTAGAAGCTTTACATTGAAAGATAATCACGTTCATTTGAAAGGATAAGAATTCCATGTTTGTTAGAAACACACATGTGTTACTCTGAAATGAGAAGCCACAGTTTGGGATATGCCAAAATACAGTTCGAAGTGAAAGCAGAGTTGATTTTCTCTCTAGATGCTTTAATTTTAAAGATAATCACTTTCTTTTGAAAGTGTAAGAATTTCATGCAATGCTTTAGTGAAAAAAGCACATGTGTTACTCTGAAATGAGAAGCTCTAGTTTGGATTATGTCTAAGTACTGTTCAAAATTAGAGCAGTGTTCATTTACTCTGTAGAAGCTTTAATTTGAAAGTTAATCAGGTTCTTTTGACAGGGTAATGATTTCATGATATTCTTTTGTTAGAAACGCACATGTGTTACTGTGATATGAGAAGGCCTAGTTTAGGATATGTCCAAGTATTATTCGAAGTTAGAGCGGTGTTCATTTTCTCTCTAGAAGCTTTATTTTGAAAGATAATCACGTTCTTTTGAAAGGCAAGAATTTCATGAAATGCTTTTTTGAGAAATGCACATGTGTTACTAAGAAACGAGAAGACATATTTTGGAATATGTCTAAATACTGTTCAAAGTTAGAGCACTGTTCATTTTCTCTATAAAAGCTTTAATTTGAAAGATAATCAAGTTCCTTTGAAAGGATATGAATTTCGTAAAATGCTTTTTTGAGAAACGTACATGTGTTGCTCTGAAATGAGAAGCCCTAGTTTGGAATATGTCTAAGTACTGTTCAAAGTTAGAGCAGTGTACATTTTCTCTGCAGAAGCTTTACTTTGAAAGATAATCACGTTCTTTTGAAAGAGTAAGAATTTCATGAAATCCTATTGTGAGAAACGCACATGTGTTATTCTGAAATGAGAAGTTGTTATGAAGATATGTTACACTATAGTTAGAAGTTAGCGCTGTGTTCATTTTCTCTGTAGAAGCTTTATATTGAAAGGTAATCACGTTCATTTGAGAAGGTAAGAATTTCATGAAATGCTTTTGTGAGAGACACACATCTGTTGCTCTGAAATGAGAAGTTGTTATTCAGGATATGTAACACTATTTTTAGAAGTTATCTCAGTGTTCATTTTCGTTGTAGAAGTTTTACATTGATAGATAATCATGTTCTTTTTAAAGGGAAAGATTTTCATGAAATGCTTTTGTGAGAAAAGCACATGAGTTTCTCTGAAATGAGAAATTATTATTCGGGATATGTTACCTTATTGTTAGAAGATTGTGCAGTGTTCATTTTCTGTATTGAAGCTTCACATTGGGAAAAACACATGTGTAACACTGAAATGTGAAGCCACAGTTTGGGATATGTCTACGTACTGTTTGAAGTAAGAGCAGTGTTCATTTTCTCTGTAGAAGCATTATTTGAAAGATAATCACGTTCTTTTCAAAGGGTAAAAATTTCCTGATATGCTATTTTGAGAAACGCACATGTGTGACTCTGAAATGAGAAGTTGTTATTTGGGATAAGTTACACTATTCTTAGAAGTTAGCACTGTGTTCATTTTCTCTGTAGAAGCGTTATATTGAAAGATAATCACATTCATTTGAAAAGATAAGAATTTCATGAAATGCTTTTGTGAGAAACAGACATGTGTTACTCTGAAATGAGAAGCCACAGTTTGGGATATGCCAAAGTACTGTACGAAGTGAAAGCAGAGTTGATTTTCTCTCTAGAATCTTTACTTTGAAAGATAATCACGTTCTTTTGAAAGGGTAAGAATTTCATGAAATGCTTTTGTGAGAAATACACATGTGTTACTCTGAAATGAGAAGCCACAGTTTGGGATATGACAAAGTACTGTTCGAAGTGAAAGCAGAGTTGATTTTCTCTCTAGAAGCTTTACTTTGAAAGATAATCACGTTCTTTTGACAGTGTAATGATTTCATTATATGCTTTTCTTAGAAACGCACATGTGGTACTCTGGTATTAGAAGCCCTAGTTTAGGATACTTCCAAGTATTATTCGAAGTTAGAGCGGTGATCATTTGCTCTCTAGAAGCTTTACTTTGAAAGATAACCACGTTCTTTGAAAGTGTAAGAATTTCATGAAATGACTTTGTGAGAAACGCACATAAGTCACTCTGAAATGAGAAGTTGTTATTCGGGATATGTTACAGTATTCTTAGAAGTTAGTGCTGTGTACATTTTCTCTGTAGAAGCTTTACATTGAAAGGTAATCACGTTCATTTGAGAAGGTAAGAATTTCAAGAAATGATTTTTTGAGAAATGCACATGTGTTACTCTAAAATAAGAAGACATATTTTGGAATATGTCTAAATACTGTTCAAAGTTAGAGCACTGTTCATTTTCTCTCTAGATGCTTTAAATTCGAAAGATAATCACATTCTTTTGAAAGGGTATGAATTTCTTGAAATGCCTTTGTGAACCACGCACATGTGTTACTCTGAAATGAGAAGCCCTAATTTGGAATATGTCTAAGTACTGTTCTAAGTTAAAGCAGTGTTCATTTTTTCTCTAGAAGCTTTACTTTGAAAGATAACCACGTTCTTTGAAAGTGTAAGAATTTCATGAAATGACTTTGTGAGAAATGCACATAAGTCACTCTGAAATGAGAAGTTGTTATTCAGGATATGTTACAGTATTCTTAGAAGTTAGTGCTGTGTACATTTTCTCTGTAGAAGCTTTACATTGAAAGGTAATCACGTTCATTTGAGAAGGTAAGAATTTCATGAAATGATTTTTTGAGAAATGCACATGTGTTACTCTAAAATAAGAAGACATATTTTGGAATATGTCTAAATAGTGTTCAAAGTTAGAGCACTGTTCATTTTCTCTCTAGATGCTTTAAATTCGAAAGATAATCACATTCTTTTGAAAGGGTATGAATTTCTTGAAATGCCTTTGTGAACCACGCACATGTGTTACTCTGAAATGAGAAGCCCTAATTTGGAATATGACTAAGTACTGTTCTAAGTTAAAGCAGTGTTCATTTTTTCTCTAGAAGCTTTATTTGAAAGATAATCACGTTCTTTTGAAAGGGTAAGAATTTTATGAAATGCTTTTGTGAGAAACGCACGTGTTACTCTGAAATGAGAAGCCCTAGTTTGGAATATGTCTACGTATTGTTCAAATTTAGAGCAGTGTTCATTTTCTCTATAGAAGCTTTACTTTGAAAGATAATCACGTTCTTTTGAATGGGTATGAATTTCATGAAATCCTTTTGTGAGAAACGCACATGTGTTGCTCTGAAATGAGAAGCCCTAGTTTGGAATATGTCTAAGTACTGTTCAAAGTTAGAGCAGTTTTCATTTTCTCTGCAGAAGGTTTACTTTGAAAGATAATAACGTTCTTCTGAGAGGGTAAGTATTTCATTATATGCTTTTGTAAGAAACACACATGTGTTACTCTCAAATGAGAAGCCCTAGTTTGGGATATTCAAAGTTCTGTTCAATTTTAGAGCAGTGTTCGTTTTCTCTATAGAAGCTTTACTTTGAAAGATAATCACGTTTTTTCGAAACGGTAAGAATTTCATGAAATGCTTTTGTGAGAAACGCACATGAGTTACTCTGAAATGAGAAGTTGTTATTCGGGATATGTTACACTATTCTTAGAAGATAGCACTGTGTTCATTTTCTCTGTAGAAGCGTTATATTGAAAGATAATCACATTCATTTGAAAAGATAAGAATTTCATGAAATGCTTTTGTGAGAAACACACATGTGTTACTCTGAAATGAGAAGCCACAGTTTGGGATATGCCAACGTACTATTCGAAGTGAAAGCAGAGTTGATTTTCTCTCTAGATGCTTTACTTTGAAAGATATTCACGTTCTTTTGAAAGGGTAAAAATTTTATGATATGATTTTATGAGAAATGCACATGCGTGAATCTCAAATGAGAAGCCCTAGTTTGGGATATGTGCAAGTATTGTTCGACATTAGAGCAGTGTTCATTTTCTCTCTAGAAGCTTTACATTGAAAGATAATCACGTTTTTTTTGAAAGGGTAAGAATTTCATGAAATGCTTTTGTGAGAAACGCGCATGAGTTACTCTGAAATGAGAAGCCACAGTTTGGGATATGCCAAAGTACTTTTCGAAGTGAAAGCAGAGTTGATTTTCTCTCTACAAGCTTTACTCTGAAAGATAATCACGTACTTTTGACAGTGTAATGATTTCATTATATGCTTTTGTTAGAAACGCACATGTGTTACTCTGATATGAGTAGCCCTAGTTTAGATATATCCAAGTATTATTCGAAGTTAGAGCGCTGTTCATTTGCTCTCTAGAAGTTTAACTTTGAAAGATAACCACGTTCTTTGAAAGTGTAAGAATTTCATGAAATGATTTTGTGAGAAAAGCACATGAGTCACTCTGACATGAGAAGTTGTTATTCGGGATGTGTTACAGTATTCTTAGAACTTAGTGCTGTGTACATTTTCTCTGAAGAAGCTTTACATTGAAAGGTAATCACGATCATTTGAGAAGGTAAGAATTTCATGAAATGCTTTTTGGAGAAACGTACATGTGTTGCTCTGAAATGAGAAGCCCTAGTTTGGAATATGTCTAAGTACTGTTCAAAGTTAGAGCAGTGTACATTTTCTCTGCAGAAGCTTTACTTTGAAAGATAATCACGTTCTTTTGAAAGAGTAAGAATTTCATGAAATCCTATTGTGAGAAACACACATGTGTTATTCTGAAATGAGAAGTTGTTATGAAGGTATGTTACACTATTGTTAGAAGTAAGCGCTGTGTTCATTTTCTCTGTAGAAGCCTTATATTGAAAGGTAATCACGTTCATTTGAGAAGGTAAGAATTTCATGAAATGCTTTTGTGAGAGACACACATCTGTTGCTCTGAAATGAGAAGTTGTTATTCAGGATATGTAACACTATTTTTAGAAGTTATCGCAGTGTTCATTTTCGTTGTAGAAGTTTTAAATTGATAGATAATCACGTTCTTTTGAAAGGGTAAGATTTTCATGAAATGCTTTTGTGAGAAAAGCACATGTGTTACTCTGAAATGAGAAATTTTTATTCGGGATATGTTACCTTATTGTTAGAAGATGGCACGGTGTTCATTTTCTGTATTGAAGCTTCACATTGGGAAAAACACATGTGTTACACTGAAATGAGAAGCCACAGTTTGGGATATGTCTACGTACTGTTTGAAGTAAGAGCAGTGTTCATTTTCTCTGTAGAAGCTTTATTTGAAAGATAATCACGTTCTTTTCAAAGGGTAAAAATTTCCTGATATGCTTTTTTGAGAAATGCACATGTGTGATTCTGAAATGAGAAGCTGTTATTCGGGATATGTTACACTATTCTTAGAAGTTAGCACCGTGTTCATTTTCCCTGTAGATGCATTATATTGAAAGATAATCACATTCATTTGAAAAGATAAGAATTTCATGAAATGCTTTTGTGAGAAACACACATGTGTTACTCTGAATTGAGAAGCCACACTTTGGGATATGCCAAAGTACTGTTCGAAGTGAAAGCAGAGTTGATTTTCTCTCTAGAAGCTTTACTTTGAAAGATAATCACGTTCTTTTGACAGTGTAATGATTTCATGATATGCTTTTGTTAGAAACGCACATGTGTTACTCTGATATGAGTAGCCCTAGTTTAAGATATGTCCAAGTATTATTCGAAGTTAGAGAGGTGTTCATTTGCTCTCTAGAAGTTTTACTTTGAAAGATAACCACGTTCTTTGAAAGTATAAGAATTTCATGAAATGATTTTGTGAGAAAAGCACATGAGTCACTCTGACATGAGAAGTTGTTATTCGGGATGTGTTACAGTATTCTTAGAAGTTAGTGCTGTGTACATTTTCTCTGAAGAAGCTTTACATTGAAAGGTAATCACGTTCATTTGAGAAGGTAAGAATTTCATGAAATGCTTTTTTGAGAAATGCACATGTGTTACTCTAAAATGAGAAGACATATTTTGCAATATGTCTAAATACTGTTCAAAGTTAGAGCACTGTTCATTTTCTCTCTAGATGCTTTAATTTGAAAGATAATCATGTTCTTTTTGGAAGGGTATGAATTTCATGAAATTCCTTTGTGAACCACGCACATGTATTTCTCTGAAATGAGAAGCCCTAATTTGGAATATGTCTAAGTACTGTTCAAAGTTAGAGCAGTGTTCATTTTCTCTGCAGAAGGTTTACTTTGAAAGATAATAACGTTCTTCTGAGGGGGTAAGTATTTCATTATATGCTTTTGTAAGAAACACATATGTGTTACTCTCAAATGAGAAGCCCTAGTTTGGGATATTCAAAGTTCTGTTCAATGTTAGAGCAGTGATCATTTTCTCTCTAGAAGCTTTATTTTGAAAGATAATCACGTTCTTTTGAAAGGTAAGAATTTCATGAAATGCTTTTTTTGAGAAATGCACATGTGTTACTAAGAAACGAGAAGACATATTTTGGAATATATCTAAATACTGTTCAAAGTTAGAGCACTGTTCATTTTCTCTCTGAAAGTTTTAATTTGATAGATAATCAAGTTCCTTTGAAAGGATATGAATTTCGGTGAAATGCTTTTTTGAGAAACGTACATGTGTTGCTCTGAAATGAGAAGCCCTAGTTTGGAATATGTCTAAGTACTGTTCAAAGTTAGAGCAGTGTACATTTTCTCTGCAGAAGCTTTACTTTGAAAGATAATCACGTTCTTTTGAAAGAGTAAGAATTTCATGAAATCCTATTGTGAGAAACGCACATGAGTTACTCTGAAATGAGAAGTTGGTATTCGGGATATGTTACACTATTCTTAGAATTTAGCACTGTGTTCATTTTCTCGTAGAAGCTTTACATTGAAAGATAATCACGTTCATTTGAAAGGATAAGAATTCCATGAAATGCTTTTGTGAGAAACACACATGTGTTACTCTGAAATGAGAAGCCACAGTTTGGGATATGCCAAAGTACTGTTCAAAGTGAAAGCAGAGTTGATTTTCTCTCTAGAAGCTTTAGTTTTAAAGATAATCACGTTTTTTTGAAAGTGTAAGAATTTCATGCAATGCTTTTGTGAGAAAAGCACATGTGTTACTCTGAAATGAGAAGCTCTAGTTTGGATTATGTCTAAGTACTGTTCAAAATTAGAGCAGTGTTCATTTACTCTGTAGAAGATTTAATTTGATAGTTAATCAGGTTCTTTTGACAGGGTAATGATTTCATGATATTCTTTTGTTAGAAACGCACATGTATTACTCTGATATGAGAAGCCCTAGTTTAGGATATGTCCAAGTATTATTCGAAGTTAGAGCGGTGTTCATTTTCTCTCTAGAAGCTTTATTTTGAAAGATAATCACGTTCTTTTGAAAGGTAAGAATTTCATGCAATGCTTTTTTGAGAAATGCACATGTGTTACTAAGAAACGAGAAGACATATTTTGGAATATATCTAAATACTGTTCAAAGTTAGAGCACTGTTCATTTTCTCTCTAAAAGTTTTAATTTGATAGATAATCAAGTTCCTTTGAAAGGATATGAATTTCATAAAATGCTTTTTTGAGAAACGTACATGTGTTGCTCTGAAATGAGAAGCCCTAGTTTGGAATATGTCTAAGTACTGTTCAAAGTTAGAGCAGTGTACATTTTCTCTGCAGAAGCTTTACTTTGAAAGATAATCACGTTCTTTTGAAAGAGTAAGAATTTCATGAAATCCTATTGTGAGAAACGCACATGTGTTATTCTGAAATGAGAAGTTGTTATGAAGGTATGTTACACTATTGTTAGAAGTAAGCGCTCTGTTCATTTTCTCTGTAGAAGCTTTATATTGAAAGGTAATCACGTTCATTTGAGAAGTTAAGAATTTCATGAAATGCTTTTGTGAGAGACACACATCTGTTGCTCTGAAATGAGAAGTTGTTATTCAGGATATGTAACACTATTTTTAGAAGTTATCGCAGTGTTCATTTTCGTTGTAGAAGTTTTACATTGATAGATAATCACGCTCTTTTGAAAGGGTAAGATTTTCATGAAATGCTTTTGTGAGAAAAGCACATGTGTTACTCTGAAATGAGAAATTATTATTCGGGATATGTTACCTTATTGTTAGAAGATGGCAAAGTGTTCATTTTCTGTATTGAAGCTTCACATTGGGAAAAACACATGTGTAACACTGAAATGAGAAGCCACAGTTTGGGATATGTCTACGTACTGTTTGAAGTAAGAGCAGTGTTCATTTTCTCTGTAGAAGCTTTATTTGAAAGATAATCACGTTCTTTTCAAAGGGTAAAAATTTCCTGATATGCTTTTTTGAGAAATGCACATGTGTGATTCTGAAATGAGAAGCTGTTATTCGGGATATGTTACACTATTCTTAGAAGTTAGCACTGTGTTCATTTTCTCTGTAGATGCGTTATATTGAAAGATAATCACATTCATTTGAAAAGATAAGATTTTCATGAAATGCTTTTGTGAGAAACACACATGTGATACTCTGAAATGAGAAGCCACAGTTTGGGATATGCCAAAGTACTGTTTGAAGTGAAAGCAGATTTGATTTTCTCTCTAGAAGCTTTACTTTGAAAGATAATCTCGTTCATTTGAATGGGTAAGAATTTCATGAAATGCATTTGTGATAAACACACATGTGTTACTCTGAATTGAGAAGCCACATTTTGGGATATGTCTACGTACTCTTTGAAGTAAGAGCAGTGTTCATTTTCTCTGTAGAAGCTTTATTTGAAAGATAATCCCTTTCTTTTTTTTTGGTGATAAAGTACTTATTTTAATAAATTTGTTTTGAACACACTGTAAAACATTACTGATTTAACCACAGCTAAATTCAAACTTCAATACGGCCCAATATTAACAAGTTCATTTTACAAAGTCTTTGTCTACAGATTATCAAATATATAATAGAGTTCAATTTAGTGTTCTCTGTCACAATAGTAAAAATAAGCATTTTCTGATACCAAGGTTATCAAAAGTCTCCCAAACAAAATCTTCTTCTTAAGCAAGTTAAAGTATAGAACCTGATGGTGTGTGTATTTGTTAAAAACTAAAAAGGAAAAATTCACATCTTGAACGTCACAGAAGTGCTTCTTAGCCAACACAAATACCTAATAGGGGGCATGTACCGTTCTTGGTATAAAAAGCCATACTGCAGAATTTGAATATTATAAGCAGACTTTTAACCCAAATAAAGCAAATAAACCTATCATGCAGTAACTTTTCTTGTCTGCCCTTTTCGTTGCCAATGAGAAACCAGACTTAATGCTGTATTACTGCATTGGAGCAGCCTACCGCTCGAGGTTCGGCTCCGTGACCAAAAGCAAATGTGCGAAGGCAATTCTTATGAGGCTGAGAAGTCTCGCCAGAAAGCAGTGTTCAGTGAAGATAAACCCTGTGGCACGTGTACATGTTTATTACACAAAGACACCCATGTGCAAACTTTTAGAGACAGTTAAAGAAAGCCCCGAAGCGGTGCGCACTGGAGGAGAGGTACGGATGTGACACCATTTTTGTTGAGTCTCTGAGACACGCACCAGCACATTGACAACTGAGTCAGGGGAACATGTGACACAAGGACTCTCTCCAGTTGTGGAAATAAGGTAAGGACAGAGACAGCCCAGGTGCCAAACACACGATAAAGTGCAGATAAGTAACAAGAAAAACCTCACCACTAGCCTGGCATCGTGGCCCGTGCCCGTAGTCCCAGCATTTGGGAGGCCAAGGTAGGAGGAGATTTGAGGCCATCCTGGGCTACAGAGTGACACTGTCGTTGCAAAAAGAAAAAGATACACACAAATTGTAACCCTGCTTTTCTGAGGAGAAAGTCATTTTTAAATAAGAGTCTAAGAAAAACTTCAAATGGAGGCTCAAATTAACAGTGGGGTCTGACTGAAAAATAACACTTGAAACTAAAATAAATTAAATTTCAAGTATTTATAACATGGGCAAGAAATATAAAAACAAATTAATATACCAAATATACACTATCAGTTTATTTTCAGTTAAAAATTGTTTAGGAAAATTCTCCATGTTCAAAATTAAATAGGAGCTGTCTTCTATATACAGGAATTACACTGTAAATATGAAGTAAAGGTTTAATTCTGCAGAATTAAAACACAATTAGAATCATTCAAAAACTGAAAAAAAATACTGAATTTTATAATTGTAAAAGCCTTAGAATTTTGTAGTAACAAGTGAATTTTTTCTAACATTTAAAAAATTATCCTTTTATCAATATAAAACCGTTCAAATAATTAGGAGAATCTTTTATATCAGAAAAAATAAATTCGCATGATACACTCATGACCCCAAGAGTTACAATCAGCAGAGTGGTGTCCCTGACACAAAGCATTTCTTCCTTGTTGTCTCGTCTCTCCTTACAGATAAGCTTACTTGCGTCACTGACACAGAAATCCGGCCACACACTAATAGAAAAGTAACTCTCCCTTTCTTCCTCCTAAGCACAGGTCAGGCCGTCAGTCTTCTTTCTTGGCATGCCTCTTAGCTGCATCCGGCTCCTCTGTGGTGGGCTTGGCAGTGCCATTGGAAGACGGCTTCATGTCCGGTTTCTTTTCACCTCGTAAAAACTGCTGCTGCCAGCCAAACAGCATCCGGCTCAAGGTGTCCTCGAGGGCAGGGAAAGTCTCAGGGGTGCTCTTTGTTATCATCATTCTTACCTTCACCATCAGGAGAAAGATGGTGTACAGGAACATGAGGTCGTGCTTTGACATTGCCAGGTGCTGGGTGTGCTGTAGCGTGAACAGGACTGACCCCATCAGTGTCACGTTGGAAGGGAAGGACATCTTCAGCCACTCATTCCCTGTTGGCTTCCAATCTCCCTTTCAGCAGCTGTTCACAAGACGTGACAATACCACCAACTGCCCCTCGGGCCCATCCAATAGTTATTATGACTATCCAGCTATTTTGGTAATAGCTACTATCGTGTGTGACTCCACTTACTATTTTCCAGGTTCTGGTCACTTCCTTCATTCCTGCAGCCAGCATTTGAATAGGCTGATAGGAATAGCCCTGGGAAACTAGGTAACATGGGCAAAAACATACAATACACCAGGAAAAATTCAGCATGTCTGACCTGGCAGCTAGCTTCATGGTGTCTGCCGGGAGAGGGGAGCATGACCTCTCAATCACTTTCTTTTGAAAGGGTAAGAATTTCATGATATGCTTTTGTGAGAAACACACATGGGTTACTCTGAAATGAGAAGCCCTAGTTTGGGATATTCAAAGTTCTGTTCAATGTTAGAGCAGTGTTCATTTTCTCTCTAGAAGCTTTACTTTGAAAGATAATCACGTTTTTTTGAAAGGGTAAGAATTTCATGAAATGCTTTTGTGAGAAACGCACATGAGTTACTCTGAAATGAGAAGTTGTTATTCGGGATATGTTACACTATTCTTAGAAGTTAGCGCTGTGTTCAATTTCTCTGTAGAAGCTTTACATTGAAAGATAATCACGTTCATTTGAAAAGATAAGAATTTCATGAAATGCTTTTGTGAGAAACACACATGTGTTACTCCGAAATGAGAAGCCACAGTTTGGGATATGCCACTGTACTGTTCGAAGTGAAAGCAGAGTGGATTTTCTCTCTAGAAGCTTTAGTTTGAAAGATAATCATGTTCTTTTGAAAGTGTAAGAATTTCATGAAGTGCTTTTGTGAGAAAGCACATGTGTTACTCTGAAATGAGAAGCTCTAGTTTGGAATATGTCTAAGTACTGTTCAAAGTTAGGGCAGTGTTCATTTTCTCTGTGGAAGCTTTACTTTGAAAGATAATCAAGTTCTTTTGACAAGGTAATGATTTCATGATATGCATTTGTTAGAAACGCACATGAATTACTCTGAAATGAGAAGTTGTTATTCGGGATATGTTATTCTTAGAAGTTAAGAACTATTCTTAGAAGTTAGTGCTGTGTTCATTTTCTCTGTAGAAGCTTTACATTGAAAGAAAATCACGTTCATTTGAAAAGGTAAAAATTTCATGAAATGATTTTGTGAGAAACACACATGTGTTACTCTAAAATGAGAAGCCACATTTTGGGATATGTCAACGTACAGTTCGAAGTTAGAGCAGAGGTTTTTTCTCTGTAGAAGCTTTACATTGAAAGATAATCATGTTCTTTTGAAAGGGTGAGAATTTCATGAAATGCTATTGTGAGAAACGCAAAAGCGTTACTCTGAAAAGAGAAGACCTAGTTTGGGATTTGTCAAAGTCCTGTTCGAAGTTTAAGATGTGTTCATTTTCTCTGTAGAATCTTTACTTTGAAAGATAATCACGTTCATTTGAAATGGTATGAATTTCATGAAATGCTTTTGTGAGAAACGCACATATGTTACTCTGAATTGAGAAGACCTAGTTTGGAATACGTCTAAGTACTGTTCAAAGTGAGTGCCGTGTTCACTTTCTCTGAAGAAGCTTTATTTGAAAGACAGGGTGCCCTGTGATCTGCTTACTTTAATCCTACTAGATACCTTTTATTTGAGAAGCTCCAAGAAACTAATGCTAATCATAAGGCACCCCTCTGTTCCCAGGAGAGGTAAATTGCTTCACCAGTCGAGAGGAGGGTCTCTCCTTGTCCCAGTCCCTTCTCCTTTAGATCTGACACCATGGTTGACTCTGTCTTGGTGCCCTCCACCTATAACTACTTGCCTTTATATAAGAAAGGAGGAATATGTTGGGAGCCGTTTCCCCCCCCCCCCTAAAGATTGTTACAGAAACCATCACCTTGGGGAGCCTGCAGGGAACCCCAAACCCATAATTATGTTAAGAATAGTCCTATTGGCAAAACCTGCCCCACACCCAATTAGCTATTCGCTAATTGCTAACGAACCTAATCTGATAGCGGAACTGCCTTAAATTCCAGCTATCCAGGGAACTAGGTGTGGCAACTCCTGACTTCTTGGCCTACCTGACCGGATGTAGGTTACGTGACTGGGACCACGCGGCCAGATTCCATGCTCCTGTGCCCTGCTCCCCAAGCCCTCATTCAGGGGGTATATAAGTTGTTACCCTGTCCCTAATAAACGGAGTCTTTGACAAAAAAAAAAAGAAAACCAATGGAAACATAAAAAAAAAAGAAAGATAATCAATTCTTTTGACAGGGTAATGATTTCATGATATGCTTTTTTAGAAACGCACGTGTTAATCTGATATGAGAAGCCCTAGTTTAGGATAAGTCCAAGTTTTGTTCGAGTTAGAGCAGTGTTCATTTTCTCTCTAGAAGCTTTACTTTGAAAGATAATCACGTTCTTTTAAAAGGGTACAAATTTCATGAAATGCTTTTTTGAGAAATGCACATGTGTTACTCTGAAAAAAGAAGCCTTAGTTTGGAATATGTCTAAATACTGTGCAAAGTTAAAGCAGTGTTCATTTTCTCTCTAGAACCTTTATTTGAAAGATAATCACGTTCCTTTGAAAGGTTATTAATTTCATGAGATGCTTTTGTGAGAAACGCACATGTGTTATTCTGAAATGAGAAGTTGTTATCGGCATATGTTACATTATTGTCAGAAGTTAGTGCTGTGTTCATTTTCGCTGTACAAGCTTTACATTGAAAGGTAATCACGTTCATATGAGAAGGTAAGAATTTCATGTAATGCTTTTGTGAGAAACGCACATGTGTTACTCTGAAATGAGAAGTTGTTATTCAGGATATGTAACACTATTGTTAGAAGTTATGGCAGTGTTCATTTTCTTTGTAGAAGATTTACATTGAAAGATAATCATGTTCTTTTGAAAGATTAAGATTTTCATGAAATGTTTTTGTGAGAACCACACATGTCCTACTTGAAATGAGAAGCCACAGTTTGGGATATGTCAACGTATTTTTGAAGTTAAAGCAGAGTTTATTTCATCTCTAGAAGCTTTATTTGAAAGATAATCACGTTCTTTTGAAAGGGTAAGAATTTCATGAAATGCTTTTGTGAGAAAAGCACTTGTTCTACTCTGAAATGAGAAGTTGTTATTCGGGATATGTAACATTATTGTTAGAAGTTAGCGCAGTGTTCATTTTCTGTGTTGAAGCTTTACATTGAAAGATAATCACGTTCATTTAAAGTGTAAAAATTTCATGAAATGCTTTTGTGATAAACATACATGTGCTATTCTGAAATGAGAAGCCACAGCTTGGCATAATACAACGTACTGTTTGGAGTAAGAGCAGTGTTCATTTTCTCTGTAGAATCTTTATTTGAAAGATAATCACGTTATTTTGAAAGGGTAAGAATTTCATCATATGCTTTTGTGAGAATCACACATGTATTACTCTGAAATGAGAAGTTGTTATTCAGAATATGTTACACTATTTTTAGAAGTTAGCACTGTGATCATTTTCTCTGTAGAAGCATTACATTGAATGATAATCACGTTCATTTGAAAATGTAAGAATTTCATTGAATGCTTTTGTGAGAAACACACATGTGTTACTCTGAAATGAGAAGCCTTAGTTTTGAATATGTCAAAGTTTGTTCAAAGTTAGAGCAGTGTTCATTTTCTCTCTCAGAAGCTTTACTTAGAAAGATAATCACTTTCAATTGAAAGAGTAAGAATTTCATGATATGCTTTTTGAGAAACGCACATGTGTTACTCTCAAATGAGAAGCCCTAGTTTGGGATATGTCAAAGTTCTGTTAAAAGTGAGAGCAGTGTTCATATTCTTTCTAGAAGCTTTACTTTGAAAAATAATCACGTTCTTTTGAAAGGGTAAGAATTTCATGATATTATTTTGTGAGAAATGCACATGTGTTACTCTGAAATGAGAAGTTGTTATTCGAGATATATCACACTATTGTTAGACGTTATTACAGTGTTCATTTTCTGTGTTGAAGCATTACATTGAAAGATAATCACGTTCATTTGAAATGGTAAAAATTTCCTGAAATGCTTTTGTGAGAAACGCACATGTGTTACTCTGAAATGAGAAGCCACAGTTTGGAATATGTCTATGTACTGATCAAAGTTAGATGAGTGTTCATTTTCTCTCTACAAGCTTTATTTGAAAGATACTCATGTTCTTTTGAAAGGGTAAGAATTTCATGATATGCTTTTATGATAAACGTACATGTGTTACTCCTAAATGAGAAGTTGTTACTCGGGATATGTTATATTATTGTTAGAAGTTAGGGCAGTGTTCATTTTCTATGTTGAAGCATTACATTGAATGATAATTACGTTTTTTGAAAGGGTAAGAATTTCACGGAATGCTTTTATGAGAAACGCATATGTGTTACTCTGAAATGAGAAGTTGTTATTTGCAATAGGTTACACTATTGTTAAAAGATAGTGCAGTGTTCTATTTCTGTGTTGAAGCATTAAATTGAAAGGTAAACACGTTTATTTGAAAGGGTTAAAAATATCATGAAATGCTTTTGTTAGAAATGCGCATGGGTTACTCTCAAATGAGAAGCCCTAGTTTGGAATATGTCAAAGTTCTGTTCAAAGTTAGAGCAGTTTTCCTTTTCTCTCTCGGAGCTTTACTTTGAAAGATAATCACGTTCTTTTGAAAGGATAAGAGTTTCATAAAATCCTTTTGTAAGAAACGCACAGGTTTTAGTCTGAAATGAGAAGTGGTTATTCAAGAAATATTACACTATTGTTAGAAGTTAGCGAAGTGTTCATTTTCTGTGTTGAAGCATTACATTGATAGATAATCACGTTCATTTGAAAGGGTTAAAAATATCATGAAATGCTTTTGTTAGAAACGCACATGTGTTACTCTCAAATGAGAAGCCCTAGTTTGGAATATGTCAAAGTTCTGTTCAAAGTTAGAGCAGTGTTCATTTTCTCTCTAGAAGCTTTAATTTGAAAGTTAATCATGTTCGTTTAAAAGAGTAAGAATTTCATGATATGCTTTTGTGAGAAACGCACATGTGTTACTCTGAAATGAGAAGCCACAGTTTGGAATATGTCTAAGTACTGATCAAAGTTAGATCAGTGTTCATTTTCTCTCTACAAGCTTTATTTGAAAGATAATCATGTTCGTTTGAAAGGGTAAGAATTTCATGATATGCTTTTGTGAGAAACGCACATGTGTTACTCCCAAATGAGAAACCCTAATTTGGGATATGTCCAAGTATTGTTCGACATTAGAGCAGTGTTCATTTTCTCTCTAGAAGCTTTCCTTTGTAATATAATCACGTTCTTTTGAGAGGGTAGGAATTTCATGAAATTCTTTTGGGAGAAACGCCCATGTGTTACTCTCTAAAGAGAAGCCTTAGTTTGGGAAATGTCCAAGTATTGTTCGACATTAGAGCAGTGTTCATTTTCTCTCTAGAAGCTTTACTTTGAATGATAATCACTTTCTTTTGAAAGGGTATAAATTTCATGAAAAGCTTTTGTGAGAAACGTACATGTGTTTCTCTGAAATGAGAAGTTGTTATTCGGGATGTGTGACATTACTGTTAAAAGTTAGTGCAGTGTTCATTTTCTGTGTTGAAGCATTACATTGAAAGATGATCACGTTCATTTGAAAGGGTTAAAATTTCATGAAATGCTTTTTTGAGAAATCATGTGTGTTACTCTGAAATGAGAAGCCCTAGTTTGGAATATTTTAAAGTTCTGTTCAAAATTAGAACAGTGTTCATTTTCACTCTAGAATCTTCATATTGAAAGATAATCACGTTCTTTGAAAGTGTAAGAATTTCATGATATGCTTTTGTGAGAAACGCACATGTGTTACTCTCAAAAGAGAAGCCCTAGTTTGGAATATGTCCAAGTATTGTTCGACATTAGAACAGTCTTCATTTTCTCTCTAGAAGCTTTATTTTGAAAGATAATCACGTTCTTTTGAAAGGGTAACTATTTCATGAAATGCTTTTGTGAGTAACGTTCATGTGTTACTCTGAAATGAGAAATTGTTATTCAGGATATATTACACTATTGTTAGAAGTTAGCACTGTGTTTATTTTCACTGTAGAAGCTTTACATTGAAAGATAATCACGTTCCTTTGAAAAGATAAGAATTTCATGAAACACTTTTGTGAGAAGCACACATGTGTTACTCTGAAATGAGAATACATAATTTGGCATATGTCTAAGTACTGTTTAAAGTTGGAGCAGTGTTCATTTTCTTTGTATAAGCTTTACTTTGAAAGATAATCACGTTCTTTTGAAAGGATAAGAATTTCATGAAATGCTTTTTTGAGAAACGCACATGTGTTACTCGGAAATGAGAAGCCCTTGTTTCAGGTATGTCAAAGTTCTGTTAAAAGTTAGAGCAGTGTTCGTTTTCTCTGTAGAAGCTTTTACTTTGAATGGTAATCACGTTCTTTTTAAAGGGTAAGAATTTCATGATATCCTTTTTATGATAAACACACATGTGTTACTCCTAAATGAGAAGTTGTTATTTGGGATAGGTTATATTATTGTTAGAAATTAGCGCAGTGTTCATTTTCTATGTTGAAGGATTACATTGAATGAAAATCACGTTTTTTGAAAGGGTAAGAATTTCATGGAATGCTTTTGTGAGATACGCACATGTGTTACTCTGAAATGAGAAGTTGTTATTTGCGATAGGTAACACTATTGTTAAAAGATAGCACAGTGTTCTATTTCTGTGTTGAAGCATTAAATTGAAAGGTAAACACGTTTATTTGAAAGGGTTAAAAATATCATGAAATGCTTTTGTTAGAAATGCGCATGGGTTACTCTCAAATGAGAAGCCCTAGTTTGGAATATGTCAAAGTTCTGTTCAAAGTTAGAGCAGTGTTCATTTTCTCTCTCGGAGCTTTACTTTGAAAGATAATCATGTTCTTTTGAAAGGGTAAGAGTTTCATAAAATCCTTTTGTAAGAAACGCACAGGTGTTAGTCTGAAATGAGAAGTTGTTTTTTAAGAAATATTACACTATTGTTAGAAGTTAGCGAAGTGTTCATTTTCTTTGTTGAAGCATTACATTGAAAGATAATCACGTTCATTTGAAAGGGTTAAAAATATCATGAAATGCTTTTGTTAGAAACACACATGTGTTACTCTCAAATGAGAAGAACTTGTTTGGAATATGTCAAAGTTCTGGTCCAAGTTAGAGCAGTGTTCATTTTCTCTCTAGAAGCTTTAATTTGAAAGTTAATCATGTTCGTTTAAAAGAGTAAGAATTTCATGATATGCTTTGTGAGAAATGCGCATGTGTTACTCTCAAATGAGAAACCCTAGTTTGGGATAGGTCCAAGTATTGTTCGACATTAGAACAGTGTTCATTTTCTCTCTAGAAGCTTTACTTTGAAAGGTAATCACATTCTTTTAAAAGGGAAATTATTTCATGAAATGCTTTTGTGAGTAACGCTCATGTGTTACGCTGAAATGAGATGTTGTTTTTCGGGATATGTTACATTATTGTTAGAAGTTAGCGCAATGTTCATTTTCTGTGTTGAAGCTTTACTTTGAAAGATAATCACGTTCTTTTGAAAGGGTATGAATTTCATGAAATGTTTTGTGAGAAACTCACATGTGCTATTCTGAAATGAGAAATTATTATCGAGATATGTTACATCACTGTTAGAAGTGAGAGCTGTGTTCATTTTCTCCATAGAATCTTTACATTGAATGATATTCACGTTCATTTGAAAATGTAAGAATTTCATGAAATGTTTTTGTGAGAAACCCACATGTGTTAATTTGAAATGAGAAGCCTTAGTTTTGAATAT
This sequence comes from Microtus obscurus, assembly GCA_963919715.1. Taxonomy (NCBI): domain Eukaryota; kingdom Metazoa; phylum Chordata; class Mammalia; order Rodentia; family Cricetidae; genus Microtus; species Microtus obscurus. The sequence goes on along the minus strand of CAWTZC010000442.1, from coordinate 316,734 downwards.
GTCAAAGTTCTGGTCAAAGCTAGAACAGTGTTCATTTTCTCTCTAGGATCTTTACTTTGAAAGATAATCACATTCTTTTGAATGGGTAAGAATTGCATGAAATGCTTTTGTGAGAAAATCACATGGGTTACTCTATAATGAGAAGTTGTTATTCGGGATATGTTACATTATTGTTAGAAGTTAGCGCAGTGTTCATTTTCTGTGTTGAAGCTTCACATTGAAAAATAATCACGTTAATTTGAAAGGGTAAAAATTTCATGAAATGCTTTTGTGAGAAACACCCATGAGTTATTCTGAAAAGAGAATCCACAGTTTGGGATAATACAATGTACTGTATGAAGTAAGAACACTGTTCATTTGCTGTGTATAATCTTTATTTGAAAGATAAACACGTTCTTTTGAAGGGGTAAGAATTTCATGATATGCTTTTGTGAGAAATGCATATGTGTTATGCTCAAATGATAAGCCCAAGTTTCTTGTATGTCCAAGTATTGTTCAACGTTAGAGCAGTGCTCATTTTCTCTCTAGAAGCTTTATTTTTGAAAGGTAGTCACGTTATTTTGAAAGGGTAAGAATTTAATGAAATGCTTTTGTCAGAAACGCACATGTGTTACTCTGAAATGAGAAGTTGTTATTCAGAATATGTTACACTATTGTTAGAAGGTAGAACTGTGTTCAGTTTCTCTGTAGAAGCATTACATTGAAAGATAATCACGTTCATTTGAAAAGGTAAGTATTTCATGAAATGATTTTTTGAGAAAAACACATGTGTTACTCTGAATTGAGAAGCTACACGTTCGGATATGTCAATGTACTGTTCAAAGTTAGAGCAGTGATCATTTTCTCTCTAGATGCTTTAATTTGAAAGATAATCACGTTCATTTGAAAGGGTAAATATTTCATGAAATGCTTTTTTGAGAAATGTACATGTGTTGCTCTGAAATGAGAAGCCGTATTTTGGAATAGGTCTAAATACTGTTCAAAGTTAGAGCAGTGTTAATTTTCTCTCTAGAAGTTTCAATTTGAAAAATAATCATTTTCTTTTGAAAGAATAAGAATTTCATAAATGCTTTTGTGAGAAACACACATGTGTTACTCTCAAATTAGAAGCCCTAGTTTGGGATATGTCAAAGTTCTGTCCTAAGTTAGAGCAGTGTTCATTTTCTCTCTAGAAGCTTTACTTTGAAAGATAATCATGTATTTTTTTTTTTTATTTTTAAATTAATTTATTATGTTTTCCATTATTTAAAACAATTTTCAAATTCAAATACACTTTGATCATATTCTTCCTCTCCCTCAAGTCCCTTCAGATCTTTTCCCCATCCCTACCCACCCAACTTTAAGTTCTTTCTTTAACAAGAAGCAAAAATCCTGTACAACAATAAAATCTTCCAAAACTTAGAAACAAGAAAGTCATACCAAGAAAAGAAAGAAAAAAAAGATTGAAAACAAACAAAAAGCCCAACTTGTAACCAAATAAAGCTCAGACAAAATCCTGTGGAGTCCAACTATATGTTGTTGGTCAATTACTCCTGAACATGAGGCTTGCCCAAAATTAGTTGACATGCTCAGTGTCACTCATCGTAGAAAACTGATTGTCTCTCCCCTAACTGGTATAAGTGATAGTTCAGTTGTTAACCTTTTTTTTTCTTTTTTTTTTTTTTTTTGTCAAAGCCTCCGTTTATTAGGGACAGGGTAACAACTTATATACCCCCTGAATGAGGGCTTGGGGAGCAGGGCACAGGAGCATGGAATCTGGCCGCGTGGTCCCAGTCACGTAACCTACATCCGGTCAGGTAGGCCAAGAAGTCAGGAGTTGCCACACCTAGTTCCCTGGATAGCTGGAATTTAAGGCAGTTCCGCTATCAGATTAGGTTCGTTAGCAATTAGCGTAATAGCTAATTGGGTGTGGGCAGGTTTTGCCAATAGGACTATTCTTAACATAATTATGGGTTTGGGGTTCCCTGCAGGCTCCCCAAGGTGATGGTTTCTGTAACAATCTTTAGGGGGGGAAAACGGCTCCCCAACATATTTCTCCTTTCTTATATAAAGGCAAGTAGTTATAGGTGGAGGGCACCAAGACAGAGTCAACCATGGTGTCAGATCTAAAGGAGAGGGGACTGGGGCAAGGAGAGACCCTCCTCTCGACTGGTGAAGTAATTAACCTCTCCTGGGAACAGAGGGGTGCCTTATGAGTAGCATTAGTTTCTTGGAGCTTCTCAAATAAAAGGTATCTCCAAGAAACTAATACTAGATACTAGATACTAAATCACGTACTTTTGAAAGGGTAAGAATTTCATGAAATGCTTTTGTAAGAAACGCACATGTGTTACTCTCAAATGAGAATACCTAGATTGGGATATGTCCAAGTATTTTTCAACATTACAGCAGAGTTCATTTTCCCTCTAGATGCTTTATTTTGAACGATAATCACGTTCTTTTGAAAGGGTAAGAATTTCATGAAGTGCTTTTGTGAGTAACGCACATGTGTTACTCTGAAATGAGAAGTTGTTATTCGGGATATGTTACACTATTGTTAGAAGTTAGCACTGTGTTCATTTTCCCTGTCGAAGCTTTATATTGAAAGATAATCACGTTCATTTGAAAAGGTAAATATTTCCATGAAATACTTTTGTGAGAAACACACATGTGTTACTCTGAAATGAGAATGCACAGTTTGGAATATGTCTAAGTACTGTTCAAAGTAGGAGCAGTGTTCATTTTCTCTGTATAAGATTTACTTTGAAAGATAATCACTTTCTTTTGAAAGGGTAAGAATTTCATGAAATCCTTTTGGGAGAAACGCACATGTGTTACTCTGAAATGAGAAGCCCTAGTTTGGAATATGTCTAAGTACTTTTCAAAGTTAGAGCAGTATTCATTGTCTCTGTAGAAGCTTTACTTTGAAAGATAATCACGTTCTTTTGAAAGGGTAAGAATTTCATGAAATGCTTTTGTTAGAAATGTACATGTGTTACTCTCAAATGAGAAGCCCTAGTTTCGGATATGTCCAAGTATTGTTGGACATTACAGCAGTGTTCATTTTCTCTCTAGAAGCTTTTATTTGAAAGATAACAACATTCTTTGAAAGGGTAAGAATTTCATGATATACTTTTATGATAAACGAACATGTGTTACTCCCAAATGAGAAGTTGTTATTCGGGATATGTTATATTATTGTTAGAAGTTAGGGCAGTGTTCATTTTCTGTGTTGAAGGATTACATTGAAAGATAATCACGTTCTTTTGAAAGGGTAAGAATTTCATGGAAAGCTTTTGTGAGAAACGCACATGTGTTACTCTGAAATGAGAATCCCCAGTTTGGAATATGTCAAAGTTCTGTTCAAATTTACAGCAGTGTTCATTTTCACTCTAGAATCTTCATATTGAAAGATAATCACGTTCTTTTGAAAAGGGGAAGAATTTCATGATATGCTTTTGTTAGAAACGCACATGTTTTATTCTGAAATGAGAAGTCACAATTTGGGATATGTCAAAGTTCTTTTCAAAGTTAGAGCAGTTTTCATTTTCTCTCTAGAAGCTTTACTTTGTAAGATAATCACGTTCTTTTGAAAGGGTAAGAATTTCATGAAATGCTTTTGTGAGAAACGCACATGTGTTACTCTCAAATGAGAAGCCCTAGTTTGGGATATGTCAACGTTCTGTTCAAAGTTAGAGCAGTGTTCATTTTCGCTCTAGAAGCTTTAATTTAAAAGGTAAACCCATTCTTTTGAAAGGGTAAGTATTTCATGAATTGCTTTTGATAAGAAACGCACATGTGTTACTCTGAAATGAGAATTTGTTATTCGGGATATGTTACACTATTGTTAGAAGTTAGCGCAGTGTTCATTTTCTGCGTTGAAGCATTACATTGAAAGATAATCACGTTCATTTGAACGGGTAAAGATTTCATGAAATGCTTTTGTTAGAAACGCAACTGTGTTACTCTGAAATGAGAAGCCCTCCTTTGGAATATGTCAAAGTCCTATACAAAGTTAGAGCAGTGTTCATTTTCTCTTTAGAAGCTTTACTCTGTACGATAATCACGTTCTTTTGAAAGGGTAAGAATTTCATGAAATGCTTTTTTGAGAAACGCACATGTGTTACTCTCAAATGAGAATGCCTATTTTGGAATATGTCCAAGATTCTTCGACATTAGAGCAGTCTTCATTTTCTATCTAGAAGCTTTACTTTGAAAAAAAATCACATTCTTTTGAAAGGGTAAGATTTCATGATATGCTTTTTTAAGAAACTCACACGTATTACTCTCATATTAGAAGTCCTAGTTTCAGATATATATAAGTACTGTCCAAAGTTAGAGCAGTGATCATTTTCTCTGAAGAAGCTTTACTTTGTAAGATAATCACGGTCTTTTGAAAGGGTACGAATTTCATGAAATACTTTTATGAGAAAAAAACATGTGTTGCTATGAAATGAGTAGCCCTAGTTTGGAATATGTCAAAGTTCTGTCCAAAGTTAGAGCAGTGTTCATTTTCTCTGAAGAAGCTTTCCTTTGTAAGATAATCACGTTCTTTTGAAAGGGTAAGAATTTCATGAAATGCTTTTGTGAGAAATGTGTGTGTTACTCTGAAATGAGAATCCCTAGTTTGGAATATATCAAAGTTCTGTTCAAAGTTAGAGCAGTGTTCATTTTCTCTCAAGAAGCTTTACTTGGAATGTTAATCACTTTCTTTTGAATGGGTAAAATTTCATGATATGCTTTTGTGAGAAACACTCATGTGTTACTCTGAAATGAGAAGTTGTTATTCGGGATATGTTACACTATGGTTAGAGGATAGCGCAGTGTTCATTTTCAGTGTTGAAGCATTACATTGAAGACAATAACGTTCATTTGAAAGGGTAAAAATTTCATGAAATGCTTTTTTTGAGAAACACACCTGTGTTACTCGGAAATGAGAAGTTGTAATTCAGGATATGTTACACTATGGTTAGAGGATAGCACAGTGTTCATTTTCAATGTTGAAGCATTACATTGAAAGACAGTAACTTTCATTTGAAAGAGTAAAAATTTCATAAAATGCTTTTTTGAGAAACACACCTGTGTTACTCTGAAATGAGAAGCCCTAGTTTGGAATATGTCAATGTTCTGTTCAAAGTTAGATCAGTGTTCATTTTCTCTCTAGAAGCTTTACTTTGAAAGATAATCAAGTTCTTTGAAAGGGTAAAAATTCCATGATATGCTTTTGTGAGAAACGCACATGTGTTAATCTCAAATGAGAAGCCCTAGTTCGTGATATATCCAAATATTCTTCGACATAAGAGCAGTGTTCATTTTCTCTCTAGTAGCTTTACTTTGTACGATAATCACGTTCTTTTGAAAGGGTAAGGATTTCATGAAATGCTTTTGTCAGAAACACACATGTCTTACTCTTAAATGAGAAGCCCTAGTTTGGGATATGTCAAAGTATTCTTCGACATTAGAGCAGTGTTCATTTTCTCTCTAGTAGCTTTACTTTTAAAGACAATCACGTACTTTTGAAAGGGTAAGAATTTCATGAATTGCTTTTGTGAGAAACGCACATATGTTACTCTCACATGAGAAGCCCTAGTTTGACATATGTCAAAGTTCTGTACAAAGTTAGAGCAGTGATCATTTTCTCTCTAGAAGCTTTACTTTATAAGATAATCACGTTCTTTTAAAGGGTAAGTATTTTATGACATTCCTTTGTTAGAAACGCACATATGTTACTCACAAACGTGAAGCCCTGGTTTGGGATATGTCCCAGTATTCTTCGACATTAGAGAAGTGTTCATTTTCTATCTAGAAGCTTTACTTTGTAAGATAATCAGGTTCTTTTCAAAGGGTATTAATTTCATGAAATGCATTTGTGAGAAACGCACATGTGTTACTGTCAAATTTAAGCTCTAGTTTAGGATATGTCCAAGTATTCTTCGACATTATAGAAGTGTTCATTTTCTATCTAGAAGCTTTACTTTGAAAGATAATCACATTCTTTTGAAAGGGTAAGAATTTCATGATATTCTTTTGTGAGAAACGCACATGTTTTACTCTCAAATTAGAAGTCATAGTTTGTGAAATGTCAAAGTTCTGTTCAAAGTTAGAGCAGTGTTAATTTTCTCTCAAGAAGCTTTAATTTAAAACGTAATCCCGTACTTTTGAAAGCATAAGTATTTCATGAAATGCTTGTGTAAGAAACGCACATGTGTTACTCTGAAATGGGAAGTTGTTATTCGGGATATGTTACACTATTGTTAGAAATTAGCCCTGTGTTCATTTTCTGTGTTGAAACATTACATTGAAAGATAATCACATTCATTTGAAAGGGTAAAAATATCATGAAATGCTTTTGTGAGAAACGCACATGTGTTACACTGAAATGAGAAGCCCTAGTTTGGAATATGTCAAAGTTCTGTTCAAAGTTAGAGCAGTGTTCATTTTCTCTCTAGGAGCTTTACTTTGAAATATAATCACCTTCTTTGGAAAGAGTAAGAATTTCAAGAAATGCTTTTGTGAGAAACGCATAGGTGTTACTCTGAAATGAGAAGTTTTTATTCTGGATAGGTAACACAATGGTTAGAAGTTAGCGCAATGTTCATTTTCTGTTTTGAAGCATTACATTGAAAGATAATCATGTTCATTAAAGGGTAAAAATTTCATGAAATGCTTTTTTGTGAAACGCACCTGTGTTACTCTGAAATGAGAAGCCCTACTTTTGAACATGTCAAAGTCCTGTACAAAGTTAGAGCAGTTTTCATTTTCTCCCTAGAAGGCTTACTTTGTACGATAATCACGTTCTTTTGAAAGGGTAAGGATTTCATGAAATGCTTTTGTGAGAAACGCACATGTGTTACTCTCAAATAAGAATCCCTAGTGTGGGATATGTCCAAGTAATCATCGACATTAGAGCAGTGTTCATTTTCTCTCTTGTAGCTTTACTTTGAAAGATAATCACATTCTTTTGAAAGGGTAAGAATTTCATGATATGCTTTTGTGAGAAACTCACATGTGTTACTCTAATTTTGAAGCCCTAGTTTGAGATATGTCAAAGTTCTGTCCAAAGTTAGAGCAGTTTTCATTTTCTCTCTAGAAGCTTACATTATAAGATAATCACGTTCTTTTGCAAGGGTAAGAATTCTATGACATTCTTGTGTGAGAAACACACATGTGTTACTCTGAAATGAGAATCCACACTTGGGAATATGACGAAGTACTGTTCAAAGTTAGAGCTGTGTTCTGTTTCTCTGTAGAAGCTTTACTTTGAAAGATAATCATGTACTTTAGAAAGGGTAAGAATTTCATGAAATGCTCTTGTGAGAAACGCACCTGTGTTACTCTGAAATGAGAAGCCCTGTTTTGGAATATGTCAAAGTTCTGTTAAAATTTAGAGCAGTGTTCATTTTCTCTCTAGAAGCTTTACTTTGAAAGATAATCACGTTCTTTGAAAGGGTAAATATTTCATGATATGCTTTTGTGAGAAACGCATATGTGTTACTCTCAAATGAGAAGCCCCAATTTGGGATATGTCAAAGTTCTGTTCTAAGTTAGAGCAGTGTTCATTTTCTCTCTAGAAGCTTTAATTTGTAAGATAATGACGTTCTTTTGAAAGGGTAAGAATTTCATGAAATGCTTTTATGAGAAATGCACATTTATTACACTCATATTAGAAGCTCAGTTTTGGATATGTCCAAGTATTCTTCAACATTAGAGCAGTGTTCAATTTTTCTCTCTAAAAGCTTTACTTTGAATGATAATCACGTTCTTTTGAAATGGTAAGTATTTCATGAAATGCTTTTGTGAGTAACGCACATGTGTTACTCTCAAATGAGAAGCATTTTTGAATTATGTCCAAGTATTCTTCGACATTGGAGCACTGTTCATTTTCTATCTAAAAGCTTTACTTTGAAAGATAATCACGTTCTTTTGAAATGGTAAGAATTTCATGATATGCTTTTGTGAGAAACTCACATGTGTTACTTTCATATTAGAAGCCCTAGTTTGTGATATGTCAAAGTTCTGTCCAAAGTTAGAGCATTGTTCGTTTTCTCTCTAGAAGCTTTACTTCATAGGATAATCACGTTCTTTTGCAAGGGTAAGAATTCCATGACATTCTTGTGTGAGAAACACACATGTGTTACTCTGAAATGAGAATCCACACTTGGGAATATGTCGAAGTACTGTTCAAATTTAGAGCAGTGTTCTGTTTCTCTGTAGAAGCTTTACTTTGAAAGATAATCATGTACTTTAGAAAGGGTAAGAATTTCATGAAATGCTTTTTGTGAGAAACGCACATGTGTTACTCTGAATGAGAAGTTGTTATTCAGGATATGTTACACTATTGTTAGAGTTAGCACTGTGTTCATTTTTCCTGTAAGGTTTTCATTGATAGATAATTACATTCATTTGAAAAGGTAAGAATTTTATGACATTCCTTTGTGAGAAACGCACATGTGTTTCTCACAAATGAGAAGCCCTAGTTTGGGATATGTCCAAGTATTCTTTGACATTAGAGCAGTGTTCACTTTCTCTGTAGTAGATTTACTTTGAAAGACAATCACGTTCTTTTGAAAAGGTAAGAATTTCATGAAATGCTTTTGTGAGAAACGCACATGGGTTACTGTCAAATTATAAGCTCCAGTTTAGGATATGTCCAAGTATTCTTGACATTAGAGAAGTGTTCATTTTCTATCTAGAAGCTTTACTTTGAAAGATAATCACATTCTTTTGAAAGGGTAAGAATTTCATGATATTCTTTTGTGAGAAACGCACATGTTTTACTCTCAAATTAGAAGTCCTAGTTTGTGAAATGTCAAAGTTCTGTTCAAAGTTAGAACAGTGTTAATTTTCTCTCAAGAAGCTTTAATTTAAAAGTTAATCCCATTCTTTTGAAAGCATAAGTATTTCATGAAATGCTTTTGTAAGAAACGCACATGTGTTAATCTGAAATGAGAAGTTGTTATTTGGAAATGTTACACTATTGTTAAAAATTATCCCTGTGTTCGTTTTCTGTGTTGAAACATTACATTGAAAGATAATCACGTTCATTTGAAAGGGTAAAAATATCATGAAATGCTTTTGTGAGAACGCACATGTGTTACACTGAAATGAGAAACCCTAGTTTGGAATATGTCAAAGTTCTGTTCAAAGTTAGAGCAGTGTTCATTTTCTCTCTAGGAGCTTTACTTTGAAACCTAATCACCTTCTTTTGAAAGACTAAGAATTTCAAGAAAAGCTTTTGTGAGAAACGCACAGCTGTTACACTGAAATGAGAACTTGTTTTCGGGATATGTTAGACTATTGTTAAGTGAGCGCGGTGTTCATTTTCTGTTTTGAAGCATTACATTGAAAGATAATCATGCTCATTAAATGGTAAAAATTTCATGAAATGCTTTTGTGAGAAACGCACCTGTGTTACTCTGAAATGAGAAGCCCTAATTTGGAACATGTCAAAGTACCATACAAAGTTAGAGCAGTTTTCATTTTCTCTCTAGAAGGTTTACTTTGTACGATAATCACGTTCTTTTGAAAGGGTAAAGATTTCATGAAATGCTTTTGTGAGAAATGCACATGTGTTATTCTCAAATGAGAAGCCCTAGTTTGGGATATGTCCAAGTATTCATCGACATTAGAGCAGCGTTCATTTTCTCTCTTGTAGCTTTATTTTGAAAGATAATCACATTCTTTTGAAAGGGTAAGAATTTCATGATATGTTTTTGTGAGAAACTCACTTGTGTTACTCTAATTTTGAAGACCTATTTTGGGATATGTCAAAGTTCTGTCCAAAGTTAGAGCAGTGTTCATTTTCTCTCTAGAAGCTTACTTTATAAGATAATCATGTTCTTTGAAAGGGTATGAATTTCATGAAATGCTTTTGTGAGAAACGCACTAATTCCCTCTCAAATGAGAAGCCCTAGTTTGGGATATGTCCAAGTATTCTTCGACATTAGAGCAGTGTTCATTTTCTCTCTAGTAGCTTTACTTTGAAAGGCAATCACGTTCTTTTAAAAGGGTAAGAATTTCATGAAATGCTTTGGTGAGAAACGCACATGTGTTACTCTCAAATGAGAAGCCCTAGTTTGACATACGTCAAAGTTTTTTAAAAAGTTAGAGCAGTGACCATTTTCTCTCTAGAAGCTTTATTTTATAAGATAATCACCTTCTTTTTGAAAGGTAAGAATTTTCTGAAATGCTTTTGGGAGAAACACATATGTGTTTCTCTGAAATGAGAATCCCTAGTTTGGAATATATCAAAGTTCTGTTCAAAGTTAGAGCAGTGTTCATTTTCTCTGTAGAAGCTTTACTTTGAAAGATAATCACGTTCTTTAGAAAGGGTGAGAATTTCATGATATGCTTTTGTGAGAAACGCATATGTGTTACTCTGAATGAGAAGTTGTTATTCGGGAAATTTTACACTATTGTTAGAATTTGGCATGTGTTCATTTTCCCTGTAGAAGCTTTACATTGAAAGATAATCACGTTCATTTGAAAAGGTAAGAATTTCATGACATTCTTTTGTGAGAAACACACATGTGTTACGCTGAAATGAGAATCCACAGTTTGGAATATGTCGAAGTACTGTTCAAAGTTAGAGCAGTGATCATTTTCTCTGTAGAAGCTTTACTTTGAAAAATAATCACGTTCATTTGAAAAGGTAAGAATTTTATGACATTCTTTGTGAGAAATGCACATGTGTTACTCACAAATGAGAAGCCCTAGTTTGGGATATGTCCAAGTATTCTTCGACATTAGAGCAGTGTTCATTTTCTCTCTAGTAGCTTTATTTTGAAAGGCAATCACGTTCTTTTGAAAGGGTAAGAATTTCATGAAATGCTTTTGTGAAAAACGCACATGTGTTACTCTCAAATGAGAAGCCCTAGTTTGACATATGTCAAAGTTCCGTACAAAGTTAGAGCAGTGATCATTTTCTCTCTAGAAGCTTTACTTTATAAGATAATCACATTCTTTTTGAAAGGGTAAGAATTTCATGAAATGCTTTTGGGAGAAACGCATATGTGTTACTCTGAAATGAGAATCCCTAGTTTGGAATATATCAAAGTTCTGTTCAAAGTTAGAGCAGTGTTCATTTTCTCTGTAGAAGCTTTACTTTGAAAGATAATCACGTTCTTTGGAAAGGGTAAGAATTTCATGAAATGCTTTTGTGAGAAACGCACATGTGTTATTCTGAATAGAAGTTGATATTCATGATATGTTACACTATTTTTAGAAGTTGGCATGTGTTCATTTTCCCTGTAGAAGCTTTACAGTGAAAGATAATCACGTTCAATTGAAAAGGTAAGAATTTCCCTGACATTCTTTTGTGAGAAACACACATGTGTTACTCTGAAATGAGAATCCACAGTTTGGAATATGTCGAAGTACTGTTCAAAGTTAGAGCAGTGATCATTTTCTCTGTAGAAGCTTTACTTTGAAAGATAATCATGTTCTTTTGAAAGGGTAAGAATTTGATGATGCTTTTGTGAGAAACGCACATGTGTTACTGTGAATGAGAAGTTGTTATTCGGGATATATTACACTATTGTTAGAAGTTAGCATTGTGTTCATTTTCCCTGTAAGCTTTACATTGAAAGATAATCAGGTTCATTTGAAAAGGTAAAAATTCTACGACATTCCTTTGTGAGATATGCACATGTGTTACTCACAAATGAGAAGCCCTAGTTTGTGATATGTCCAAGTATTCTTCGACATTAGAGCAGTGTTCATTTTCTCTCTAGTAGCTTTACTTTGAAAGATAATCACATTCTTTTGAAAGGGAAAGAATCATGATATGCTTTTGTGAGAAACGCACATGTGTTACTCTCAAATTAGAAGCCCTAGTTTGCGATATGTCAACGTTCTGTTCAAAGTTAGAGCAGTGTTCATTTTCGTTCTAGAAGCTTTAATTTAAAAGGTCAACCCGTTCTTTTGAAAGGGTAAGTATTTCATTAATTGCTTTTGATAAGATACGCACATGTGTTACTCTGAAAGGAGAAGTTGTTATTCGGGATATGTTACACTATTGTTAGAAGTTAGCGCAGTGTTCATTTTCTGCGTTGAAGCATTACATTGAAAGATAATCACGTTCATTTGAAAGGGTAAAGATATCATGAAATGCTTTTGTGAGAAACGCAACTGTGTTACTCTGAAATGAGAAGCCCTCCTTTGGAATATGTCAAAGCCCTATACAAAGTTAGAGCAGTGTTCATTTTCTCTTTAGAAGCTTTACTCTGTACGATAATCACGTTCTATTGAAAGGGTAAGAATTTCATGAAATGCTTTTGTTAGAAACGCACATGTGTTACTCTCAAATGAGAATCCCTATTTTGGGATATGTCCAAGATTCTTCAACATTAGAGCAGTGTTCATTTTCTATCTAGAAGCTTTACTTTGAAAGAAAATCACATTCTTTTGAAAGGGTAAGAATTTCATGAAATGCTTTTATGAGAAACACACATGTTTTACTATGAAATGAGTAGCCCTATTTTGGAAAATGTCAAAGTTCTGTCCAAAGTTAGAGCAGTGTTCATTTTCTCTGAAGAAGCTTTCCTTTGTAAGATAATCACGTTCTTTTGAAAGGGTAAAAATATCATGAAATGCGTTTGTGAGAACGCACATGTGTTACACTGAAATGAGAAGCCCTAGTTTGGAATATGTCAAAGTTCTGTTCAAAGTTAGAGCAGTGTTCATTTTCTCTCTAGGAGCTTTACTTTGAAACCTAATCACCTTCTTTTGAAAGAGTAAGAATTTCAAGAAAAGCTTTTGTGAGAAACGCACAGCTGTTACACTGAAATGAGAACTTGTTTTCTGGATATGTTAGACTATTGTTAGAAGTGAGCGCAGTGTTCATTTTCTGATTTGAAGCATTACATTGAAAGATAATCATGCTCATTAAATGGTAAAAATTTCATGAAATGCTTTTGTGAGAAACGCACCTGTGTTACTCTGAAATGAGAAGCCCTAATTTGGAACATGTCAAAGTACCGTACAAAGTTAGAGCAGTTTTCATTTTCTCTCTAGAAGGTTTACTTTGTACGATAATCACGTTCTTTTGAAAGGGTAAGGATTTCATGAAATGCTTTTGTGAGAAATGCACATGTGTTACTCTCAAATAAGAATCCCTAGTGTGGGATATGTCCAAGTATTCATCGACATTAGAGCAGTGTTCATTTTCTCTCTTGTAGCTTTATTTTGAAAGATAATCACATTCTTTTGAAAGGGTAAGAATTTCATGATATGCTTTTGTGAGAAACTCACTTGTGTTACTCTAATTTTGAAGACCTATTTTGGGATATGTCAAAGTTCTGTCCAAAGTTAGAGCAGTGTTCATTTTCTCTCTAGAAGCTTACTTTATAAGATAATCATGTTCTTTTGAAAGGGTATGAATTTCATGAAATGCTTTTGTGAGAAACGCACATATGTCACTCTCAAATGAGAAGCCCTAGTTTGGGATATGTCCAAGTATTCTTGGACATTAGAGCAGTGTTCATTTTCTCTCTAGTAGCTTTACTTTGAAAGGCAATCACGTTCTTTTAAAAGGGTAAGAATTTCATGAAATGCTTTGGTGAGAAACGCACATGTGTTACTCTCAAATGAGAAGCCCTAGTTTGACATACGTCAAAGTTTTTTTAAAAAGTTAGAGCAGTGACCATTTTCTCTCTAGAAGCTTTATTTTATAAGATAATCACCTTCTTTTGAAAGGGTAAGAATTTTCTGAAATGCTTTTGGGAGAAACACATATGTGTTTCTCTGAAATGAGAATCCCTAGTTTGGAATATATCAAAGTTCTGTTCAAAGTTAGAGCAGTGTTCATTTTCTCTGTAGAAGCTTTACTTTGAAAGATAATCACGTTCTTTAGAAAGGGTGAGAATTTCATGATATGCTTTTGTGAGAAACGCATATGTGTTACTCTGAATGAGAAGTTGTTATTCGGGAAATTTTACACTATTGTTAGAATTTGGCATGTGTTCATTTTCCCTGTAGAAGCTTTACATTGAAAGATAATCACGTTCATTTGAAAAGGTAAGAATTTCATGACATTCTTTTGTGAGAAACACACATGTGTTACGCTGAAATGAGAATCCACAGTTTGGAATATGTCGAAGTACTGTTCAAAGTTAGAGCAGTGATCATTTTCTCTGTAGAAGCTTTACTTTGAAAAATAATCACGTTCATTTGAAAAGGTAAGAATTTTATGACATTCTTTGTGAGAAATGCACATGTGTTACTCACAAATGAGAAGCCCTAGTTTGGGATATGTCCAAGTATTCTTCGACATTAGAGCAGTGTTCATTTTCTCTCTAGTAGCTTTATTTTGAAAGGCAATCACGTTCTTTTGAAAGGGTAAGAATTTCATGAAATGCTTTTGTGAAAAACGCACATGTGTTACTCTCAAATGAGAAGCCCTAGTTTGACATACGTCATAGTTCCATAAAAAGTTAGAGCAGTGATCATTTTCTCTCTAGAAGCTTTTATTTTATAAGATAATCACGTTCTTTTTGAAAGGGTAAGAATTTCATGAAATGCTTTTGGGAGAAACGCATATGTGTTACTCTGAAATGAGAATCCCTAGTTTGGAATATATCAAAGTTCTGTTCAAAGTTAGAGCAGTGTTCATTTTCTCTGTAGAAGCTTTACTTTGAAAGATAATCACGTTCTTTGGAAAGGGTAAGAATTTCATGAAATGCTTTTGTGAGAAACGCACATGTGTTATTCTGAATAGAAGTTGATATTCATGATATGTTACACTATTTTTAGAAGTTGGCATGTGTTCATTTTCCCTGTAGAAGCTTTACAGTGAAAGATAATCACGTTCAATTGAAAAGGTAAGAATTTCCTGACATTCTTTTGTGAGAAACACACATGTGTTACTATGAAATGAGAATCCACAGTTTGGAATATGTCCAAGTACTGTTCAAAGTTAGAGCAGTGTTCATTTTCTCTGTAGAAGCTATACTTTGAAAGATAATCATGTTCTTTAGAAAGGGTAAGAATTTCATGAAATGCTTTTGTGGGAAACGCACATGTGTTATTCTGAATGAGAAGTTGTTATTCGGGATATATTACACTATTGTTAGAAGTTAGCATTGTGTTCATTTTCCCTGTAAGCTTTACATTGAAAGATAATCAGTTTCATTTGAAAAGGTAAAAATTTTACGACATTCCTTTGTGAGAAATGCACATGTGTTACTCACAAATGAGAAGCCCTAGTTTGGGTTGGGATATGTCCAAGTATTCTTCGACATTAGAGCAGTGTTCCTTTTCTCTCTAGTAGATTTACATTGAAAGATAATCACGTTCTTTTGAAAGGGAAGAATTTCATGATATGCTTTTGTGAGAAATGCACATGTGTTACTCTCAAATAAGAAGCCCTAGTTTGGGATATGTCAACATTCTGTTCAAAATCAGAGCAGTGTTCATTTTTGCTCTAGAAGCTTTAATTTAAAAGGTAATCCTGTTCTTTTGAAAGGGTAATTATTTCATGAATTGCTTTTGATAAGAAACGCACATGTGTTACTCTGAAATGAGAAGTTGTTATTCGGGATATGTTACACTATTGTTAGAAGTTAGAGCAGTGTTCATTTTCTGCGTTGAAGCATTACTTGTAAGATAATCACGTTCATTTGAAAGGGTAAAGATATCATGAAATGCTTTTGTGAGAAACGCAACTGTGTTACTCTGAAATGAGAAGCCCTCCTTTGGAGTATGTCAAAGTCCTATACAAAGTTAGAGCAGTGTTCATTTTCTCTTTAAAAGCTTTACTCTGTACGATAATCACGTTCTTTTGAAAGGGTAAGAATTTCATGAAATGCTTTTGTGAGAAACGCACATGTGTTACTCTCAAATGAGAATCCCTATTTTGGGATATGTCCAAGATTCTTCGACATTAGAGCAGTGTTCATTTTCTATCTAGAAGCTTTACTTTGAAAGAAAATCACATTCTTTTGAAAGGATAAGAATTTCATGAAATGCTTTTATGAGAAACACACATGTTTTACTATGAAATGAGTAGCCCTATTTTGGAAAATGTCAAAGTTCTGTCCAAAGTTAGAGCAGTGTTCATTTTCTCTGAAGAAGCTTTCCTTTGTAAGATAATCACGTTCTTTTGAAAGGGTAAAAATATCATGAAATGCTTTTGTGAGAACGCACATGTGTTACACTGAAATGAGAAGCCCTAGTTTGGAATATGTCAAAGTTCTGTTCAAAGTTAGAGCAGTGTTCATTTTCTCTCTAGGAGCTTTACTTTGAAACCTAATCACCTTCTTTTGAAAGAGTAAGAATTTCAAGAAAAGCTTTTGTGAGAAACGCACAGCTGTTACACTGAAATGAGAACTTGTTTTCTGGATATGTTAGACTATTGTTAGAAGTGAGCGCAGTGTTCATTTTCTGATTTGAAGCATTACATTGAAAGATAATCATGCTCATTAAATGGTAAAAATTTCATGAAATGCTTTTGTGAGAAACGCACCTGTGTTACTCTGAAATGAGAAGCCCTAATTTGGAACATGTCAAAGTACCGTACAAAGTTAGAGCAGTTTTCATTTTCTCTCTAGAAGGTTTACTTTGTACGATAATCACGTTCTTTTGAAAGGGTAAAGATTTCATGAAATGCTTTTGTGAGAAATGCACATGTGTTATTCTCAAATGAGAAGCCCTAGTTTGGGATATGTCCAAGTATTCATCGACATTAGAGCAGCGTTCATTTTCTCTCTTGTAGCTTTATTTTGAAAGATAATCACATTCTTTTGAAAGGGTAAGAATTTCATGATATGCTTTTGTGAGAAACTCACTTGTGTTACTCTAATTTTGAAGACCTATTTTGGGATATGTCAAAGTTCTGTCCAAAGTTAGAGCAGTGTTCATTTTCTCTCTAGAAGCTTACTTTATAAGATAATCACGTTCTTTTGAAAGGGTATGAATTTCATGAAATGCTTTTGTGAGAAACGCACATAATTCCCTCTCAAATGAGAAGCCCTAGTTTGGGATATGTCCAAGTATTCTTCGACATTAGAGCAGTGTTCATTTTCTCTCTAGTAGCTTTACTTTGAAAGGCAATCACGTTCTTTTAAAAGGGTAAGAATTTCATGAAATGCTTTGGTGAGAAACGCACATGTGTTACTCTCAAATGAGAAGCCCTAGTTTGACATACGTCAAAGTTTTTTAAAAAGTTAGAGCAG
Organism: Microtus obscurus; assembly: GCA_963919715.1. NCBI lineage: Eukaryota > Metazoa > Chordata > Mammalia > Rodentia > Cricetidae > Microtus > Microtus obscurus. The sequence goes on along the minus strand of CAWTZC010000442.1, from coordinate 299,584 downwards.
TGACCATTTTCTCTCTAGAAGCTTTATTTTATAAGATAATCACCTTCTTTTTGAAAGGGTAAGAATTTTCTGAAATGCTTTTGGGAGAAACACATATGTGTTTCTCTGAAATGAGAATCCCTAGTTTGGAATATATCAAAGTTCTGTTCAAAGTTAGAGCAGTGTTCATTTTCTCTGTAGAAGCTTTACTTTGAAAGATAATCACGTTCTTTAGAAAGGGTGAGAATTTCATGATATGCTTTTGTGAGAAACGCATATGTGTTACTCTGAATGAGAAGTTGTTATTCGGGAAATTTTACACTATTGTTAGAATTTGGCATGTGTTCATTTTCCCTGTAGAAGCTTTACATTGAAAGATAATCACGTTCATTTGAAAAGGTAAGAATTTCATGACATTCTTTTGTGAGAAACACACATGTGTTACGCTGAAATGAGAATCCACAGTTTGGAATATGTCGAAGTACTGTTCAAAGTTAGAGCAGTGATCATTTTCTCTGTAGAAGCTTTACTTTGAAAGATAATCACGTTCATTTGAAAAGGTAAGAATTTTATGACATTCTTTGTGAGAAATGCACATGTGTTACTCACAAATGAGAAGCCCTAGTTTGGGATATGTCCAAGTATTCTTCGACATTAGAGCAGTGTTCATTTTCTCTCTAGTAGCTTTATTTTGAAAGGCAATCACGTTCTTTTGAAAGGGTAAGAATTTCATGAAATGCTTTTGTGAAAAACGCACATGTGTTACTCTCAAATGAGAAGCCCTAGTTTGACATACGTCATAGTTCCATAAAAAGTTAGAGCAGTGATCATTTTCTCTCTAGAAGCTTTACTTTATAAGATAATCACGTTCTTTTTGAAAGGGTAAGAATTTCATGAAATGCTTTTGGGAGAAACGCATATGTGTTACTCTGAAATGAGAATCCCTAGTTTGGAATATAACAAAGTTCTGTTCAAAGTTAGAGCAGTGTTCATTTTCTCTGTAGAAGCTTGAATTTGAAAGATAATCACGTTCTTTGGAAAGGGTAAGAATTTCATGATATGCTTTTGTGAGAAACGCACATGTGTTATTCTGAATAGAAGTTGATATTCATGATATGTTACACTATTTTTAGAAGTTGGCATGTGTTCATTTTCCCTGTAGAAGCTTTACATTGAAAGATAATCACGTTCAATTGAAAAGGTAAGAATTTCATGACATTCTTTTGTGAGAAACACACATGTGTTACTCTGAAATGAGAATCCACAGTTTGGAATATGTCAAAGTACTGTTCAAAGTTAGAGCAGTGATCATTTTCTCTGTAGAAGCTTTACTTTGAAAGATAATCATGTTCTTTTGAAAGGGTAAGAATTTGATGAAATGCTTTTGTGAGAAACGCACATGTGTTACTGTGAATGAGAAGTTGTTATTCGGGATATATTACACTATTGTTAGAAGTTAGCATTGTGTTCATTTTCCCTGTAAGCTTTACATTGAAAGATAATCACGTTCATTTGAAAAGGTAAAAATTTTACGACATTCCTTTGTGAGAAATGCACATGTGTTACTCACAAATGAGAAGCCCTAGTTTGGGTTGGGATATGTCCAAGTATTCTTCGACATTAGAGCAGTGTTCCTTTTCTCTCTAGTAGATTTACATTGAAAGATAATCACGTTCTTTTGAAAGGGAAGAATTTCATGATATGCTTTTGTGAGAAATGCACATGTGTTACTCTCAAATAAGAAGCCCTAGTTTGGGATATGTCAACATTCTGTTCAAAATCAGAGCAGTGTTCATTTTCGCTCTAGAAGCTTTAATTTAAAAGGTAATCCTGTTCTTTTGAAAGGGTAATTATTTCATGAATTGCTTTTGATAAGAAACGCACATGTGTTACTCTGAAATGAGAAGTTGTTATTCGGGATATGTTACACTATTGTTAGAAGTTAGAGCAGTGTTCATTTTCTGCGTTGAAGCATTACATTGAAAGATAATCACGTTCATTTGAAAGGGTAAAGATATCATGAAATGCTTTTGTGAGAAACGCAACTGTGTTACTCTGAAATGAGAAGCCCTACTTTGGAATATGTCAAAGTCCTATACAAAGTTAGAGCAGTGTTCATTTTCTCTCTAGAAGCTTTACTCTGTACGATAATCACGTTCTTTTGAAAGGGTAAGAATTTCATGAAATGCTTTTGTGAGAAACGCACATGTGTTACTCTCAAATGAGAATCCCTATTTTGGGATATGTCCAAGATTCTTCGACATTAGAGCAGTGTTCATTTTCTATCTAGAAGCTTTACTTTGAAAGAAAATCACATTCTTTTGAAAGGATAAGAATTTCATGAAATGCTTTTATGAGAAACACACATGTTTTACTATGAAATGAGTAGCCCTATTTTGGAAAATGTCAAAGTTCTGTCCAAAGTTAGAGCAGTGTTCATTTTCTCTGAAGAAGCTTTCCTTTGTAAGATAATCACGTTCTTTTGAAAGGGTAAAAATATCATGAAATGCTTTTGTGAGAACGCACATGTGTTACACTGAAATGAGAAGCCCTAGTTTGGAATATGTCAAAGTTCTGTTCAAAGTTAGAGCAGTGTTCATTTTCTCTCTAGGAGCTTTACTTTGAAACCTAATCACCTTCTTTTGAAAGAGTAAGAATTTCAAGAAAAGCTTTTGTGAGAAACGCACAGCTGTTACACTGAAATGAGAACTTGTTTTCTGGATATGTTAGACTATTGTTAGAAGTGAGCGCAGTGTTCATTTTCTGATTTGAAGCATTACATTGAAAGATAATCATGCTCATTAAATGGTAAAAATTTCATGAAATGCTTTTGTGAGAAACGCACCTGTGTTACTCTGAAATGAGAAGCCCTAATTTGGAACATGTCAAAGTACCGTACAAAGTTAGAGCAGTTTTCATTTTCTCTCTAGAAGGTTTACTTTGTACGATAATCACGTTCTTTTGAAAGGGTAAAGATTTCATGAAATGCTTTTGTGAGAAATGCACATGTGTTATTCTCAAATGAGAAGCCCTAGTTTGGGATATGTCCAAGTATTCACCGACATTAGAGCAGCGTTCATTTTCTCTCTTGTAGCTTTATTTTGAAAGATAATCACATTCTTTTGAAAGGGTAAGAATTTCATGATATGCTTTTGTGAGAAACTCACTTGTGTTACTCTAATTTTGAAGACCTATTTTGGGATATGTCAAAGTTCTGTCCAAAGTTAGAGCAGTGTTCATTTTCTCTCTAGAAGCTTACTTTATAAGATAATCATGTTCTTTGAAAGGGTATGAATTTCATGAAATGCTTTTGTGAGAAACGCACATAATTCCCTCTCAAATGAGAAGCCCTAGTTTGGGATATGTCCAAGTATTCTTCGACATTAGAGCAGTGTTCATTTTCTCTCTAGTAGCTTTACTTTGAAAGGCAATCACGTTCTTTTAAAAGGGTAAGAATTTCATGAAATGCTTTGGTGAGAAACGCACATGTGTTACTCTCAAATGAGAAGCCCTAGTTTGACATACGTCAAAGTTTTTTAAAAAGTTAGAGCAGTGACCATTTTCTCTCTAGAAGCTTTATTTTATAAGATAATCACCTTCTTTTTGAAAGGGTAAGAATTTTCTGAAATGCTTTTGGGAGAAACACATATGTGTTTCTCTGAAATGAGAATCCCTAGTTTGGAATATATCAAAGTTCTGTTCAAAGTTAGAGCAGTGTTCATTTTCTCTGTAGAAGCTTTACTTTGAAAGATAATCACGTTCTTTAGAAAGGGTGAGAATTTCATGATATGCTTTTGTGAGAAACGCATATGTGTTACTCTGAATGAGAAGTTGTTATTCGGGAAATTTTACACTATTGTTAGAATTTGGCATGTGTTCATTTTCCCTGTAGAAGCTTTACATTGAAAGATAATCACGTTCATTTGAAAAGGTAAGAATTTCATGACATTCTTTTGTGAGAAACACACATGTGTTACTCTGAAATGAGAATCCACAGTTTGGAATATGTCGAAGTACTGTTCAAAGTTAGAGCAGTGATCATTTTCTCTGTAGAAGCTTTACTTTGAAAGATAATCACGTTCATTTGAAAAGGTAAGCATTTTATGACATTATTTGTGAGAAATGCACATGTGTTACTCACAAATGAGAAGCCCTAGTTTGGGATATGTCCAAGTATTCTTCGACATTAGAGCAGTGTTCATTTTCTCTCTAGTAGCTTTATTTTGAAAGGCAATCACGTTCTTTTGAAAGGGTAATAATTTCATGAAATGCTTTTGTGAGAAACGCACATGTGTTACTCTCAAATGAGAAGCCCTAGTTTGACATACGTCAAAGTTCCGTAAAAAGTTAGAGCAGTGATCATTTTCTCTCTAGAAGCTTTATTTTATAAGATAATCACGTTCTTTTTGAAAGGGTAAGAATTTCATGACATTCTTTTGTGAGAAACACTCATGTGTTACTCTGAAATAAGAATCCACAGTTTGGAATATATCAAAGTTCTGTTCAAAGTTAGAGCAGTGTTCATTTTCTCTGTAGAAGCTTGAATTTGAAAGATAATCACGTTCTTTGGAAAGGGTAAGAATTTCATGATATGCTTTTGTGAGAAACGCACATGTGTTATTCTGAATAGAAGTTGTTATTCGGGATATGTTACACTATTTTTAGAAGTTGGCATGTGTTCATTTTCCCTGTAGAAGCTTTAGAGTGAAAATTAATCACGTTCAATTGAAAAGGTAAGAATTTCATGACATTCTTTTGTGAGAAACACACATGTGTTACTCTGAAATGAGAATCCACAGTTTGGAATATGTCAAAGTACTGTTCAAAGTTACAGCAGTGATCATTTTCTCTGTAGAAGCTTTACTTTGAAAGAAAATCACGTTCATTTGAAAAGGCAAGCATTTTATGACATTCTTTGTGAGAAATGCACATGTGTTACTCACAAATGAGAAGCCCTAGTTTGGGATATGTCCAAGCATTCTTCGACATTAGAGCAGTGTTGATTTTCCCTCTAGTAGCTTTATTTTGAAAGGCAATCACGTTCTTTTGAAAGGGTAAGAATTTCATGAAATGCTTTTGTGAGAAACGCACATGTGTTACTCTCAAATGAGAAGCCCTAGTTTGACATACGTCAAAGTTCCGTAAAAAGTTAGAGCAGTGATCATTTTCTCTCTAGAAGCTTTATTTTATAAGATAATCACGTTCTTTTTGAAAGGGTAAGAATTTCATGACATTCTTTTGTGAGAAACAAACATGTGTTACTCTGAAATGAGAATCCACAGTTTGGAATATATCAAAGTTCTGTTCAAAGTTAGAGCAGTGTTCATTTTCTCTGTAGATGCTTGAATTTGAAAGATAATCACGTTCTTTGGAAAGGGTAAGAATTTCATGATATGCTTTTGTGAGAAACGCACATGTGTTATTCTGAATAGAAGTTGTTATTCGGGATATGTTACACTATTTTTAGAAGTTGGCATGTGTTGATTTTCCCTGTACAAGCTTTACAGTGAAAATTAATCACGTTCAATTGAAAAGGTAAGAATTTCATGACATTCTTTTGTGAGAAACACACATGTGTTACTCTGAAATGAGAATCCACAGTTTGGAATATGTCAAAGTACTGTTCAAAGTTAGAGCAGTGATCATTTTCTCTGTAGAAGCTTTACTTTGAAAGATAATCACGTTCATTTGAAAAGGTAAGCATTTTATGACATTCTTTGTGAGAAATGCACATGTGTTACTCACAAATGAGAAGCCCTAGTTTGGGATATGTCCAAGTATTCTTCGACATTAGAGCAGTGTTCATTTTCTCTCTAGTAGCTTTAATTTGAAAGACAATCACGTTCTTTTGAAAGGGTAAGAATTTCATGAAATGCTTTTGTGAGAAACGCACATGTGTTACTCTCAAATGAGAAGCCCTAGTTTGACATATGTCAAAGTTCCGTAAAAAGTTAGAGCAGTGATCATTTTCTCTCTAGAAGCTTTATTTTATAAGATAATCACGTTCTTTTTGAAAGGGTAAGAATTTCATGACATGCTTTTGTGAGAAACACACATGTGTTACTCTGAAATGAGAATCCACAGTTTGGAATATATCAAAGTTCTGTTCAAAGTTAGAGCAGTGTTCATTTTCTCTGTAGATGCTTGAATTTGAAAGATAATCACGTTCTTTGGAAAGGGTAAGAATTTCATGATATGCTTTTGTGAGAAACGCACATGTGTTATTCTGAATAGAAGTTGTTATTCGGGATATGTTACACTATTTTTAGAAGTTGGCATGTGTTCATTTTCCCTGTAGAAGCTTTACAGTGAAAGATAATCACGTTCAATTGAAAAGGTAAGAATTTCATGACATTCTTTTGTGAGAAACACACATGTGTTACTCTGAAATGAGAATCCACAGTTTGGAATATGTCAGAGTACTGTTCAAAGTTAGAGCAGTGATCATTTTCTCTGTAGAAGCTTTACTTTGAAAGATAATCATGTTCTTTTGAAAGGGTAAGAATTTCATGAAATGCTTTTATGAGAAACACACATGTGTTACTATGAAATGAGTAGCCCTAGTTTGGAATATGTCAAAGTTCTGTCCAAAGTTAGAGCAGTGTTCATTTTCTCTGAAGAAGCTTTCCTTTGTAAGATAATCACGTTCTTTTGAAAGGGTAAGAATTTCATGAAATGCTTTTGTGAGAAACGCGTGTGTTACTCTGAAATGAGAATCCCTAGTTTGGAATATATCAAAGTTCTGTTCAAAGTTAGAGCAGTGTTCATTTTCTCTCAAGAAGCTTTACTTGGAATGTTAATCACGTTCTTTTGAAAGGGTAAAATTTCATGATATGCTTTTGTGAGAAACACTCATGTGTTACTCTGAAATGAGAAGTTGTTATTCGGGATATGTTACACTATGGTTAGAGGATAGCGCAGTGTTCATTTTCAGTGTTGAAGGATTACATTGAAAGACAATAACGTTCATTTGAAAGGGTAAAAATTTCATGAAATGCTTTTTTGAGAAACACACCTGTGTTACTCGGAAATGAGAAGTTGTTATTCGGGATATGCTACACTATGGTTAGAGGATAGCGCAGTGTTCATTTTCAATGTTGAAGCATTACATTGAAAGACAATAACGTTCATTTAAAAGGGTAAAAATTTCATGAAATGCTTTTTTGAGAAACACACCTGTGTTACTCTGAAATGAGAAGCCCTAGTTTGGAATACGTCAAAGTTCTGTTCAAAGTTAGATCAGTGTTCATTTTCTCTCTAGAAGCTTTACTTTGAAAGATAATCAAGTTCATTTGAAAAGGTAAAAATTTCATGAAATGATTTTGTGAGAAACACACATGTGTTACTCTAAAATGTGAAGCCACATTTTGGGATATGTCAACGTACAGTTCGAAGTTAGAGCAGAGGTTTTGTCTCTGTAGAAGCTTTACATTGAAAGATAATCATGTTCTTTTGAAAGGGTGAGAATTTCATGAAATGCTATTGTGAGAAACGCAAAAGCGTTACTCTGAATAGAGAAGACCTAGTTTGGGATTTGTCAAAGTCCTGTTCGAAGTTTAAGATGTGTTCATTTTCTCTGTAGAATCTTTACTTTGAAAGATAATCACGTTCATTTGAAATGGTATGAATTTCATGAAATGCTTTTGTGAGAAACGCACATATGTTACTCTGAATTGAGAAGACCTAGTTTGGAATACGTCTAAGTACTGTTCAAAGTGAGTGCAGTGTTCATTTTCTCTGAAGAAGCTTTATTTGAAAGATAATCAAGTTCTTTTGACAGGGTAATGATTTCATGATATGCTTTTTTTAGAAACGCACGTGTTAATCTGATATGAGAAGCCCTAGTTTAGGATATGTCCAAGTTTTGTTCGAAGTTAGAGCAGTGTTCATTTTCTCTCTAGAAGCTTTACTTTGAAAGATAATCACGTTCTTTTAAAAGGGTACAAATTTCATGAAATGCTTTTTTGAGAAATGCACATGTGTTACTCTGAAAAAAGAAGCCTTAGTTTGGAATATGTCTAAATACTGTGCAAAGTTAAAGCAGTGTTCATTTTCTCTCTAGAACCTTTATTTGAAAGATAATCACGTTCCTTTGAAAGGTTATTAATTTCATGAGATGCTTTTGTGAGAAACGCACATGTGTTATTCTGAAATGAGAAGTTGTTATCGGCATATGTTACATTATTGTCAGAAGTTAGTGCTGTGTTCATTTTCGCTGTACAAGCTTTACATTGAAAGGTAATCACGTTCATATGAGAAGGTAAGAATTTCATGTAATGCTTTTGTGAGAAACGCACATGTGTTACTCTGAAATGAGAAGTTGTTATTCAGGATATGTAACACTATTGTTAGAAGTTATGGCAGTGTTCATTTTCTTTGTAGAAGATTTACATTGAAAGATAATCATGTTCTTTTGAAAGATTAAGATTTTCATGAAATGCTTTTGTGAGAACCACACATGTCCTACTTGAAATGAGAAGCCACAGTTTGGGATATGTCAACGTACTTTTTGAAGTTAAAGCAGAGTTTATTTCATCTCTAGAAGCTTTATTTGAAAGATAATCACGTTCTTTTGAAAGGGTAAGAATTTCATGAAATGCTTTTGTGAGAAAAGCACTTGTTCTACTCTGAAATGAGAAGTTGTTATTCGGGATATGTTACATTATTGTTAGAAGTTAGCGCAGTGTTCATTTTCTGTGTTGAAGCTTTACATTGAAAGATAATCACGTTCATTTAAAGTGTAAAAATTTCATGAAATGCTTTTGTGATAAACATACATGTGCTATTCTGAAATGAGAAGCCACAGCTTGGCATAATACAACGTACTGTTTGGAGTAAGAGCAGTGTTCATTTTCTCTGTAGAATCTTTATTTGAAAGATAATCACGTTATTTTGAAAGGGTAAGAATTTCATCATATGCTTTTGTGAGAATCACACATGTATTACTCTGAAATGAGAAGTTGTTATTCAGAATATGTTACACTATTTTTAGAAGTTAGCACTGTGATCATTTTCTCTGTAGAAGCATTACATTGAATGATAATTACGTTCATTTGAAAATGTAAGAATTTCATTAAATGCTTTTGTGAGAAACACACTTGTGTTACTCTGAAATGAGAAGCCTTAGTTTTGAATATGTCAAAGTTCTGTTCAAAGTTAGAGCAGTGTTCATTTTCTCTCTAGAAGCTTTACTTTGAAAGATAATCTCGTTCAATTGAAAGAGTAAGAATTTCATGATATGCATTTTGAGAAACGCACATGTGTTACTCTCAAATGAGAAGCCCTAGTTTGGGATATGTCAAAGTTCTGTTAAAAGTGAGAGCAGTGTTCATATTCTTTCTAGAAGCTTTACTTTGAAAAATAATCACGTTCTTTTAAAGGGTAAGAATTTCATGATATTATTTTGTGAGAAACGCACATGTGTTACTCTGAAATGAGAAGTTGTTATTCGGGATATATCACACTATTGTTAAAAGTTATTACAGTGTTCATTTTCTGTGTTGAAGCATTACATTGAAAGATAATCACGTTCATTTGAAATGGTAAAAATTTCCTGAAATGCTTTTGTGAGAAACGCACATGTGTTACTCTGAAATGAGAAGCCACAGTTTGGAATATGTCTAAGTACTGATCAAAGTTAGATGAGTGTTCATTTTCTCTCTACAAGCTTTATTTGAAAGATAATCACGTTCTTTTGAAATTGTAAGAATTTCATGATATGCTTTTATGATAAACGCACATGTGTTACTCCTAAATGAGAAGTTGTTACTCGGGATATGTTATATTATTGTTAGAAGTTAGGGCAGTGTTCATTTTCTATGTTGAAGCATTACATTGAATGATAATCACGTTTTTTGAAAGGGTAACAATTTCACGGAATGTTTTTATGAGAAACGCACATGTGTTACTCTGAAATGAGAAGTTGTTATTTGCAATAGGTTACACTATTGTTAAAAGATAGCGCAGTGTTCTATTTCTGTGTTGAAGCATTAAATTGAAAGATAATCACGTTCATTTGAAAGGGTTAAAAATATCATGAAATGCTTTTGTTAGAAACGCACATGTGTGACTCTCAAATGAGAAGCCCTAGTTTGGAATATGTCAAAGTTCTGTTAAAGTTAAAGCAGTGTTCATTTTCTCTCTTGGAGCTTTACTTTGAAAGATAATCACGTTCTTCTGAAAGGGTAAGAGTTTCATAAAATCCTTTTGTAAGAAACGCACAGGTGTTAGTCTGAAATGAGAAGTTGTTATTCAAGAAATATTACACTATTGTTAGAAGTTAGCTAAGTGTTCATTTTCTGTGTTGAAGCATTACATTGAAAGATAATCACGTTCATTTGAAAGGGTTAAAAATATCATGAAATGCTTTTGTTAGAAACGCACATGTGTGACTCTCAAATGAGAAGCCCTAGTTTGGAATATGTCAAAGTTCTGTTAAAGTTAAAGCAGTGTTCATTTTCTCTCTAGAAGCTTTAATTTGCAAGTTAATCATGTTCGTTTAAAAGAGTAAGAATTTCATGATATGCTTTTGTGAGAAACGCACATGTGTTACTCTGAAATGAGAAGCCACAGTTTGGAATATGTCTAGGTACTGATCAAAGTTAGATCAGTGTTCATTTTCTCTCTAAAAGCTTTATTTGAAAGATAATCATGTTCGTTTGAAAGGGTAAGAATTTCATGATATGCTTTTGTGAGAAATGCACATGTGTTACTCCCAAATGAGAAACCCTAATTTGGGATATGCCCAAGTATTGTTCGACATTAGAGCAGTGTTCATTTTCTCTCTAGAAGCTTTCCTTTGTAATATAATCACGTTCTTTTGAGAGGTAAGGAATTTCATGAAATTCTTTTGGGAAAAACGCCCATGTGTTACTCTCCAAAGAGAAGCCTTAGTTTGGGAAATGTCCAAGTATTGTTCGACGTTAGAGCAGTGTTCATTTTTTCTCTAGAAGCTTTACTTTGAACGATAATCACTTTCTTTTGAAAGGGTATAAATTTCATGAAAAGCTTTTTTGAGAAACGTACATGTGTTTCTCTGAAAAGAGAAGTTGTTATTCGGGATGTGTGACATTATTGTTAAAAGTTAGTGCAGTGTTCATTTTCTGTGTTGAAGCATTACATTGAATGATGATCACGTTCATGTGAAAGGGTTAAAATTTCATGAAATGCTTTTTTGAGAAATGCACGTGTGTTACTCTGAAATGAGAAGCCCTAGTTTGGAATATTTCAAAGTTCTGTTCAAAATTAGAACAGTGTTCATTTTCACTCTAGAAGCTTTATATTGAAAGATAATCACGTTCTTTGAAAGTGTAAGAATTTCATGATATGCTTTTGTGAGAAACGCACATGTGTTACTCTCAAAAGAGAAGCCCTAGTTTGGAATATGTCCAAGTATTGTTCGACATTAGAACAGTCTTCATTTTCTCTCTAGAAGCTTTATTTTGAAAGATAATCACGTTCTTTTGAAAGGGTAACTATTTCATGAAATGCTTTTGTGAGTAACGTTCATGTGTTACTCTGAAATGAGAAATTGTTATTCGGGATATATTACACTATTGTTAGAAGTTAGCACTGTGTTTATTTTCACTGTAGAAGCTTTACATTGAAAGATAATCAGGTTCCTTTGAAAAAATAAGAATTTCATGAAACACTTTTGTGAGAAACACACATGTGTTACTCTGAAATGAGAATACATAGTTTGGAATATGTCTAAGTACTGTTCAAAGTTGGAGCAGTGTTCATTTTCTTTGTATAAGCTTTACTTTGAAAGATAATCACGTTCTTTTGAAAGGATAAGAATTTCATGAAATGCTTTTTTGAGAAACGCACATGTGTTACTTGGAAATGAGAAGCCCTTGTTTCGGGTATGTCAAAGTTCTGTTAAAAGTTAGAGCAGTGTTCGTTTTCTCTGTAGAAGCTTTACTTTGAAAGATAATCATGTTCTTTTCAAAGGGTAAGAATTTCATGGAATGCTTTTGTGAGAAACACACATGTGTTACTCTGAAATGAAAATCCACAGTTTGGAATATGTCTAAGTACTGTTAAAAGTTGGAGGAGTGTTAATTTTCATTGTATAAACTTTACTTTGAAAGATAATCACGTTCTTTTGAAAGGGTAAGAATTTCATGACATGCTTTTGTGAGAAACACACGTGTTACTCTGAAATGAGAAGCCCTAGTTTGGGATATGTCCAAATTTTGTTGGACATTAGAGCAGTGTTCATTTTCTCTCTAGAAGCTTTACTTTGAATGGTAATCACATTCTTTTGAAAGGGTAAGAATTTCATGATATCCTTTTATGATAAACACACATGTGTTACTCCTAAATGAGAAGATGTTATTTGGGATAGGTTTTATTATTGATAGAAGTTAGCGCAGTGTTCATTTTCTATGTTGAAGGATTACATTGAATGATAATCACGTACTTTTGAAAGGGTAAGAATTTCATGAAATGCTTTTGTGAGAAACGCACATGTGTTACTCTGAAATGAGAAGTTGTTATTTGCGATAGGTTACACTATTGTTAAAAGTTAGCGCAGTGTTCTATTTCTGTGTTGAAGCATTAAATTGAAAGATAAACACGTTTATTTGAAAGGGTTAAAAATATCATGAAATGCTTTTGTTAGAAATGTGCATGGGTTGCTCTCAAATGAGAAGCCCTAGTTTGGAATATGTCAAAGTTCTGTTCAAAGTTAGAGCAGTGTTCATTTTCTCTCTTGGAGCTTTACTTTGAAAGATAATCACGTTCTTCTGAAAGGGTAAGAGTTTCATAAAATCCTTTTGTAAGAAACGCACAGGTGTTAGTCTGAAATGAGAAGTTGTTATTCAAGAAATATTACACTATTGTTAGAAGTTAGCTAAGTGTTCATTTTCTGTGTTGAAGCATTACATTGAAAGATAATCACGTTCATTTGAAAGGGTTAAAAATATCATGAAATGCTTTTGTTAGAAACGCACATGTGTTACTCTCAAATGAGAAGCCCTAGTTTGGAATATGTAAAAGTTCTGTCAAAGTTAGAGCAGTGTTCATTTTCTCTCTAGAAGCTTTAATTTGAAAGTTAATCATGTTCGTTTCAAAGAGTAAGAATTTCATGATATGCTTTTGTGAGAAATGCGCATGTGTTACTCTCAAATGAGAAGCCCTAGTTTGGGATAGGTCCAAGTATTGTTCGACATTAGAACAGTGTTCATTTTCTCTCTAGAAGCTTTACTTTGAAAGGTAATCACATTCTTTTAAAAGGGAAATTATTTCATGAAATGCTTTTGTGAGTAACGCTCATGTGTTACGCTGAAATGAGATGTTGTTTTTCGGGATATGTTACATTATTGTTAGAAGTTAGCACAGTGTTCATTTTCTGTGTTGAAGCTTTACTTTGAAAGATAATCACGTTCTTTTGAAAGGGTATGAATTTCATGAAATGTTTTTGTGAGAAACTCACATGTGCTATTCTGAAATGAGAAATTATTATCGAGATATGTTACATCACTGTTAGAAGTGAGAGCTGTGTTCATTTTCTCCATAGAATCTTTACATTGAATGATATTCACGTTCATTTGAAAATGTAAGAATTTCATGAAATGTTTTTGTGAGAAACCCACATGTGTTAATTTGAAATGAGAAGCCTTAGTTTTGAATATGTCAAAGTTCTGGTCAAAGCTAGAACAGTGTTCATTTTCTCTCTAGGATCTTTACTTTGAAAGATAATCACATTCTTTTGAATGGGTAAGAATTGCATGAAATGCTTTTGTGAGAAAATCACATGGGTTACTCTATAATGAGAAGTTGTTATTCGGGATATGTTACATTATTGTTAGAAGTTAGCGCAGTGTTCATTTTCTGTGTTGAAGCTTCACATTGAAAAATAATCACGTTAATTTGAAAGGGTAAAAATTTCATGAAATGCTTTTGTGAGAAACACCCATGAGTTATTCTGAAAAGAGAATCCACAGTTTGGGATAATACAATGTACTGTATGAAGTAAGAACACTGTTCATTTGCTGTGTATAATCTTTATTTGAAAGATAAACACGTTCTTTTGAAGGGGTAAGAATTTCATGATATGCTTTTGTGAGAAATGCATATGTGTTATGCTCAAATGATAAGCCCAAGTTTCTTGTATGTCCAAGTATTGTTCAACGTTAGAGCAGTGCTCATTTTCTCTCTAGAAGCTTTATTTTTGAAAGGTAGTCACGTTATTTTGAAAGGGTAAGAATTTAATGAAATGCTTTTGTCAGAAACGCACATGTGTTACTCTGAAATGAGAAGTTGTTATTCAGAATATGTTACACTATTGTTAGAAGGTAGAACTGTGTTCAGTTTCTCTGTAGAAGCATTACATTGAAAGATAATCACGTTCATTTGAAAAGGTAAGTATTTCATGAAATGATTTTTTGAGAAAAACACATGTGTTACTCTGAATTGAGAAGCTACACGTTCGGATATGTCAATGTACTGTTCAAAGTTAGAGCAGTGATCATTTTCTCTCTAGATGCTTTAATTTGAAAGATAATCACGTTCATTTGAAAGTGTAAATATTTCATGAAATGCGTTTTTTGAGAAATGTAAATGTGTTGCTCTGAAATGAGAAGCCGTATTTTGGAATAGGTCTAAATACTGTTCAAAGTTAGAGCAGTGTTGATTTTCTCTCTAGAAGTTTCAATTTGAAAAATAATCATTTTCTTTTGAAAGAATAAGAATTTCATAAATGCTTTTGTGAGAAACACACATGTGTTACTCTCAAATTAGAAGCCCTAGTTTGGGATATGTCAAAGTTCTGTCCTAAGTTAGAGCAGTGTTCATTTTCTCTCTAGAAGCTTTACTTTGTGAGATAATCACGTACTTTTGAAAGGGTAAGAATTTCATGAAATGCTTTTGTGAGAAACGCACATGTGTTACTCTCAAATGAGAATACCTAGATTGGGATATGTCCAAGTATTTTTCAACATTACAGCAGAGTTCATTTTCTCTCTAGATGCTTTATTTTGAACGATAATCACATTTTTTGAAAGGGTAAGAATTTCATGAAATGCTTTTGTGAATAATGCACATTTGTTACTCTGAAATGAGAAGTTGTTATTCGGGATATGTTACACTACTGTTAGAAGATAGCACTGTGTTCATATTCCCTGTTGAAGCTTTATATTGAAAGACAATCACGTTCATTTGAAAAGGTAAGTATTTCATGAAATACTTTTGTGAGAAACACACATGTGTTACTTTGAAATGAGAATCCACAGTTTGGAATACATCTAAGTACTGTTCAAAGTAGGAGCAGTGTTCATTTTCTCTGTATAAGATTTACTTTGAAAGATAATCACTTTCTTTTGAAAGGGTAAGAATTTCATGAAATCCTTTTGGGAGAAACGCACATGTGTTACTCTGAAATGAGAAGCCCTAGTTTGTAATATGTCTAAGTACTGTTCAAAGTTAGAGCAGTATTCATTGTCTCTGTAGAAGCTTTACTTTGAAAGATAATCACGTTCTTTTGAAAAGGTAAGAATTTCATGAAATGCTTTTGTTAGAAATGTACATGTGTTACTCTCAAATGAGAAGCCCTAGTTTCGGATATGTCCAAGTATTGTTGGACATTACAGCAGTGTTCATTTTCTCTCTAGAAGCTTTTATTTGAAAGATAACCACGTTCTTTGAAAGGGTAAGAATTTCATGATATACTTTTATGATAAACGAACATGTGTTACTCCCAAATGAGAAGTTGTTATTCGGGATATGTTATATTATTGTTAGAAGTTAGGGCAGTGTTCATTTTCTGTGTTGAAGGATTACATTGAAAGATAATCACATTCTTTTGAAAGGGTAAGAATTTCATGGAATGCTTTTGTGAGAAACGCACATGTGTTACTCTGAAATGAGAAGCCCTAGTTTGGAATATTTTAAAGTTCTGTTCAAAATTAGAACAGTGTTCATTTTCACTCTAGAATCTTCATATTGAAAGATAATCACGTTCTTTTGAAAAGGGGAAGAATTTCATGATATGCTTTTGTTAGAAACGCACATGTTTTATTCTGAAATGAGAAGTCACAATTTGGGATATGTCAAAGTTCTTTTCAAAGTTAGAGCAGTTTTCATTTTCTCTCTAGAAGCTTTACTTTGTAAGATAATCACGTTCTTTTGAAAGGGTAAGAATTTCATGAAATGCTTTTGTGAGAAACGCACATGTGTTACTCTCAAATTAGAAGCCCTAGTTTGGGATATGTCAACGTTCTGTTCAAAGTTAGAGCAGTGTTCATTTTCGCTCTAGAAGCTTTAATTTAAAAGGTAAACCCATTCTTTTGAAAGGGTAAGTATTTCATGAATTGCTTTTGATAAGAAACGCACATGTGTTACTCTGAAATGAGAAGTTGTTATTCGGGATATGTTACACTATTGTTAGAAGTTAGCGCAGTGTTCATTTTCTGCATTGAAGCATTACATTGAAAGATAATCACGTTCATTTGAAAGGGTAAAGATATCATGAAATGCTTTTGTGAGAAACGCAACTGTGTTACTCTGAAATGAGAAGCCCTCCTTTGGAATATGTCAAAGTCCTATACAAAGTTAGAGCAGTGTTCATTTTCTCTTTAGAAGCTTTACTCTGTACGATAATCACGTTCTTTTGAAAGGGTAAGAATTTCATGAAATGCTTTTGTGAGAAACGCACATGTGTTACTCTCAAATTAGAAGCCCTAGTTTGGGATATGTCAACGTTCTGTTCAAAGTTAGAGCAGTGTTCATTTTCGCTCTAGAAGCTTTAATTGAAAAGGTAAACCCGTTCTTTTGAAAGGGTAAGTATTTCATGAAATGCTTTTGATAAGAAATGCACATGTGTTACTCTGAAATGAGAAGTTGTTATTCGGGATATGTTACACTATGGTTAGAGGATAGCGCAGTGTTCATTTTCAGTGTTGAAGCATTACATTGAAGACAATAACGTTCATTTGAAAGGGTAAAAATTTCATGAAATGCTTTTTTGAGAAACACACCTGTGTTACTCGGAAATGAGAAGTTGTAATTCAGGATATGTTACACTATGGTTAGAGGATAGCACAGTGTTCATTTTCAATGTTGAAGCATTACATTGAAAGACAATAACTTTCATTTGAAAGAGTAAAAAATTTCATAAAATGCTTTTTTGAGAAACACACCTGTGTTACTCTGAAATGAGAAGCCCTAGTTTGGAATATGTCAATGTTCTGTTCAAAGTTAGATCAGTGTTCATTTTCTATCTAGAAGCTTTACTTTGAAAGATAATCAAGTTCTTTGAAAGGGTAAAAATTCCATGATATGCTTTTGTGAGAAACGCACATGTGTTAATCTCAAATGAGAAGCCCTAGTTCGTGATATATCCAAATATTCTTCGACATAAGAGCAGTGTTCATTTTCTCTCTAGTAGCTTTACTTTGTATGATAATCACGTTCTTTTGAAAGGGTAAGGATTTCATGAATTGCTTTTGTGAGAAACGCACATGTGTTACTCTCAAATGAGAAGCCCTAGTTTGGGATATGTCCAAGTATTCTTCGACATTAGAGCAGTGTTCATTTTCTCTCTAGTGCTTTACTTTGAAAGACAATCACGTTCTTTTTGAAAGGGTAAGAATTTCATGAATTGCTTTTGTGAGAAACGCACATGTGTTACTCTCAAATGAGAAGCCCTAGTTTGACATATGTCAAAGTTCCGTACAAAGTTAGAGCAGTGATCATTTTCTCTCCAAAAGCCTTACTTTATAATCACGTTCTTTTAAAGGGTAAGAATTTTATGATATTCCTTTGTGAGAAACGCACATGTGTTACTCACAAATGTGAAGCCCTGGTTTGGGATATGTCCAAGTATTCTTCGACATTAGAGAAGTGTTCATTTTCTATCTAGAAGCTTTACTTTGTAAGATAATCAGGTTCTTTTCAAAGGGTAGGAATTTCATAAAATGCATTTGTGAGAAACGCACATGGGTTACTGTCAAATTTAAGCTCTAGTTTAGGATATGTCCAAGTATTCTTCGACATTATAGAAGTGTTCATTTTCTATCTAGAAGCTTTACTTTGAAAGATAATCACATTCTTTTGAAAGGTTAAGAATTTCATGATATTCTTTTGTGAGAAACACACATGTTTTACTCTCAAATTAGAAGTCATAGTTTGTGAAATGTCAAAGTTCTGTTCAAAGTTAAAGCAGTGTTAATTTTCTCCCAAGAAGCTTTAATTTAAAACGTAATCCTGTACTTTTGAAAGCATAAGTATTTCATGAAATGCTTGTGTAAGAAACGCACATGTGTTACTCTGAAATGGTAAGTTGTTATTCGGGATATGTTACACTATTGTTAGAAATTAGCCCTGTGTTCATTTTCTGTGTTGAAACATTACATTGAAAGATAATCACATTCATTTGAAAGGGTAGAAATATCATGAAATGCTTTTGTGAGAAACGCACATGTGTTACACTGAAATGAGAAGCCCTAGTTTGGAATATGTCAAAGTTCTGTTCAAAGTTAGAGCAGTGTTCATTTTCTCTCTAGGAGCTTTACTTTGAAATATAAACACCTTCTTTTGAAAGAGTAAGAATTTCAAGAAATGCTTTTGTGCGAAACGCATAGGTGTTATTCTGAAATGAGAAGTTTTTATTCTGGATAGTTTACACAATTGTTAGAAGTTAGCGCAATGTTCATTTTCTGTTTTGAAGCATTACATTGAAAGATAATCATGTTCATTAAAGGGTAAAAATTTCATGAAATGCTTTTTTGTGAAACGCGCCTGTGTTACTCTGAAATGAGAAGCCCTACTTTGGAACATGTCAAAGTCCTGTACAAAGTTAGAGCAGTTTTCATTTTCTCCCTAGAAGGCTTACTTTGTACGATAATCACGTTCTTTTGAAAGGGTAAGGATTTCATGAAATGCTTTTGTGAGAAATGCACATGTGTTACTATCAAATGAGAAGCCCTAGTTTGGGATATGTCCAAGTATTCATCGACATTAGAGCAGTGTTCATTTTCTCTCTAGTAGCTTTACTTTGAAAGATAATCACATTCTTTTGAAATTGTAAGAATTTCATGATATGCTTTTGTGAGAAACTCACATGTGTTACTCTAATTTTGAAGCCCTAGGTTGAGATATGTCAAAGTTCTGTCCAAAGTTAGAGCAGTTTTCATTTTCTCTCTAGAAGCTTACTTTATAAGATAATCACGTTCTTTTGCAAGGGTAAGAATTCCATGACATTCTTGTGTGAGAAAAGCACATGTGTTACTCTGAAATGAGAATCCACACTTGGGAATATGTCAAGTACTGTTCAAAGTTAGAGCAGTGTTCTGTTGTTTCTCTGTAGAAGCTTTACATTGAAAGATAATCATGTACTTTAGAAAGGGTAAGAATTTCATGAAATGCTCTTGTGAGAAACGCACCTGTGTTACTCTGAAATGAGAAGCCCTGTTTTGGAATATGTCAAAGTTCTGTTAAAATTTAGAGCAGTGTTCATTTTCTCTCTAGAAGCTTTACTTTGAAAGATAATCACGTTCTTTGAAAGGGTAAATATTTCATGATATGCTTTTGTGAGAAACGCATATGTGTTACTCTCAAATGAGAAGCCCCAATTTGGGATATGTCAAAGTTCTGTTCAAAGTTAGAGCAGTGTTCATTTTCTCTCTAGAAGCTTTACTTTGTAAGATAATCACGTTCTTTTGAAAGGGTAAGAATTTCATGAAATGCTTTTGTGAGAAATGCACATTTATTACACTCATAGAAGCTCAGTTTTGGATATGTCCAAGTATTCTTCAACATTAGAGCAGTGTTCAATTTTCTCTCTAGAACCTTTACTTTGAATGATAATCACGTTCTTTTGAAATGGTTAGTATTTAATGAAATGCTTTTGTGAGAAACACACATGTGTTACTCTGAAATAAGAATCCACAGTTTCTAATATGTCCAAGTACTGTTCACATTTAGAGCAGTGTTCTTTTTCTCTGTAGAAGCTTTTACATTGAAAGATAAACACGTTCTTTTGGAAGGGTAAGAATTTCATGAAATGCTTTTCTGAGAAACGCACATGTGTTACTCTGAAATTAGAAGTTCGTATTCGGGATACGTTACAGTATTGTTAGAAGTTAGCATAGTGTTCGTTTTCTGTGTTGAAGCATTACATTGAAAGTTAATCACATTCGTTTGAAAATGTAAAAATTTCATGAAATGCTTTTGTGAGAAACGCACATGTGTTACTATCAAATAAGAAGCCCAAGTTTGGGATATGTCCAAGTATTGTTCGAAATTAGAGCTGTGTTCATTTTCTCTCTAGAAGCTTTACTTTGTAAGATAATCACGTTCTTTTGAAAGGGTAAGAATTTCATGCAATGCTTTTGTGAGTAACACACATGAGTTACTCTCAAATGATACACCCTAGTTTGACATATGTCAAAGTTCTGTACAAAGTTAGAGCAGTGATCATTTTCTCTCCAAAAGCTTTAGTTTGTAAGATAATCACGTTCTTTTTAAAGGGTAAGATTTTCATAAAATGCTTTTGTGAGAAACGCACATGTGTTTCTCTAAAATGAGAAGACCTAGTTTGACATATGTCAAAGTTCTGTACAAAGTAAGAGCAGTGATCATTTTCTCTCTAGAAGCTTTACTTTGAAAGATAATAACGTTCTTTTGAAAGGGTAAAAATTTCTGGATATGCTTTTGTGAGAAACGCAAATGTGTTACTCTCAAATTAGAAGCTCTAGTTTGGGATATGTCAAAGTTCTATTCAAAGTTAGAGCAGTGTTCATTTTCTCTCTAGAACCTTTATTTGAATGATAAACACATTCTGTTGAAAGGGTAAAAATTTCATGATACGCTTTTGTGAGAAACGCACATCTGTTACTCTGAAATGAGAAGTTGTTATTCGGGATATGTTACACTATTGTTAGAAGTTAGTGCAGTGTTCAATATCTGTGTTGATGCATTACATTGAAAGATAATCACGATCATTTGAAAGGGTAAAAATTTCATGACATGCTTTTGTGAGAAACGCACCTGTGTTACTCTTAAATGAGAAGCCCCAGTTTGGAATATGTCCAAGTTCTGTTCAAAGTTAGAGCAGTGTTCAGTTTCTCTCTAGAAGCTTTACTTTGGAAGATAATCCCGTTCTTTGAAATGGTAAGAATTTCATGACATACTTTTGTGAGAAACACATGTGTTACTCTGAAATAAGAATCCACAGTTTGTAATATATCTAAGTACTGTTCAAAGGTAGAGCAGTGTTGATTTTCTCTGTAGAAGCTTTACATTGAAAGATAAACCTGTTCTTTTGGAAGGGTAAGAATTTCATGAAATGCTTTTCTGAGAAACGCACATTGATTACTCTCAAATTAGAAGTTGTTATTCGGGAAACGTTACACTCTTGTTAGAAGTTAGCATAGTGTTCGTTTTCTGTGTTGAAGCCTTACATTGAAAGATAATCATGTTCATTTGAAAATGTAAAAATTTCATGAAATGGTTTTGGGAGAATCGCACCTGTGTTACTATCAAATGAGAAGCCCTAGTTTGGGATATGTCCAAGTATTGTCGACATTAGAGCTGTGTTCATTTTCTCTTTAGAAGCTTTAATTTGTAAGATAATCACATTCTTTTGAAAGGGTAAGAATTTCATGAAATGCTTTTGTGAGAAACACACATGTGTTACTCTGAAATGAGAAGTTGTTATTCGGGATATGTTACACTATTGTTAGAAGTTAGTGCAGTGTTCATTTTCTGTGTTGAATCATTACATTGAAAGATAATCACGTTCATTTGAAAGGGTAAAATTTCATAACATGATTTTCTGAGAAACGCACCTGTGTTAATCTTAAAAGAGAAGCCCTAGTTTGGACTATGTCAAAGTTCTGTTCAAAGTTAGAGCAGTGTTCATTTTCGCTCTAGATGCTTTACTTTGAAAGATAATCACGTCCTTTGAAAGGGTAAAAATTTCATGATCTGTGTTTGTGAGAAACGCACATGTGTTACTCTCAGATGAGAAGCCCTAGTTTCAGATATGTCAAAGTTCTGTTCAAAGTTAGAGCATTATTCATTTTCTCTCTAGAAGCTTTAAATTGTTCGATAATCACGTTCTTTTGAAAGGGTAAGAATTTCATGAAATGCTTTTGTGACTAACACACATGTGTTACTCTCAAATGAGAAGCCCCATTTTGGCATATGTCTAAGTATTGTTCGACATTAGAGCAGTGTTCATTTTCTCTGGAGAAGCTTTACTTTCAAAAATATTCACGTTCTTCTGAAAGGGTAAGAATTTCATGAAATCCTTTTGTGAGAAACGCACATGTGATACTCTCAAATGAGAAGCCTGAGTTTAGAATATCTCAAAGTTCTGTTCTAAGTTAGAACACTGTTCATATTCTCTCAAGAAGCTTTAATTTGAATGATAATCACGTTCATTTGAAAGGGTAAAAATATCATGATATGCTTTTGGGAGAAACGCTCATGTGTTACTTTGAAATGAGAAGTTGTTATTCGGGATACGTTACACGATTTTTAGAAGTTAGTGCAGTGTTGCTTTTCTGTGTTGAAGCATTACATTTAAAGATAATCACGTTCATTTGAAAGGGTAAAAATTACAGGAAATGCTCTTGTGAGAAACACACCTGTGTTACTCTTAAATGAGAAGCCCTATTTTGGAATATGTCAAAGTTCTGTTCAAAGTTAGAGCAGTGTTCATTTTCTCTCTAGAACCTTTACTTTGTAAGATAATCACGTTCATTTGAAAGGGTAAGTATTTCATGAAATGCTTTTGAGAGAAACGCACATGTGTTACTCTCATATTAGAAGCTCTGGTTTGGGATATGTCCAAGTATTCTTCAACATTAGAGCAGTGCTCAATTTTCTCTCTAGAAGCTTTACTTTGAATGATAATCACATTCTATTGAAATGGAAAGTATTTCATGAAATGTTTTTGTTAGTAACACAAATGTGTTACTCTCAAATGAGAAGCCCTAGTTTGAATTATGTCCAAGTATTCTTCGACATTAGAGCATTGTTCATCTTCTGTCTAGAAGCTTTACTTTGAAAGATAATCACGTTCTGTTGAAAGCATAAGAATTTCATGAAGTGCTTTTGTGAGAAATTCACATGTGTTACTCTGAAATGAGAAGTTCTTATTCGTGATATGTTACACTATTGTTAGAAGTTAGTACAATGTTCATTTTCTGTGTTGAAGCATTACATTGAAAGATAATCACGTTCATTTGAAAAGGTAAGAATTTCATGACATACTTTTGTGAGAAACACACATGTGTTACTCTGAAATAAGAATCAACAGTTTGTAATATGTCCAAGTACTGTTCAAAGTTAGAGCAGTGTTCATTTTCTCTGTAGAAGCTTTACATTGAAAGATAAACACGTTCTTTTAGAAGGGTAAGAATTTCATGAAATGCTTTTCTGAGAAACGCACATGTGTTACTGTGAAATTAGAAGTTGTTATTCGGGATATCTTACACTATTGTTAGAAGTTAGCATAGTGTTCGTTTTCTGTGTTGAATCATTACATTGAAAGATAATCACGTTCATTTGAAAATGTAAAAATATCATGAAATGCTTTTGGGAGAAACACACATGTGTTAGTATCAAATGAGAAGCCCTAGTTTGGGATATGTCCAAGTATTCTTCCAAATTAGAGCAGTGTTCATTTTCTCTCTAGAAGCTTTACTTTGAAAGACAATCACGTTCTTTTCAAAGGGTAAGAATTTCATGAAAAGCTTTTGTGAGAAACGCACATGTGTTACTCTGAAATGAGAAGATGTTATTCGGGATATGTTACACTATTGTTAGAAGTTTGGACTGTGTTAATTTTCCGGTAGAAGCTATACATTGAAAGATAATCACGTTCATCTGAAGAGGTAAGAATTTCATGACATACTTTTGTGAGAAACACACATGTGTTACTCTGAAATAAGAATCCACAGTTTCTAATATGTCCAAGTACTCTTCAAAGTTAGAGCAGTGTTCTCTTTCTCTGTAGAAGCTTTACATTGAAAGATAAACACGTTCTTTTGGAATGGTAAGAATTTCATGAAATTCTTTTCTGAGAAACGCACTTGTGTTACTCTGAAATTAGAAGTTCATATTCGGGATACGTTACACTATTGTTAGAAGTTAGCATAGTGTTCGTTTTCTGTGTTGAAGCATTACATAGAAAGTTAATCACGTTCATTTGAAAATGTAAAAATTTCATGAAATGCTTTTGGGAGAAACGCACATGTGTTACTATCAAATGAGAAGCCCTAGTTTGGGATATGTCCAAGTATTGTTCGATATTAGAGCTGTGTTCATTTTCTCTCTAGAAGCTTTACTTTGTAAGATAATCACGTTCTCAGAAAGGGTAAGAATTTCATGAAATGCTTTTGTGAGAAAAGCACATGAGTTACTCTCAAATGAGAAGCCCTAGTTTGACATATGTCAAAGTTCTGTACAAAGTTAGAGCAGTGATCATTTTCTCTCTAGAAGCTTTACTTTGTAAGATAATCATGTTCTTTTTAAAGGGTAAGAATTTCATAAAATTCTTTTGTGAGTAACGCACATGTCTTACTCTCAAATGAGAAGCCCTAGTTTCAAATATGTCAAATTTCTGTACAAAGTCAGAGCAGTGTTCATTTTCTCTCTAGAAGCTTTATTTGAATGATAATCACATTCTGTTGAAAGGGTAAAAATTTCATGATATGCTTTTGTGAGAAACGCACATCTGTTACTCTGAAATGAGAAGTTGTTATTCGGGATATGTTACACTATTGTTAGAAGTTAGGGCAGTGTTCATTATCTGTGTTGATGCATTACATTGAAAGATAATCACGATCATTTGAAAGGGTAAAAATTTCATGCAATGCTTTTGTGAGAAACGCACCTGTGTTACTCTTAAATGAGAAGCCCCAGTTTGGAATATGTCAAAGTTCTGTTCAAAGTTAGAGCAGTGTTCAGTTTCTCTCTAGAAGCTTTACTTTGGAAGATAATCACGTTCTTTGAAAGGGTAAAAATTTCATGATATGCGTTTGTGAGTAATGCACATGTTTTACTCTTAAATGAGAAGCCATAGTTTGGGACATGTCAAAGTTCTGTTCAAAGTTAGAGCAGTGTTCATTTTCTCTTAGTAGCTTTACTTTGAAAGCTAATCACGTTCTTTTGAAAGGGTTAGAATTTTATGAAATGCTTTTGTGAGAAATGCACATTTGTTACTCTCAAATTAGAAGCTCTAGTTTGGGATATGTCCAAGTATTCTTCAACATTAGAGCAGTGTTCAATTTTCTCTCTAGAAGCTTTAATTTGAATGATAATCACGTTCTTTTGAAATGGTAAGTATTTCATGAAATGCTTTTGTGAGTAACGCACATGTTTTACTCTCAAATGAGAAGCCTTAGTTTGGGATATGTCTAAGTATTATTCGACGTTAGAGCAGTGTTCATTTTCTCTCTAGAAGCTTTACTTTGAAAAATATTCACGTTCTTTGAAAGTGTAAGAATTTCATGAAATCCTTTTGTGAAAAACGCACATGTGTTACCCTCAAATGAGAAGCCCGAGTTTAGAATATTTCAAAGTTTTGGTCTAAGTTAGAAGACTGTTCATATTCTCTCAAGAAGCTTTACTTTGAATGATAATCACGTTCTTTTGAAAGGGTAAAAATTTCATGATATGCTTTTTTTAGAAACGCACATGTGTTACTCTGAAATGAGAAGTTGTTATTCGAGATATATTACAGTATTTTTAGAAATTAGTGCAGTGTTCATTTTCTGTGTTTAAGCATTACAATGAAAGATAATCACGTTCATTTGTAAGGGTAAAAATTTCATGAAATGCTTTTGTGAGAAACGCACCTGTGTTACTTTGAAATGAGAAGCCCTAGTTTGGAATATGTCAAAGTTCTGTTCAAAGTTAGAGCAGTGTTCATTTTCTCTCTAGAAGCTTTACTTTAAAGATAATCACGTTCTTTAAATTGGTAAAAATTTCATGAAATGCTTTTGTGAGAAACGCTCATGTGTTACTCTCAAATGAGAAGGCCTAAAGAAACTAAATAAGAAGGTGAACCCAAAGAAAAGCATATAGCTATCCTCCTGGTTATGGGAAGTAGACCAGATTGCCGGGCAAAAATTTGGGATCTTGGTGGTGTGGTGGGAGGGGGGGTAAGGGGAGAAGAGGAGAGAAATATGAGAAGGGGAGATTGGGGGGATCTTGGGAAACAGGATTATTGGGATAAAGGAAGCTTTGTTAGGGGAGCAGAGAAGCACACATCTTAATTAAGGGAGCCAACTTGGGGTTGGCAAGAGACTTGGATCTAGAGGGGCTCCCAGGTGCCCAGGGCGATGTCCCCAGTTACCTCCTGGGGCAGCTGTGGATAGGGAAACTGAAATGACTTTATCCTATAGCCATACTGAGGAATATCTTGTATATCACCATAGAAACTTCATCTGGCGATGGATGGACATAGAGACAGAGAACCACACTGGAGCACTGGATTGACCTCCCAAAGTCCCAATCAGGAGCAGAAGGAGGGAGAATATGAGCAAAGAAGTCAGGACCACAAGGGGTGCGCCCACACGTGGAGACAGTGGGGCTGATTCTTTGGGAGCTCACCAAGGCCAGCTGGACTCTGACTGAAAAAGCATGGGATAAAACAGGACTCTCTGAATTTGGCGGACAATGAGGGCTGCTGAGAAGCCAAGGACCATGGCACCGGGTATTGATCCTACTTCATGCTCTGGCTTTGTGGGAGCCTACCCAGTTTGGATGTTCACCTCCCTAGACAGGATTGAGGGGGGAGGACTTTGGACTTTCCACAGGGCAGGGAACCCTGACTGCTCTTCAGGTTGGAGAGGGAGGGGGAGGAGTGGGGGGAAGGGAGGAGAAGAGGGAGGAGTGGGAGTGAAATGGGAGGCGGGGAGGAAGCAGAAATTACTTTTTTTCCAATAAAAAGAATAAATAAAATAAAAAAAAGAAAGGGTAAGAATTTCATGAAATGCTTTTGTGAGAAATGCACATGTGTTACTCTCCAATGAGAAGCCCGAGTTTGGAATATATCAAAGTTCTGTTCAAAGTTAGAGCAGTGTTCATTTTCTCTCTAGAACCTTTACTTTGTAAGATAATCACGTTCTTTTGAAAGGGTAAGAATATCATGAAATGCTTTTGTGAGAAACGCACATGTGTTACTCTCATATTAGAAGCTCTAGTTTGGGATATGTACAAGTATTCTTCGACATTAGAGCAGTGTTCATTTTCTCTCTAGAAGCTTTCTTTGAAAGATAATCACGTTCTTTGCAAAGGATAAGAATTTCATGAAATGCTTTTGTGAGAAACGCACATGTGTTACTCTGAAATGAGAAGTTTTTATTCGGGATATGTTACACTATTGTTAGAAGTTAGGACTGTGTTCATTTTCCCCGTAGAAGCTTTACATTGAAAGATAATCACATTCATTTGAAAAGGTAAGGATTTTATGACATACTTTTGTGAGAAACACACATGTTTTACTCTGAAATAAGAATCCACAGTTTGTAATAGGTCGAAGTACTGTTCAAAGTTAGAGCAGTGTTCATTTTCTCTGTAGAAGCTTTACATTGAAAGATAAACACGTTCTTTAGGAAGGGTAAGAATTTCATGAAATGCTTTTCTGAGAAACGCACATGTGTTACTCTGAAATTAGAAGTTGTTATTCGAGATACATTACAGTATTGTTAGAAGTTAGCATAGTGTTCGTTTTCTGTGTTGAAGCATTACATTGAAAGATAATCACGTTCATTTTAAATTGTAAAAATTTCATGAAATGCTTTTGGGAGAAACGCACATGTGTTAGTATCAAATGATAAGCCCTAGATTGGGATATGTCCAAGTGTTGTTCGACATTAGAGGTGTGTTCATTTTCTCTCTAGAAGCTTTACTTTGTACGATAATCACGTTCTTTTTAAAGGGTAAGGATTTCAGAAAATGCTTTTGTGAGAAACGCACATGTGTTACTCTCAAATGAGAAGCCCTATTTTGGCATATGTCAAAGTATTGTTCGACATTAGAGCAGTGTTCATTTTCTCTCGAGAAGCTTTACTTTCAAAAATATTCACGTTCTTTTGAAAGGGTAAGAATTTCATGAAATGCTTTTGTGAGAAACGCACTTGTGATACTCTCAAATGAGAAGCCCGAGTTTAGAATATCTCAAAGTTCTGTTCTAAGTTAGAACACTGTTCATATTCTCTCAAGAAGCTTTAATTTGAATGATAATCACGTTCTTTTGAAAGGGTATAAATTTCATGATATGCTTTTGGGAGAAACGCACATGTGTTACTCTGAAAAGAGAAGTTAATATTAGGGATATGTTACACGATTTTTAGAAGTTAGTGCAGTGTTTATTTTCTGTGTTGAAGCATTACATTTAAAGAAAATCACGATCATTTGAAAGGGTAAAAATTTCAAGAAATGCTTTTGTGAGAAAAACACCTGTGTTACTCTGAAATGAGAAGCCCTATTTTGGAATCTGTCAAAGTTCTGTTCAAAGTTAGAGCAGTGTTCATTTTCTCTCTAGAACCTTTATTTGTAAGATAATCACGTTCTTTTGAAAGGGTAAGTATTTCATGAAATGCTTTTGAGAGAAACGCACATGTGTTACTCTCATATAAGAAGCTCTAGTTTGGGATATGTCCAAATATTCTTTGAAATTAGAGCAGTGTTCATTTTCTCTTGAGAATCTTTACTTAGAAAGATATTCATGTTCTTTGCAAAGCGTAAGAATTTCATGAAATGCTTTTGTGAGAAACGCACATGTGTTACTCTGAAATGAGAAGTTGTTATTCGGGATATGTTACACTATTGTTAGAAGTTAGCACTGTGTTCATTTTCCCTGTAGAAGCTTTACATTGAAAGATAATCATGTTCATTTGAGAAGGTAAGAATTTCATGACATACTTTTGTGAGAAACACACATGTGTTACTCTGAAACGAGAATCCACTATATGGAATATGTCCAAGTACTGTTCAAAGTTAGAGCAGTGTTCATTTTCTCTGTAGAAGCTTTACATTGAAAGATAAACACATTCTTTGGAAGGGTAAGAATTTCATGAAATGCTTTTCTGAGAAACGCACATGTGTTACTCTGAAATTAGAAGTTGTTATTCGGGATACATTACACTATTGTTAGAAGTTAGTGCAGTGTTCATTTTCTGTGTTGAAGCATTACATTGAATGATAATCACGTTCATTTGAATGTGTAAAAATTTCATGAAATGCTTTTGGGAGAAACGCACATGTGTTACTCTCAAATGAGAAGCCCTAGTTTGGGATATGTGCAAGTATTGTTCGACATTAGAGCTGTGTTCATTTTTTCTCTAGAAGCTTTACTTTGAAAGATAATTACGTTCTTTTGAAAGGGTAAGAATTTCATGAAATGCTTTTGTGAGAAACGCACATGTGTTACTCTCAAATGAGAATCCTGAGTTTAGAATATCTCAAAGTTCTGTTCTACGTTAGAACAGTGTTCTTATTCTCTCAAGCAGCTTTACTTTGAATGCTAATCAAGTTATTTTGAAAGGGTAAAAATTTCATGTTATGCTTTTGTGAGAAATGCACATTTTTTACTCTCAAATGAGAAGCCGAAATTTGACACATGTCAAAGTTCTGTACAAATTTGGAGCAGTGTTCTTTTTCTCTCTAAAGCTTTACATTGAAAGATAATCACGTTCTTTTGAAAGGGTAAGAATTTCATGAGATGCTTTTGTGAGAAATGCACATGTGTTACTCTGAAATGAGAAGTTGTTATTCGTGATATGTTACAATATTGTTAGATGTTTGCACAGTGTTTATTTTCTGTGTTGAAACATTACATTGAAAGATAATCACATTCATTTGAAAGGGTAAAAATATCATGAAATGCTTTTGTGAGAATCACACATGTGGTACTCTGAAATGAGAAGCCCTAGTTTGGAATATGTGAAAGTTCTGTTCAAAGTTAGAGCAGTGTTCATTTTCTCTCTAGAATCTATATTTGAAAGATAATCACGTTCTTTTGTCAGGGTAAGAATTTCATGATATGCTTTTGTGAAAAACGCACAGGTGTTACTCTCAAATTAGAAGCCCTAGTTTGGGATATTTCCAAGTTCTGATCAAAGTTAGAGCAGTGTTCATTTTCTCTCCAGAAGCTTTACTTTGTAGGATAAACACGTTCTTTGAAAGGGTAAGAATTTCATGAAATGCTCTGTTGAGAAACACATATATTTTAGTCTGAAATGAGATATTTTTATTCGGGATATGTTACACTATTCTTAGAAGTTAGTGCAGTGTTCATTTTCTGTGTTGAAGCATTACTTTTAAAGATAATAATGTTCATTTGAAAGAGTAAAAATTTCATGAAATGCTTTTGTGTGAAACGCACCTGCGTTACTCTGAAATGGGAAGAACAAGTTTGGAATATGTCAAAATTCTGTTCAAAGTAAGAGCAGTGTTCATTTTCTCTCTAGAAGTTTTACTTTGAAAAATCATCACTTTCTTTTGAAAGGGTAAGACTTTAATGAAATTCTTTTTTTGAGTAACGCACATGTGTTACTCTCAAATGAGTAGCCCTAGTTTGAGATATGTCAAAGTTCTGTTCAAAGTGAGAGCAGTCATCATGTTCTCTCTAGAATATTTACATTGAAAGATAATCATGTTCTTCTGAAAGAGTAAGAATTTCATAAAAAGCTTTTGTGAGGAACGCACATGTGTTACTCTCAAATGAGAAGCCCTAGTTTGGGATATGTCCAAGTATTCATCGACATTAGAGCAGTGTTCATTTTCTCTCTAGAAGCTTTACTTTGAAAGATAATCACGTTCTTTTGTAAGTTTAAGAATTTCATGATATGCTTTTGTGAGAAACGCAGAGGTGTTACTCTCAAATTAGAAGCCCTAGTTTGGGATATGTCAAAGTTCTGTCCAAAGTTAAAGCAGTGTTCATTTTCTCTCTAGAAGCTTTATTTTGCAAGATAATCAGGTTCTTTTGAAAGGGTAAGAATTTCATGAAATGCTTTGGTGAGAAACGCACATGTGTTACTCTGAAATGGGAAGTTGTTATTCTGGATATGTTACACTATATTTAGAAGTTAACACTGTGTTCATTTTCCCTGTAGAAGCTTTACATTGAAAGATAATCACGTTCTTTAGAAAGGGTAAGAATTTCATGATATGCTTTTGTGAGTATCGCACATGTGTTACTCTGAAATGAGAAGTTGTTATTCGGGATATGTTACACTACAGTTCGAAGTTAGCACTGTGTTTATTTTCCTAGTTGAAACATTACGTTGAAAAATAATCGTGTTCATTTGAAAGGGTAAAAATTTCATGAAATGCTTTTAGGAGAAACGCACATCTGTTAATCTGAAATGAGAAGCCCTAGTTTGGAATATGTGAAAGTTCTATTCAAAGTTAGAGCAGTGTTCATTTTCTCTCTTGAAGCTTTAAATTGAAAGATAATCACGTTCTTTTGAAAGGGTAAGAATTTCATGATATGCTTTTGTGTTAAACGCACATGTTTTCCTCTCAAATGAGAATCCCTAGTTTGGGATATGTCAAAGTTCTGTTCTAAGTTAGAGCAGTGTTCATTTGTTCTGTAGAAGCTTTACTTCGAAAGATAATCACGTTCTGCTGAAAGGGTAAGAATTTCATGAAATTCTTTTGTGAGGAACGCACATGTGTTATTCTCAAATGAGAAGGCCTAGTTTGGGATATGTCCAAGTATTCGTCGACATTAGAGCAGTGTTCATTTCTTTCTAGAAGCTTTTCTTTTAAAGATAATCACGTTCTTTTGTAAGGGTAAGAATTTCATGATATGCTTTTGTGAGAAACGCACAGGTGTTACTCTCAAATTAGAAGCCCTAGTTTGGGATATTTCCAAGTTCTGATCACAGTTAGAGCAGTGTTCATTTTCTCTCTAGAAGCTTTACTTTGTAGGATAATCACGTTCTTTGAAAGGGAAAGAATTTCATGAAATGCTTTTGTGAGAATCGCACATGTGTTACTCTCAAATGAGAAGCCCGAGTTTGGAATATATCAAAGTTCTGTTCAAAGTCAGAACAGTGTTCATATTCTCTCAAGAAGCTTTACTTTGAATGATAATCACGTTCTTTTGAAAGGGTAAAAATTTCATGAAATGCTTTTGTGAAAATCGCACATGTGTTACTCTAAAATGAGAAGTTGTTATTCCGGATATGTTACACTATTGTTAGAAGTTAGTGCAGTGTTCATTTTTTGTGTTGAAGCATTACTTTTAAAGATAATCACCTACATTTGAAAGGGTAAAAATTTCATGAAATGCTTTTGTGAGAAACGCACCTGTGTTACTCTCAAATGAGAAGCCCTATTTAGACATATGTCAAAGTTCTGTACAATGTTAGAGCAGTGTTCATTTTCTCCTTAGAAGCTTTACTTTGAAAGATAATCATGTTCTTTTGAACGGGTAAGAATTTCATGGAATGGTTTTGTGAGTAACGCACATGTGTTACTCCCAAATGAGAAACCCTAGTTTGGGATAAGTCAAAGTTCTGTTCAAAGTTAGAGCAGTGTTCATTTTCTCTCTAGACGCTTTACTTTGAAAGATAATCACGTTCTTTGAAAGGGTAAAAATTACATGATATGCTTTTGTGAGAAACACACATGTGTTAATCTCAAATGAGAAGTTCTAGTTTGTGATATGTCAAAGTCCTGTTCAAAGATAGAGCAGTGTTCATTTTCTCTCTAGAACCTCTACTTTGTAAGATAATCAAGTTCTTTTGAAAGGGTAAGAATACCATGAAATGCTTTTGTGAGAAACGCACATGTGTTACTCTCATATTAAAAGCTCTAGTTTGGGATATGTCCAAGTGTCTTTTCCATTGAGCAGTGTTCATTTTCTCTCTAGGAGCTTTACTTTGAAAGATAATCACATTCTTTGAAAGGGTACGAATTTCATGATATTCTTTTATGAGAAACTCATATGTGTTATTCTGAAATGGGAAGTTGTTATTCGTGATATGTTACACTATTGTTAGAAGTTAGCACTGTGTTCCTTTTCCCTGTAGAAGCATTACATTGAAAGATATTCACGTTCATATAAAAGGTAAGAATTTCATGAAATACTTTTTGAGAAACACATTTGAGTTACTCTGAAATGAGAATCCACAGTTTGGCATATGTCCAAGTACTGATAAAAGTTAGAGCAGTGATCATTTTCTCTGTAGAAGATTTACATTGAAAGATAATCACGTTCTTTGGTAGGGTAAGAATTTCATGAAATGCTTGTGAGAAACATAAATGAGTTACTCTCAAATGAGAAGCCCTTGTTTGGGAAATGTGAATGTTCTTTTCAAAGTTAGAGCAGTGTACTTTTTTTCTCTAGAAGCTTTACTTTGTAAAATAATCACGTTCTTTTGTAAGGGTAAAAATTTCATAAAATGCTTTTGTGAGAAATGCACATGTGTTACTCTCAAATGAGAATCCCTATTTTGGGATATGTCAGAGTTCTGTCAAATATTAGAGCAGTGTTCATTTTATCTCTAGATGCTTTACTTTGTAAGATAATCACGTTCATTTGAAAGTGTAAGATTTCATGAAATTCTTTTGTGAGAAACGCACATGTGTTACTCTCAAATGAGAAGCCCGAGTTTAGAATATCTCAAAGTTCTGTTCTAAGTTAGAACAGTGTTCATAGTCTCTCAAGCACCTTCATTTTGAATGCTAACCAAGTTATTTTGAAAGGGTAAAAATTTCATGATATGCTTTTGTGAGAAACGCACATGTGTTACTCTGAAATGAGAAGTTGTCATTCGGGATATGTTACACTATTGTTAGAAGTTCGTGCAGTGTTCATTTTCTGTGTTGAAGCATTACATTGAAAGATAATCACGTTGTTTTGAAAGTGTAAGAATTTCATGATATGCTTTTGTGAGAAAAGCATATGTCTTACTCTCAAATGATTAGCCCTAGTTTGGGATATGTCAAAGTTCTGTTCAAAGTTAGAGCAGTGATCATTTCCTCTCTTTGCTTGACTTTGAAAGATAATCACGTTCTTTAAAAGGGTAAATATTTCACGATATGCTTTTGTGAGAAACGCACATGTGTTACTCTCAAATGGGAAGCCCTAGTTTGGGATATGTCAAAGTTCTGTTCAAAGTAAGTGCAGTGTTCATTTTCTCTCTAGAAGCTTTACTTTGAAAGATAATCACGTTCTTTTGAAAGGGTAAGAATTTCATGAAATGCTTTTTTGAGAAACTCACATGTGTTACTCTGAAATGAGAAGTTCTTATTCCGATTATGTTACACTATTGTTAGAAGTTAGCACGGTGTTCATTTTCCCTGTAGAAGCTTTACATTTATAGATAATCATGTTCATTTCAAAAGGTAAGAATTTCATGACATACTTTTGTGAGAAACACACATGTGTTACTCTGAAATGAGAATCCACAGTTTGGAATATGTCCAAGTACTGTCCAAAGTTAGAGCTGTGTTCATTATCTATCTAGAAGCTTTACTTTGTAAGATAATCACGTTCTTTTGAAAGGGTAAGAATTTCATGATATGCTTTTGTCAGAAACGCACATGTGTTACTCTCAAATGAGAATCCCTATTTTGGGATATGTCAGAGTTCTGTCAAATGTTAGAGCAGTGTTCATTTTTTCTCTAGATGCTTTACTTTGTAAGATAATCACGTTCATTTGAAAGTGTAAGATTTCATGAAATTCTTTTGTGAGAAACGCACATGTGTTACTCTCAAATGAGAAGCCCGAGTTTAGAATATCTCAAAGTTCTGTTCTAAGTTAGAACAGTGTTCATAGTCTCTCAAGCAGCTTCACTTTGAATGCTAACCAAGTTATTTTGAAAGGGTAAAAATTTCATGATATGCTTTTGTGAGAAACGCACATGTGTTACTCTGAAATGAGAAGTTGTTATTCGGGATATGTTACACTATTGTTAGAAGTTCGTGCAGTGTTCATTTTCTGTGTTGAAGCATTACATTGAAAGATAATCACGTTGTTTTGAAAGTGTAAGAATTTCATGATATGCTTTTGTGAGAAAAGCATATGTCTTACTCTCAAATGATTAGCCCTAGTTTGGGATATGTCAAAGTTCTGTTCAATGTTAGAGCAGTGATCATTTTCTCACTAGAAGCTTTAGCTTGTAAGATAATCGCATTCTTTTGAAATGGTACGAATTTCATGAATTGCTTTTGTGAGACACGCACATGTGTTTCTCTCAAATGAGAAGGCCTAGGTTGGGATATGTCCAAGTATTCTTCGACATTAGTGCAGTGTTGATTTTCTCTCTAGAAGCTTTACTTTGAAAGATAATCACGTTCTTTTGAAAGGGTAAGAAATTCATAATGTGCTTTTGTGAGAAATGCACATGTGTTACTCTCAAAAGAGAAGCCCTAGTTTTGGATATGTCAAAGTTCTGTTCAAAGTTAGAGCAGTGTTAATTTTCTCTCTAGAAGCTTTACTTTGAAAGATAATCACGTTCTTTTGAAAGGGTAAGAATTTCATGAAATGCTTTTGTGAGAAACGCATATGTGCTACTCTCAAATTAGAATTTGTTATTTGGGATATGTTACACTATGGTTAGAAGTTAGCGCAGTGTTCATTTTCTGACTTGAAGCATTACATTGAAAGATAATCACGTTCATTTGAAAGTGTAAATATTTCAGGAAATGCTTTTGTGATAAACACACATGTGTTATTCTCAAATGAGAAGCCCAATTTTGAATTATGTCCAAGTATTCTTCGACATTAGAGCAGTGTTCATTTTCTCTCTAGAAGCTTTACTTTGAAATATAATCACGTTCTTTTGCAAGGGTAAGTATTTCATGATATGCTTTTGTGAGAAACGAAC
The DNA here is from genome assembly GCA_963919715.1 of Microtus obscurus. NCBI lineage: Eukaryota > Metazoa > Chordata > Mammalia > Rodentia > Cricetidae > Microtus > Microtus obscurus. The sequence continues at coordinate 263,800 of CAWTZC010000442.1, read as the reverse complement.
ATGTTTTACTCTCAAATGAGAAGCCCAATTTTGAATTATGTCCAAGTATTCTTCGACATTAGAGCAGTGTTCATTTTCTCTCTAGAAGCTTTATTTTGTAAGATAATCAGGTTCTTTTGAAAGGGTAAAAATTTCATGAAATAGTTTTATGAGAAACTTACATGTGTTAATCTGAGAATAGAAGCCCTAATATGGAATATGTGAAAGTTCTGTTCAAAGTTAGGGCAGTGTTCATTTTCTCTCTAGAAGCTTTACTTTGAAAGATAATCACGTTCTTTTGAAAGGTTAAGAATTTCATGATATGCTTTTGTGAGAAACGAATATGCGTTACTGTCAAATGAGAAGCCATAGTTTGGGATATGTCAAAGATTTGTTCTAAGATAGAGCAGTGATCATTTTCTCTCTAGAAATTTTAGTTTGTAAGACAATCACGTTCGTTTGAAAGGGTAAGGATTTCATGAAATGCTTTTGTGAGAAGCACACATGTGTTACTCTCAAATGAGAAGCCCTAGTTTGGGATATGTCCAAGTATTCTAGGACATTAGAGCAGTGTTGTTTTTCTCTCTAGAAGCTTTACTTTGAAAGATAAACACATTCTTTTTAAAGGGCAAGAATTTCAGGAAATGGTGTGTGAGAAACGCACATGTGTTACTCTGAAATGGGAAGTTGTTATTCAGGATATGTTACACTATTGTTGGAAGTTAGCACTGTGTTAATTTTCCCTGTAGAAGCTTTACTATGAAAGATAATCACGTTCATTTGAAAAGGTAAGAATTTCATGAAATACTTTTTGAGAAACGCACATGTATTACTCTGAAATGAGAATCCACAGATTGGCATATGTCTAAGTACTGTTCAAAGTAAGAGCAGTGTTCATTTTCTCTGTACAAGCTTTATATTGAAAGATAACCACAATCTTTTTATAGAGTAAGAATTTCATGAAATGCTTTTGTGAGAAACGCACATGTGTTACTCTGAAATGAGAATTTGTTATTCGGGATATGTTACACTATTGTAAGAAGTTAGTGCAGTTTTCATTTTCTGTGTTGAAGCATTACATTGAAAGATAATCACGTTCATTCGAAAGCGTTAAACTTTCAAGAAATGCTTTTGTTGGAAACGCACATCTGTTACTCTCAAATTAGAAGCCCTAGTTTGGAATATGTCAAAATTCTGTTCAAAGATAGTGCAGTGTTCATTTTCTCTCTAGAAGCTTTGCTACGTAAGATTATCATGTTATTTTGAAAGGGTAAGAATTTCGTGAAATGCTTTTGTGAGAAATAAACATATGTTACTCTCAAATGAGAAGCCCTAGTTTGGGATTTGTCAAAGTTCTGTTCTAAGTTCCAGCAGTGATCATTTTCTCTCTAGAACTTTTAGTTGTAAGATAATCACGTTCTTTTGAAAGGGTAAGAATTTCATGAAATGCTTTTGTGAGAAACGCACATGTGTTACTCTCAAATGAGAAGCCCTAGTGTGGGATATGTCCAAGTATTCTTCGACATAGAGCAGTGTTGATTTCCTCTCTAGTAGCTTTAGTTTGAAAGATAATCACGTTCTTTTGAAAGGTTAAGAATTTCATGAAATGGTTTTGTGAGAAACGCACATGTGTTAATCTGAAATGGGAAGTTGTTATTCAGGATATGTTACACTATTTTTAGAAGTTAGCACTGTGTTCATTTTCCCTGTAGAAGCTTTACATTGAAAGATAATCACGATCATTTGAAAAGGTAAGAATTTCATGAAACACTTTTTGAGAAACACACATGTGTTACTCTGAAATGAGAATCCACAGTTTGGCATAGGTCCAAGTACTGTTCAAAGTTAGAGGAGTGTTCATTTTCTCTCTAGAAGCTTTACATTGAAAGATAATCACGTTCTTTTGATAGGGTAAGAATTTCATGAAATGCTTTTGTGAGAAAATCACATGTGTTTCTCTCAAATGAGAAGCCCTAGTTTGGGAAATGTCAAAGTTCTGATCAAAGTTAGAGCAGTGTTCATTTTTTCTCTAGAAGCTTTACATTGAAAGATAATCACGTTCTTTTGAAAGGGTAAGAATGTCATGAAATGCTTTTGTGAGAAACGCACATGTGTTACTCTCATAAGAAGCTCTAGTTTGGGATATGTCCAAGTATTCTTCGACATTAGAGCAGGGTTAATTTTGTCTCTAGAAGCTTTAATTTGTAAGATAATCACGTTCTTTTGAAAGGGTAAGAATTTCATGAAATGCTTTTGTGAGAAACGCACATGTATTACTCTGAAATCGGAAGTTGTTATTTGGGATATGTTACACTATTGTTAGAAGTTAGCACTGTGTTCATTTTCCCTATAGAAGCTTTACATTGAAAGATAATCACGTTCATTTGTAAAGGTAAGAATTTCATGAAATACTTTTTGAGAAACATACATGTGTTTCTCTGAAATGAGATTCCACAGTTTGGAATATGCCCAAGTACTGTTCAAAGATAGACCAGTGTTCATTTTCTCTGTAGAAGCTTTACATTGAAAGATAATCACGTTCTTTTGAAAGGGTAAGAATTTCATGAAATGCTTTTGTGAGAAACTCACATGTGTTACTCTCAAATGAGAAACCCGAGTTTGGAATATATCAAAGTTCTGTTCAAAGTTAGAACAGTGTTCATATTCTCTCAAGAAGCTTTACTTTGAATGATAATCACGTTCTTTTGAAAGGGTAAAAATTTCATTATATGGTTTTGTGAGAAACGCACATGTTTTACTCTGAAATGAGAAGTTATTATTCTGAATATGTTACACTATTGTTAGAAGTTAGTGCAGTGTTCATTTTCTTTGTTGAAGTATTACTTTGAAAGATAATCAGGTTCATTTGAAAGTGTAAAATTTCATGATATTCTTTTGTGAGAAACGCACCTGTGTTACTCTGAAATGAGAAGGCCTCCTTTGGAATATTTCTAAGTTCTGTTCAAAGTTAGAGCAGTGATCATTTTCTCTCTAGAAGCTTTACTTTGAAAGATAATCACGTACTTTTGAAAGGGTAAGAATTTCATGAAATGCTTTTGTGAGAAACGCACAAGTGTTACTCTGAAATGAGAAGTTGTTATTCGAGATATGTTACACTATTGTTAGAAGTTAGCACTGTGTTCATTTTCCTGTAGAAGCTATACATTGAAAGATAATCAAGTTCATTAGAAAAGGAAAGAATTTCATGACATACTTTTGTGAGAAACACACATGTGATACTTGGCAATGAGATTCCACACTTTGGAATATGTCCAAGTATTGTTCAAGTTAGACCAGTGTTCATTTTCTCTGTAGAAGCTTTACATTGAAGGATAATCACGTTGTTTTGAAAGGGTAAGAATTTCATGAAACGCTTTTGTGAGAAACCCACATGTGTTACTCTCAAATGAGAAACCCGAGTTTGGAATATATCAAAGTTCTGTTCAAAGTTAATACTGTGTTCATATTCTCTCAAGAAGCTTTACTTTGAAAGATAATCACGTTCTTTTGAAAAGGTAAATATTTCATGGTATGCTTTTGTGAGAAACGCACATGTGTTACTCTGAAATGAGAGGTTTTTATTCGAGATATGTTACACTATTGTTAGAAGTTAGTGCAGTGTTCATTTTCAGTGTTGAAGCATTACTTTGAAAGATAATCACTTTCATTTGAAAGTGTAAAAATTTCATGAAATGCTTTTGTGAGAAACGCACCTCTCTTACTCTGAAATGAGAAGAACTAGTTTGAAATATGTCAAAGTTCTGTTCCCAGTTAGAGCAGTGTTCATATTCTCTCTAGAAGGTTTACTTTCAAAGATAATCACATTCTTTGAAAGGGTAAAAATTTCATGATATGCTTTTGTGAGAAACGCACAGGTGTTACTCTCAAATGAGAGTAACATTTGACATATCCCTAGTTTGGGATATGTCAAAGTTCTGTTCAAAGTTAGAGCAGTGTTCATTTTCTCTCTAGAAGCTTTACTTTGTAAGATAATCATGTTCTTTGAAAGGGTAAGAATTTCATGAAATACTATTGTGAGAAAAGCACATGTGATACTCTCATATTAGAAGCTCTAGTTTGGGATATTTCCAAGTATTCTTCGACATTAGAGCAGTGTTCATTTTCTCTCTAGAAACTTTACTTTGAAAGATAATCAAGTTCATTTCAAAGTTTAAGAATTTCATGAAATGCTTTTGTGAGAAACGCACATGTGTTACTCTGAAATGAGAAGTTGTTATTGGGAATATCTTACACTAATGTTAAAGTTAGCACTGTGTTCATTTTCTCTGTAGAAGCTTTACATTGAAAGATAATACCGTTCATTGGAAAAGGTAAGAATTTCATGACATACTTATGTCAGAAACACGCATGTGTTACTCTGAAATGAGATTCCACACTTTGGAATATGTCCATGTATTGTTCAAAGATAGACCAGTGTTCATTTTCTCTGTAGAAGCTTTACTTTGAAAGATAATCACGTTATTTTGGAAGGGTAAGAATTTCATGAAATGCTTTTCTGAGAAACGCACATTTCTTACTCTGAAATTAGATTTTGTTATTCGGAATACGTTACACTATTGTTAGAAGTTAGCGCAGTGTTCGTTTTCTGTGTTGAAACATTACGTTGAAAGATAATCACGTTCATCTGAAAGGGTAAATAATTCATGAAATGATTTTGGGAGAAATGCACATGTGTTACTCTCAAATGAGAAGCCCTAGTTTGGGATATGTCAAAGTTCTGTTCAAAGTTAGAGCAGTGTCATTTTCTCTCTAGAAGCTTTACTTTGAAAGATAATCACGTTCTTTTGTAAGGCTAAGAATTTCATGATATGCTTATGTGAGAAACGCACAAGTTTTACTCTCAAATGAGAAGCCCTCTTTTGGGATATGTCAAAGTTCTGTTCAAAGTTATAGCAGTGTTCATTTTCTCTCTAAAAGTTTTTCTTTGAAACATAATCACATTCTTTTGAAAGGGCAAGAATTTCAAAAAATGCTTTTGTGAGAAATGCACAGGTGTTATTATCAAATGATAAGCCCTTCTTTGGGATATGTCCAAGTATTCGTCGACATTAGAGCAGTGTTCATTTTCTCTCTAGAAGCTTTACTTTGAAAGATAATCACGTTCTTTTGTAATGCTAAGAATTTCATGATATGCTTTTGTGAGAAACGCACATGTGTTACTCTCAAATGAGAAGCCCTAGTTTGGAATATGTCAAAGTTCTGTTCAAAGTTATAGCAGTGTTCATTTTCTCTCTAGGAGTTTTTCTTTGAAACATAATCACATTCTTTTGAAAGGGTAAGAATTTCATAAAATGCTTTTTTGACAAACGCACCGGTGTTACTCTGAAATGAGAAGTTTTTATTCAAGTATATGCCACTATTGTTAGAAGTTAGCGCAGTGTTCATTTTCTCTGTTGAAGCATTACATTGAAAGATAAACACGTTCATTTGACAGGGTACAAATTTCATGAAATGCTTTTGTGAGAAACGCACATGTGTTACTCTGAAATGAGAAGAACTAGTTTGGAATATGGCAAATTTCAGTTCCATGTTAGAGGAGTATTCCTTTTCTCTCTAGAATCTTTACTTTGTGAGATAATCCCATTCTACTGAAAGGGAAATAATTTCATGAAAAACTTTTGTGAGGAACGCACATGTGTTACTCTCAAATGAGAAGCCCTATTCTGGGATATGTGCAAGTATTATTCGACATAGAGCAGTGTTCATTTTCTCTGTTGAAGCATTACATTGAAAGATAAACACGTTCATTTGAAAGGGTACAAATTTCATGAAATGCTTTGTGAGAAACGCACCTGTGTTCCTCTGAAATGAGAAGCCCTAGTTTGGAATATGTCAAATTTCTGTTCAAAGTTAGAGCAGTGATCATTTTCTCTCTAGAAGCTTTACTATGTAATATAATCATGTTCTTTTGAAAGGGTAAGAATTTCGTGAAATGCTTTTGTGAGAAACGCACATGTGTTACTCTCAAATGAGAAGCCCTAGTTTGGGATATGTCCAAGTTTTGTTCGACGTTAGAGCAGTGTTCATTTTTTCTTTAGAGGCTTTATTTGTAAGATCATCATGTTCTTTTGAAAGGGTAAGAATTTCATGAAATTCTTTTGTGAGAAACACACATGTGTTACTCTCAAATGAGAAACCCGCATTTGGAATATATCAAAGTTCTGTTCAAAGTTAGAACAGTGTTCATATTCTCTCAAGAAGCTTTACTTTGAATGATAATCACTTTCTTTTGAAAGAGTAAAATTTCATGATATGCTTTTGTGAGAAATGCACATGTGTTACTCTGAAATGAGAAGTTGTTTTTCGGGATATGTTACAGTATTTTTTAGAAGTTAGCGCAGTGTTCGTTTTCTGTGTTGAAACATTACGTTGAAAGATAATCACGTTCATCTGAAAGGGTAAATTATTCATGAAATGATTTTGGGAGAAATGCACATGTGTTACTCGGAAATGAGAAGAACTAGTTTGGAATATGTCAAAGTTCTGTTCAAATTTAGAGCAGTGTTCATTTTCTCTATAAAACCTTTACTTTGTAAGATAATCATGTTCTTTTGAAAGAGTAAAAATTTCCTGAAATGTTTTTGTGAGAAACGCACATGTGTTACTCTCATATTAGAAACTCTAGTTTGGGATATATCCAAGTATTCTTCGACATTAGAGCAGTGTTCATTTTCTCTCTAGAAGCTTTACTTTGAAAGAAGATCACGTACTTTTGAAAGGGTAAGAATTTCATGAAATGCTTTTGTCAGAAACGCACATGTTCTACTTGAAATGAGAAGCCACATTTGGGGATATGTCAATGTACTGTTTGAAGTTAATGCAGAGTTGATTTTCTCTCTAGCAGCTCTATTTGAAAGATAATCACATTCTTTTGAAAGGGTAAGAATTTCATGAAATGCTTTTGTGAGAAATGCACATATGTTAATTTGAAATGAGAAGTTGTTATTCGGGATATGTTACACTCTTGTTAGAAGTTATCACAGTGTTCATTTTCTGTGTTGAAACAATACGTTGAAAGATAATCACGTTCATTTTAAAAGGTAAAAATTTCATGAAATTCTTTTATGAGAAACGCACATGTGTTAATCTGAAAAGAGAAGCCCTAGTTTGGAATATGTGAAAGTTCTGTTCAAAGATAGAGCAATGTTCATTTTCTCTCCAGAAGCTTTACTTTGTAAGATAATCACGTTCTTTTGAAAGGCTAAGAATTTCATGAAATGCTTTTGTGAGAAATGCACATTTGTTACTCTCATATTAGAAGCTCTAGTTTGGGATATGTCCAAGTATTCTTCAATATTAGAGCAGTAATCATTTTCTCTCTAGAAGCTTTACTATGTAATATAATCATGTTCTTTTGAAAGGGTAAGAATTTCCTGAAATGCTTTTGTGAGAAACGCACATGTGTTACTCTCAAATGAGAAGCCCTAGTTTGGGATATGTCCAAGTATTGTTCGACATTAGAGCAGTGTTCATTTTTTCTCTAGAAGCTTTATTTGAAAGATCATCATGTTCTTTTGAAAGGGTAAGAATTTCATGAAATGCTTTTGTGAGAAACACACATGTGTTACTCTCAAATGAGAAGCCCTAGTTTGGGATATGTCCAAGTATTGTTCGACATTAGAGCAGTGTTCATTTTTTCTTTAGAAGCTTTATTTGAAAGATCATCATGTTCTTTTGAAAGGGTAAGAATTTCATCAAATGCTTTTGTGAGAAACACACATGTGTTACTTTCAAATGAGAAGCCCACGTTTGGAATATATCAAATTTCTTTTCAAAGTTAGAACAGTGTTCATATTCTCTCAAGAAGCTTTACTTTGAATGATAATCATGTTCTTTTGAAAGGGTAAAATTTCATGATATGCTTTTCTGAGAAACGTACATGTGTTACTCTGAAATGAGAAGTTGTTTGTTGTGGGAGGTCTTTCCCCCCTCCATCCAATAGCTGCTGAGATACCAGCCCATTGGGGCATGTTTTATCTCCCTTCAAAAGGCTTCTATTTCCTTCAGCTCACTCTCTTGACTTCCTGCTCCGCTGGCGATTAGACTTCTCTTCCTGATTGCGCAGAGGGCTGTTGTCTGGGATCGTGATCTTTAAGTTTTTCCTCTTTAAATAAATACTACCCTATTAATAATAATTCCAAACTGGTGTGGCATTGTTTGTGGCTTACGCCTTCACCTGGTGCCCGAACGTTTGGCTTTTTAGGAACGCTCGGCTGCCAGCCGCGAGTTTGGCTTTGTGCGAGTCTTCCTTCCTCAGCCACGGCTTGTGCCTTGCAGCCGGCCGTGTGGCTTGTGCCTTGCGGTGGTCGTGTGGCTTGTGCCTTGCAGCAGACTTGTATCTTGTTCCTTGTGCCTGGAGCCAGCAGTTTAATTTAAATTATCACGCACTGGCTTTTCTTGCTGCAGTTCTTTATATTTTTTTAGACACATCAGATTGACTTCAAGTCCCCACGCACCCTATCCTCTGCCTCCCCACATGGATTTAAACTCCACAGGCCCGCATAGTCTCTGCCTACGTGGTTTACTCTTTCCTGAGTCGCTTTTAAATCTCCCTGGCAAGTACAGCTCTTAAGTGGTGCGAACCAGATCACGCGGTTGCCGGTTGCGGAAGCTGCAATCCCTCAGGGTGACTCTGTCACGTGGAGGCCTACACGGCTTCCGGGTTACTCTTCTCTACCCCTGGATTCTGGGTTTATGGTTCCGTGTACGCCGTTTTTTGTTTATTTCGTGACTTAGGCCCCAGTACCGAGTCCGAGATACACTCGGCCTTCAGGCCCATAACATCCAGAGAAGCAACACGATCTCTGAGGCCGACCAGGTGGTGGTGGCATACGCATTTAATCCCAGCACTTGGGAGGCAGAGGCAGGTGGATCTCGGTGAGTTCGAGGCCAGCCAGGCGGTGGTGGTGCACACCTTTAATCCCAGCACTCGGGAAGCAGAGACAGGCGGATTTCGGTGAGTTCGAGGCTAGCTGGATAATAGGTAATATGGTGGCAGTTTTTGTTTCCAGCATGAATTTCACTGTTTGGGCTACCAATACAATGGGTCTTATCATGCAAAATTTATATGACTATGAGGATAACTTAATTTACTGGTTACTATGTTTTAGTATTCTTTTGAATATTCTATCATTTAGGAAGATTATGGTACTCTCCAGAACCATACTATCTTTACTAGAAACTCATGCAGGTCAGGAGATTCAGGAATCAAAAGAGGTAATAATAAAAAGACTTGAAATGCTTGAAGAAATGATGGGAGCTGGTGAACAGAGTAATAAGGCACAAGGACAGGATACAGCTATTAGAACTGGCTTACCCAGGGTTTTAGCGGCATACCCTATACTTAATTCTGACAAAGCATCAACTTCTAAAGGCTCAAAGGGAGTCAGAGAAGCTAGATGGATGCCAATAGCAATGAATGATCTGAAAGAAATTAAACAAGCTGTTGTTAATTTTGGGCTGCAATCCGCATATGTAAAGGAAATGATAAGGACTTGGGCTTCTAATGCTAGAGCTACCCCCTATGATTTCCATCAGTTAGTGTCTGCAGTTTTAGATAAGGGACCTTCCTTGATGTTTGGAATTTATTTCAGAGAAGAATCCAAACATATGGAACAGCAAGGAAGAGCAAAAGGTGTCAAGGTTTCGCAAGATCAAATTCTTGGTGCAGGAGAATATGCTGATCCACAGATCCAAGCTCTTTATGACGATGAAGTACTGTGTCTATGTCACCAAGCAGCTTTAAATGCTTGGAATAGGATACAAGATCCAGCAAAAAGGGTTGAATCATATACCAGAATTAGGCAGGGACAGAGAGAACCCTTTATTGACTTTTTGCAAAGATTAATTAAGGCTCTGGACATAGGGGTAACAGACCTAGAATCTAGACGAATACTTCTTGAATCTCTAGCTTTTGAGAATGCAAACATAGAATGCAAAAAGATAATTGGGCCTTTAAAGTCTAGATCAGCACCTATGGATGAATGGATTCAGCATACGATGAATGTTGAGACGTTTAGCTATAATGATGAATCTTGGGTAGGAGAAGCAATTCCACAGCAATGAGGAGACATCAAACTGCCAGGTGTTTTAATTGTGGTAAATTAGGACATCTAAAAAGGGATTGCAGGCACAGAATTTCTAGGAATAATATCTCCTCTGGGAATGACAAAAATAGGAGACCTAGGCCTTCAGGTATATGTAGGAGATGTGGTAAAGGCCGTCATTGGTCCAACGAATGCAGGTCAAAAACAGACAAACAAGGCAACCCGATACCATCGGGAAACTCCTTGAGTGGCCTCTCACAGGCCCCCAAGCCAACAGTATCCCAGTCATTCCCAGTCACAGTGGAGAACGTGCCTCACCAAGAAAATTAAAAGCTCCAATTTCTGCTGTAAAAAGTAGCACTGGTCTAAATGATGAATTATGTGTGGAGGATGAGTCAAAAAACCCAGTAGGACAGAGTAAACGTATATTTTGGCAGACTTCTATTAACGACCAAAGACCAAAGCTAAAAGTCTGTATAAATGGCATTTTTATTGAAGGCTTATTAGACACAGGTGCGGATGTAAGTATTATTACCCCAGAATCTTGGCATCCGAATTGGCCTCTTCAAGAGGTAGATGTTCAGTTTCTGGGAATTGGAACCCTATCTCGTGTAAAACAAAGCACAAGATGGGTTGAATGCATAGTGCCTGAAGGGGAAATAGGAAGACTAAGGCCATATATAGCCAATATTGCAATAAATTTATGGGGCCGTGACCTGTTACAGCAATGGAATACCCAGATTAACGTTCCTGCAGTTCCAGGAACTCATAATTCTGGGAAAGATATGATGAGGTACTGGTGGAAAAAGGTCAACAGCCATTCAGGCTGTACAAGAACATATAGAAAATACCAAACCTTTAAAGGTACCAACAGCCCTACCTTTAAAATGGCTAACTGAGAAGCCAATATGGATCAAACAGTGGCCTCTAGCTGAAGATAAATTACAGGCATTGGAACAGCTGGTGCAAGAGCAATTAGATGCTCACCATATTGAAGAATCAACCAGCCCTTGGAATTCTCCTGTGTTTGTTGTAAAAAAGAAATCTGGTAAATGGAGAATGGTGACAGATCTAAGAGCTGTCAACAAAGTAATTCAACCTATGGGCCCACTACAATCTGGAATTCCTTTGCCTTCTCTATTACCAAAGAGATGGCCTCTTATATTTATTGATTTGAAAGATTGTTTTTTCACTATACCGTTACAAAAAAAGGATAGAGAAAAATTTGCCTTCACGGTGCCTACTTATTATAATTCTCAGCTTAATAGGAGATATCAATGGACTGTCCTCCCACAGGGTATGCTCTATAGACCTACATTGTGCCAATATTTTGTAAGTAAGCCATTGGAAATAATTCGTAAACAATTTCCCAAGTCCATAATTTATTATTACATGGATGACATCTTATTATCTTATTCAAATAAAGATACTTTAGAAAGGATGTTTGAAGAAGTAAAGAAAGTCTTGCCTAAGTGGGGATTACAAATTGCCCCTGAAAAGATTCAAAGAGGAAATTCTATTAATTACCTAGGTTACAGAATAGGGTTAGAGAAAATTAAAACGCAAAAGGCACAAATTAGGAGAGACCAGTTAAAGACTCTTAATGACTTCCAAAGATTGTTGGGAGACATTTCCAGTCTACGACCAGCTGTTGGGATAACACCTGATCTGACAGTTCATTTAAACAAAACCTTAGATGGTGATAAGGATTTGAATAGTCCAGGAAAACTGACAGCTGAAGCAGAAAAGGAACTGACAATGATTGAGGAAAAATTACAGGAAGCACATGTGGATAGGGTGAACCCAAATCTTAGCTGCATCCTAGTCATATTGCCTTCCAGTATCTCTCCTACAGGGATTCTAATGCAGAGGGAAGATATTATTCTAGAGTGGATATTTATACCTAATAAACCAAGTAAAAAATTGAAAACTTATGTGGAAAAAGGCTCTGAATTAATTATAAAAGGTAAGCTGAGACTTCGTCAACTAGCAGGTATAGACCCAGCAGAAATTATAGTGCCTTTTACTACTGAAGAAATAAAAAAAGTTATGGGAAGACAATGAACCGTGGCAATGAGCTTGTGCTATTTTTTTGGGAGAAATTAATAGCAACTATCTCAAAAGTGGTAGACTTAACCTCATAAAGAGAACTTCTTGGATTCTTCCTAAAATTGTACGTGATGCTCCAATAACTGGAGCCCGTACGTTCTATACTGATGCAAATAAATCAGGGAAAGCAGGTTACAAGTCAGATGAATTGAGTAAGGTGGAACAAAGCCCTTATAATTCTGTCCAGAAGGCAGATTTATATGCCATTCTTATGGTGCTAAGGGATTTTAAAGAACCTCTTAATATAGTTACAGATTCGCAATATGCAGAAAGAGTTATCTTGCATATTGAAACCGCTGAATTTATACCAGCGGACAAAGAGTTGACTTCATTGTTTATCCAGGTACAAGACATAATCAGGAAAAGGCTTTGTCCGATGCACATAACACACATCCAGTCTCATACAGGTCTGCCTGGTCCTCTAGCACAAGGCAACGCTGAGATTGATCAATTATTGATTGGAAGCGTGTTGCAGGCCTCGGAATTTCATAAAAAGCATCATGTCAATAGTAAAGGCCTAAAGAAAGAATTTTCCATTACTTGGCAACAAGCTAAAGACATTATAAAGAGATGTCCTACTTGTTCTTTCTATAATCAAACACCGTTACCTGCAGGGAGTAACCCAAAGGGTACTAAGAGAAATGAAATCTGGCAAATGGATGTGTTCCACTTTATGGAATTTGGTAAATTAAAATATGTACACCACACCATAGACATGTATTCATGTTTACAATGGGCTACTGCCCTGAGCTCAGAAAAGGCAGATTCAGTAATCACACATTTATTGGAAGTTATGGCCATCATGGGTATACCTGCACAAATAAAGACAGATAATGGTCCAGCATATGTATCTAAGAAAATGAAACGCTTTTTTGATTATTATAATATAAAACACATTACAGGTATAACAAATAATCCTACAGGTCAGGCAGTTATAGAAAGATCAAATTGTACTATAAAGGATATGCTGAACAAACAGAAAGGGACCGAAAATACCCCCAGAAATAGATTACATAATGCTTTATTAACCTTGAATTTTCTTAACGCTAATGAGAAAGGAACGACAGCAGCAGAAAGACATTGGATAATGGAAAAGTCTGCTGAACTAAATCAACCGATTTATTTCAAAGATGTGCTGACCTCTCAATGGAAGCCAGGAGATGTGCTACGTTGGGGAAGGGGTTTTACTCTTGTTTCCACAGGAGAAGAAAAATTGTGGATACCATCTAAATTAATAAAGTTTCGATTTGAAGAGGAGAAACCTCTTGGAAAGGAGAAATGACAACTCATCCACAATGATATTCATACAGGTGGTAAGAAAAACATATAGAATGGGGGCAGGGTTCTGTTCTTATCTCCACAGGAAAACACTCACCTTTGAAAAATTCAAGGGACCGTGGATATTTGGATACTGACAGATGGAAAAATACCTGCCCAATAGGAAATATCAAGAAAACTGAATGGGTTGTGTAAGTAAAACATATTAAACCATATTTCTAAATTTATAGAGCTGGTTTTGAAGTTGGACTCTGGCTCAGTCCCTCTCCCAATCCAAGCCTGTTAATAAGAGTAAAACCCAGAGTTTCTGGAGTTTCTGTCTCATGTCAAGAGCCGTGATATGGGACAGAAAGAAATGTGAGTTTAGAAAACATCTTTGCTTTTCTTCATACCTATCATACCTTCCATTGAATATATCTATCATGCCTTTCACTGAATATATATATATATATGTCTATATGATTAATGTTTAAGTTTTTTACAATAAACAATGAGTCTTTTCTGAAGTGACATTTGAAGTTTCCAGGAAGAAGATGGGGCCCCACAACATCAACTCTAACTGGTTGATATGACATCATGATACTGATAGCGCTACTACAAGACCTGTTTTGGGTACCAGCTGCACAAGAAGATCCCAACTTGGTTAGCTGAAATGGTGCACATCTTGTACAACATTCTGGCCAGACCTCCACAAAATACTCAGAGACTATTTGCAGTTTTAAAAGACATTGATCTTGAAATTTAACCATCATTTTGCTTTCACAGGATCCCCCAGAAAGAACGTCGCCCCCCATGAGAGCTGGAAGTAATTCTAGAGGACGAAGTCCCCTCTCCCAGTAAAGTTTGCCCCTGGGTTTAGGGACATCATTTAGGGGAGGGGAATTTTGGGGAGGAATTTTATAAGCTCAGGGATCAATTTGAAAAAAAAAAAAGGGGATGATGGGATAATAGATTTGTAATTGTGAGTTACAATTTTTAGACAAATATATTGGTATTGATTCTTGTATATTCATACAAAGTTAAATTATATTGACTATTGTATGCATGCATGTTTCTACCTCTGTTTAAAATATTTTTTATGTATTGACATATATTGTATCGATATATATGTATTGTATATATTTACCATATTGCAGTGTACATTTCTACCTTTGATTAAGATACTTATATATTGTTTGTGTATTGATATATATTTACCACATTGCAATGTATATTTGTACATTGTTTATATTTGGAGGTCATTATCCTCATTTGTTACACAGATGTTTATTGTCTTAGTCTTTAAGTTAGATAGATATTGAGAATTATATAGATTAATAGTCATCTAAGTTTGCCATTTATAATTAGACTAATCAGGTTATTTAGATATATAGAGATTATACTCAGTATAGATAGATGATCTTCAACCTCTTCAAAGAGCTGTAGAAAATGGCCTTTAATCTAACTCAGAGTTTTGTGGTAGTGAGACACAATTGCTCCTGGCAACACCGCTCTATTCCCGAGAGAATGTTGAGCACCAAAGACACTCCACCTGGAGCCTTTCTTTTTGGCAGAACTGGCCTTGGGGCAAAGAAATGCCCATACCACAACCACTGACAGAGATACAGAGCATGCATCAATGGATAAAACAAGACTGTCATATCTTGCCAAGACAGGGTAAGATAGTTTTGAAAAGTTGCTTGCCTTTGAAAATGGTATGTCAGTTATGTTAGGCCTTAGGGAAAGTTGGTTGCTTCAACGCTGCAAACATGACTTTGGGTGATTGCCCAGGTAGCTAGTTGTCTCTGTGATTTGTTGCATGTTTTGGAAGTTGTTTTACTGAACTTCCTAAATACCCAGGTAACATTATTTCCCTTCTCAGATCTTCGATGGGGTTGAAGACTATATAATTATAGTTACTTTTCTCTCATGACTTGGCCAAGTTATTTATTATACAAGTCCTAAGCTAGTTAGAACAGAATATTTGTACTTGTTGTATATAATTCCGTAGTAGGTTTAGAACTCTCTTACTTAAACAAAAGGGGGAGGTGTTGTGGGAGGTCTTTCCGCCCCGCAAACCAAAAGCTACTGAGATACCAGCCCATTGGGGCGTGGTTTCTCTCCCTTCAAAAGGCTTCTATTTCCTTCCGCTCGCTCCCTTGACTTCCTGCTCTGCTGGCGATTAGACTTCCCTTCCTGATTGCGCAGAGGGCTGTTGTCTGGGATCGTGAACTGTAAGTTTTTCCTCTTTAAATAAATACTACCCTATTAATAATAATTCCAAACTGGTGCGGCCTTATTCGTGGCTTACGACTTCAGTTGTTTTTCGTGATATGTTACACTATTGTTAGATGTTAGTGCGGTGTTCATTTTCTGTGTAGAAGCATTACATTGAAAGATAATCACGTTCATTTGAAAGGGTAAAAATTTCATGAAATGCTTTTGTGCGAAACCCTCATGTGTTACTCTCAAATGAGAAGCCCTAGTTTGGGATATGTCAAAATTCTGTTCAAAGTTAGAGCAGTGTTCATTTTCTCTCTAGAAGCTTTACTATGTAATATAATCATATTCTTTTGAAAGGGCAAGAATTTCGTGAAATGCTTTTGTGAGAAACACACATGTGTTACTCTGAAATGAGAAGTTGTTATTCGGGATATGTTACATTATTGTTAGAAATTAGTGCAGTGTTCATTTTCTGTGTTGAAGCATTACATTGAAAG
This sequence comes from Microtus obscurus, assembly GCA_963919715.1. NCBI lineage: Eukaryota > Metazoa > Chordata > Mammalia > Rodentia > Cricetidae > Microtus > Microtus obscurus. Next base: position 247,668 of record CAWTZC010000442.1, on the reverse strand, counting down.
ATAATCACATTCATTTAAAAGTGTAAAAATTTCATGAAATGCTTTTTGTGAGAAACGCACATGTGTTACTCTGAAATGAGAAGCCCTAGTTTGGAATATGTCAAATTTCTGTTCAAAGATAGAGCAGTGTTCATTTTCTCTCTAGAAGCTTTACTTTGTAAGATAATCACATTCTTTTGAAAGGTAAGAATTTCCTGAAATGCTTTTTTGAGAAATGCCCCTGTGTTACTCGGAAACGAGATGCCTTTGTTTGGAATATGTCTAAATACTGTTCTAAGTTAAAGCAGTTTTCATTTTTTCTCTAGAAGCTTTATTTGAAAGATAATCACGTTCTTTTGAAAGCGTAAGAATTTCAAGAAATGCTTTTGTGAGAAAAGCACATGTGTTACTCTGATATGAGAAGCTGTTATTCGGGATATATTACACAATTCTTAGAAATTAGCACTCTGTTCATTTTTACTGTAGAAGCCTTACAATGAAAGATAATGATGTTCATTTGAAAAGGTAAGGATTTCATGAAATGCTTTTGTGAGAAACACACATGTGTTACTCTGAAATGAGAAGCTACATGTTGGTAAATGTCAATGTATTGTTCGAAGTTAGAGCAGTGATCATTTCTTCTCTAGAATTTTTACTTTGAAAGATAATCACGTTCTATTGAAATTGTAAGACTTTCATGAAATTCTTTTATGATAAACGCACGTGTGTTACTCTGAAATGAGAAGTAGTTATTCGGAATATGTTACACTATTGTTAGTTGTTAGTGCTGTGTTCATTTTCTCTGTAGAAGCATTACGTTGAAAGATAATCACATTCATTTGAAAAGGTAAGAATTTCATGAAATGCTTTTGTGCGAAACACACATGTGTTACTCTGAAATGAGAAACCACAGTTTGGGATAGGTACAAATATTTTTGGACATTATAGCAGTGTTCATTTTCTCTCTAGAAGCTTTATTTTTGAAAGATAATCACGTTATTTTCATAGGGTTAGAATTTCATGAAATGCTTTTGTGAGAAACTCACATTTGTTACTCTGAAGAGAAAAGTTGTCATTCAGGTTAGGTTACACTATTGTTAGAAGTTAGCGCAATGTACATTTTCTGCGTTGAAGCTTTACATTGAAAGATAATCAGGGTCATTTGAAAAAATAAATATTTCATGAAATACTTTTGTGAGAAACGCACATGTGTTACTCTGAAATGAGAAGTACTAGTTTGGAATATGTCTAAGTACTGTTCAAAGATAGAGCAGGGTTCATTTTCTCTGTAAAAGCTTTACTTTGAAAGATAATCACGTTCTTCTGAAAGGGTAAGAATTTCATGAAATGGTTTTGTGAGAAATGCATATGTGTTCCTCTGAAATTTTAAGTTGTTATTCGGGACATGTTACACTATTGTTAGAAGTTAGCACAGTGTTTATTTTCTGCGTTGAATCTTTACATTGAAAGATAATCAGGTGATTTGAAAGGGTAAAAATTTCATGAAATGCTTTAGTGAGAAATTAACAAGTGTTACTCTGAAATGAGAAGTCCTAGTTTGGAATATGTCTAAGTACTGTTCAAAGTTAGAGCAGTGTTCACTTTCTTTGTAGAAGCTTTTCTTTAAAAGATAATCAAGTTCTTTTGACAGGGTAATGATTTCATGATATGCTTTTGTTAGAAAGGCACATGTGTTACTCTGATATGAGAAGCCCTAGTTTAGGATATGTCAAAGTATTTTTTGAAGTTAGAGCAGTGTTCATTTTCTCTCTAGAAGATTTACTTTGAAAGATAATCACGTTCTTTTGAAAGGTAAGAATTTCCTGAAATGCTTTTTTGAGAAATGCCCAAGTGTTACTCGGGAACGAGAAGTCTTTGTTTGGAATATGTCTAAATACTGTTCAAGGCTAGAGCCATGTTTATTTTCTCTCTAGAACCTTTATTTGAAAGATAATCAAGTTCTTTTGAAATGTTATTAATTTCATGAAATGCTTTTGTGAGAAACGCACATGTGTTACTCTGAAATGAAAAGCCCTAGTTTGGAATATGTCTAAGTACAGTTCAAACTTAGAGCAGTGTTCATTTTCTCTCTAGAATCTTTATTAGAAAGGTAATCACAATCTTTATAAAGGGTAAGAATTTCATGATATGGTTTTGTGAGAAATGCACATGTGTTAATCTCAACTGAGAAACCATAATTTGGGATATGTCCAAGTATTGTTCGACATTAGAGCAGTGTTCATTTTCTCTCTAGAAGCTTTACTTTGAAAGATAATTACGTTCTTTAGAAAGGGTAAGAATTTCATGAATTGCTTTTGTGAGAAACGCACATGTGTTACTCTGAAACGAGAAATTGTTATTCGGGATAGGTTACACTATTGTTAGAAGTTAGCACTCTGTTCATTTTCTCTGTAGAAGCTTTACTTTGAAATATAATCATGTTCTTTTTAAAGTGTGGGAATTTCATGATATGCTATTGTGAGAAACGCACAAGCGTTACTCTGAAATGAGAAGCCCTAATTATCATTTGTCAAAGTACTGTTCCAAGTTTAAGAAGTGTTCATTTTCCTCTGTAGGTAATCACGTTCACATGAGAAGGTTAGAATTACATGAAATGCTTTGTGAGAAACACAAATGTGTTACTCTGAAATGAGAAGTTCTTATTCAGGATATGTAACACTATTGTTAGAAATTATCGCAGTGTTCATTTGCTTTGTAGAAGATTTACATTGAAAGATAATCATGTTCTTTTGAAAGGGTAAGATTTTCATGAAATGCTTTTGTGAGAAACACACATGTTCTACTTGAAATGAGAAGCCACAGTTTGGGATACGTCACCGTACTGTTTGAAGTTAACGCAGAGTTGATTTTCTCTCTAGAAGGTTTACTTGAAAGATATTCACGTTCTTTTGAAAGGGTAAGAATTTCATGAAATGCTTTTGTGAGAAACGCACATGGGTTACTCTGAAATGAGAAGTTGTTAATCAGGATATGTTACATTATTTTTAGAAATTAGTGCAGTGTTCATTTTCTGTGTTGAAGCTTTACATTGAAAGATAATCACGTTCATTTGAAAGGGTAAAAATTCCATGAAATGCTTTTGTGAGAAACACACGTGTGTTACTCTGAAATGAGAAGCCACAGTTTGGGATATGCCTACATATTGTTCGCAGTGAAAGCAGAGTTGATTTTCTCTCTACAAGCTTTACTTTGAAAGATAATCACGTTCTTTTGAATGGGTAAGAATTTCATGATATGCTTTTGAGAAATGCACATGTGTTACTCTCTAATGAGTAGCCCTAGTTTGGGATATGTCCAAGTATTGTTCGACATTAGAGCAGTGTTCATTTTCTCTCTAGAAGCTTTATTTTGAAAGATAATCAAGTTCTTTGTTAAGGGTAAGAATTTCATGAAATTCTTTTTGTTAGGAAAGCACATGTGTTACTCTCAAATGAGAAGCCCTAGTTTAGGATATGTCCAAGTATTAGTCGAAGTTAGAGCAGTGTTCATTTTCTCTCTAGAAGGTTTACTTTGAAAGAAAATCACGTTCTTTGAAAGGTAAGTATTTCATGAAATGCTTTTTTGAGAAATGCACATGTGTTACTCTGAAATGAGAAGACATATTTTGGAAAATGTCTAAATACTGTTTAAAGTTAGAGCAGTGTTCATTTTCATCTAGAAAGTTTAATTTGAAAGATAATCATGTTCTTTTGAAAGGGTATGAATTTCATGAAATGCCTTTGTCAGAAAAGCACATGTGTTACCCTGAATGAGAAGCCCTAGTTTGGAATATGTCTCAGTACTGTTCATAGTTAAAGCAGTTTTCATTTTTTCTCTAGAAGCTTTATTTGAAAGATAATCACGTTCTGTCGAAAGGGTAAGAATTTCAAGAAATGCTTTTTTGAGAAACGCACATGTGTTACTCTGAAATGAGAAACCCTAGTTTGGAATATGTCTAAGGATTGTTCAATGTTAGAGCAGTTTTCATTTTCTCTGTAGAAGCTTTACATTGAAAGCTAATCACATTCATTTTAGCAGGTAAGAATTTCATGAAATGATTTTGTGAAAAACACACATGTGTTACTCTGAATTGAGAAGCCACTGTTTGGGATATGTCTACGTACTCTTTGAAGTAAGAGCAGTGTTCATTTTCTCTGTAGAAGCTTTATTTGAAAGATAATCACTTTCTTTGAAAGGGTAAGAGTTTCATGAAATGGTTTTGTGAGAAACGCCCATGTGAAACTCTGAAATGAGAAGCCCTAGTTTAGGATATGTCCAAGTGTTAGTCGACATTAAAGCAGTGTTCATTTTCTCTCTAGAAGCTTTATTTTTGAAAGATAATCACGTTATTTTGTAAGGGTAAGAATTTCATGAAATGCTTTTTTGAGAAACGCACATGTGTTAGTCTGAAATGAGAAGTTGATATTCGGGATAGGTTACACTATTGTTACAAGTTAGTGATGTTTTTATTTTCTCTGTTGAAGCTTTACATTGCAAGATAATCATGTTCATTTGATGAGGTAAGAATTTAATGAAATGCTTTTGAGAAAAATACACATGTGTTACTCTGAAATGATTAGCCACACGTTGGGATATGTCTACGTACTCTTTGTAGTTAGAGCAGAGTTCTTTTTCTCTGTAGAAGCTTTATTTTGAAAGATAATCATGTACTGTTGAAAGGGAGAGAATTTCATGAAATGCTTTGGTGAAAAACGAACATGTGTTACTCTGAAATGAGAAGCTGTTATTCGGGATATGTTACACTATTCTTAGAAATTAGCACTCTGTTCATTTTTTCTGTAGAATCCTTAAAATGAAAGATAATCATGTTCATTTGAAAAGGTAAGAATTTCATGAAATGCTTTTGTGAGAAACACACCTGTTTTACTCTGAAATGAGAAGCTACATGTTGGTTTATGTCAACGTATTGTTCGAAGTTAGAGCAGTGACCATTTTCTCTCTAGAATTTTTATTTTGAAAGATAATCACGTTCTATGGAAATTGTAAGATTTTCATGAAATTCTTTTATGATAAACACACATGCGTTACTCTGAAATGACAAGTTGTTATTCGGAATATGTTACACTATTGTTAGTTGTTAGTGCTGTGTTCATTTTCTCTGTAGAAGCATTACATTGAAAGATAATTACGTTCATTTGAAAAGGTAAGAATTTCATGAAATGCTTTTGTGCGAAACACACATGTGTTACTCTGAAATGAGAAGCCACAGTTTGGGATAGGTCCAATTATTGTTCGATATTAGAGCTGTGTTCATTTTCTCTCTAGAAGCTTTATTTTTGAAAGATAATCACGTTATTTTCATAGGGTTAGAATTTCATGAAATGCTTTTGTGAGAAACTCACATTTGTTACTCTGAAGAGAGAAGTTGTTATTCAGGTTAGGTTACACTATTGTTAGAAGTTAGCGCAGGGTTCATTTTCTGTGTTGAAGCTTTACATTGAAAGATAATCAGGGTCATTTGAAAGAATAAATATTTCATGAAATACTCTTGTGAGAAACGCACATGTGTTACTCTGAAATGAGAAGAACTAGTTTGGAATAGGTCTAAGTACTGTTCAAAGTTAGAGCAGGGTTCATTTTCTCTGCAAAAGCTTTACTTTGAAAGATAATCACGTTCATCTGAAAGGGTAAGAATTTCATGAAATGGTTTTGTGAGAAACGCATATGTTTACTCTGAAATGAGAAGTTGTTATTCAGGATAGGTTACACTATTGTTTGAAGTTAGTTCAGTGTTCATTTTCTGTGTTGAATCTTACATTGAAAGATAATCAGGTGATTTGAAAGGGTAAAAATTCCATGAAATGCTTTTGTGAGAAACACACATGTGTTACTCAGAAATGAGAAGCCACAGTTTGGGATATGCCTACATATTGTTTGAAGTAAGAGCAGTGTTCATTTTCTCTGTAGAATCTTAATTTGAAAGATAATCACGTTCTTTTGAATGGGTAAGAATTTCATGATATGCTTTTGTGAGAAATGCACATGTGTTTCTCTCAAAAGAGTAGCCCTAGTTTGGTATATGTGCAAATATTGTTTGACATTAGAGAGTGTTCATTTTTTCATTAGAAGCTTTACTTTGATAGATGATCACGTTTTTTTGAAAGGGTAAGAATTTCATGAAATGCTTTTGTGAGAAACGCACATGAGTTACTCTGAAATGAGAAGTTGTTATTTGGGACATGTTACACTATTCTTTTTTTTATTTGGGAAAAAAAAGAAATTTCTGCTTCCTCCCCACCTCCCATTTTCCTCCTACTCCTCCCTCTCCTCCTCCCCCTCCCCCCACTCTTCCCCCTCCCTCTCCAGCCTGAAGAGCAGTCAGGGTTCCCTGCCCTGTGGAAAGTCCAAAGTCCTCCCCCCTCACTCCTGGTCTAGGGAGGTGAACATCCAAACTGGGTAGGCTCCCACAAAGCCAGAGCATGCAGTAGGATCATAACCCGGTACCATGGTCCTTGGCTTCTCAGCAGCCCTCATTGTCCGCCAAATTCAGAGAGTCCGGTTTTATCCCATGCTTTTTCAGTCAGAGTCCAGCTGGCCTTGGTGAGCTCCCAAAGAATCAGCCCCACTGTCTCCACGGGTGGGCACACCCCTTGTGGTCCTGACTTCTTTGCTCATATTCTCCCTCCTTCTGCTCTTCATTGGGACTTTGGGAGCTCAGTCCAGTGCTCCAGTGTAGGTCTCTGTCTCTATCTCCATCCATCGCCAGATGAAGTTTATATGGTGATATGCAAGATATTCATCGGTATGGCTATAGGATAGAGTCCTTTCAAGTTCCCTATCCACAGCTGCCCCAGGAGCTAACTGGGGACATTGCCCTGGGCACCTGGGAGCCCCTCTAGATCCAAGTCTCTTGCCAACCCTAAGATGGCTCCCTTAATTAAGGTGTGTGCTTCTCTGCTCCCCTAACCAACCTTCCTTTATCCCAATCATCCCGTTTCCCCTAGTTCCCCCCAACCTCCCCTTCTCACATTTCTCTCCCCTTCTCCCCTTACCCCCCCTCCCACCGTGCCCCCAAATTCCCAAATTTTTGCCCGGCAAACTGGTCTATTTCCCATAACCAGGAGGATAGCTATATGCTTTCTTTGGGTTCACCTTCTTATTTAGTTTCTTTAGAATATCAAATTATAGACTCACTGTCCTTTATTTATCTCTAGAAACCAATTATGAGTGAGTACATCCCATGTTCATCCTTTTGGGTCTGGGTTACCTCACTCAGAATAGTGTTTTCTATTTCCATCCATTTGCATGCAAAATTCGCGAAGTCATTGTTTTTTACCGCTGAGTAGTATTCTAATGTATATATATTCCATACTTTCTTCATCCATTCTTCCATTGAAGGGCATCTAGGTTGTTTCCAGGTTCTGGCTATTACAAATAATGGTGCTATGAACATAGTTGAACAAATGTCCTTGTCATATGATCGGGCATCTCGTGGGTATATTCCCAAGAGTGGCATTGCTGGGTCCATGGGTATGTTGATCCCAAATTTCCTGAGAAACCACCACACTGCTTTCCAAAGTGGTTGCACAAGTTTGCATTCCCACCAGCAATGGAGGAGGGTACCCCTTTCTCCACAGCCTCTCCAGCAAAGGCTATCATTAGTGTTTTTGATTTTAGCCATTATGACAGGTGTAAGGTGATATCTCAATGTTGTTTTGATTTGCATTTCCCTGATCGCTAAGGAGGCTGAGCATGACCTTAAGTGCCTTTTGGCCATTTGAACTTCTTCTGTTGAGAATTCTCTCTTCAGATCAGTGCCCCATTTTTTAATTGGTTTAATTAGCATTTTAAAGTCTAGTTTCTTGAGTTCTTTATATATTTTAGATATCAGACCTTTGTCTGTTGTGGGGTTGGTGAAGATCTTCTCCCAGTCAGTGGGTTCCCTTTTTGTCATAGTGACAGTGTCTTTTGCTTTACAGAAGCTTCTCAGTTTCAGTAGGTCCCATTTATTCAATGTTGCCCTTAAAGACTGTGCTGCTGGGGTTATACCTAGGAAGCGATCACCTGTGCCCATCTGTTGTAGGGTGCTTCCCACTTTCTCTTCTATCAGGTTCAGTGTGTTCAGATTGATATTGAGGTCTTTGATCCATTTGGACTTGAGTTTTGTGCATGGTGATAGATATGGGTCTATTTTCATTCTTCTACAGGTTGACATCCAGTTGTGCCAGCACCATTTGTTGAAGATGCTTTCTTTCTTCCATAGTATATTTTTAGCACCTTTATCGAAAATGAGGTGTTCATCGGTTTGTGGGTTAAAATCCGGGTCTTCTATATGATTCCATTGGTCAACTTCTCGATTTTTATGCAAATACCACCCTGTTTTCATTCTTGTAGCTCTGTAATAGAGTTTAAAGTCAGGGATGGTAATACCTCCAGAAGTTCCTTTATTGTATAAGATTGTTTTGGCTATCCTGGGTTTTTGTTATTCCATATAAAGTTGATTATTGTCCTTTCAAGATCAGTGAAGAATTTTAATGGGATCTTGATGGGGATTGCATTGAATCTATAAATTGCCTTTGGTAGGATTGCCATTTTTACTATGTTGATCCTCCCAATCCAAGAGCAAGGGAGATCCTTCCATTTTCTGGTATCCTCTTCAATTTCTTTCTTCAATGCCTTAAAGTTCTTGTCAAATAGATCCTTCACTTCTTTGGTTAGAGTTACCCCAAGATATTTTATGCTGTTTGTGGCTATCGTGAAAGGTGATGCTTCTCTGATTTCCCTCTCTGCTTCCATATCCTTTGTGTATAGGAGGGCTACTGATTTTTTGGAGTTGATCTTGTATTCTGCCACATTACTAAAGGTGTTTATCAGCTGTAGAAGTTCTTTGGTGGAGTTTTTGGGGTAACTTATGTACACTATCATATCATCTGCAAATAACGAAAGTTTAACTTCTTCCTTTCCAATTCGAATCCCCTTGATCCCCTTATGTTGTCTTATTGCTATTGCTAAAACTTCAAGCACTATATTGAAGAGGTATGGAGAGAGTGGACAGCCTTGTCGTGTTCCTGATTTAAGTGGGATAGCTTTGAGTTTCTCTCCGTTTAGTTTGATGTTAGCTGTCGGTTTGCTGTAAATAGCTTTTATTATATTTAGGTATGACCCTTGTATCCCTAATTTCTCCAAGACTTTTATCATAAAGGGATGTTGAATTTTGTCAAAAGCTTTTTCAGCATCTAATGAAATGATCATATGTTTTTTTTCTATCAGTTTATTTTTATGATGGATTACATTGATAGATTTTTGTATGTTGAACCAGCCTTGCATCTTTGGGATGAAGCCTACTTGATCATAACGGATAATTTTTCTAATGTGTTCTTGGATACGGTTTGCCAGTATTTTGTTGAGGATTTTTGCGTCGATGTTCATGAGTGAGATTGGCCTGTAATTCTCTTTCTTGGTTGAGTCTTTGTGTGGTTTTGGTATCAGAGTGACTGTAGCTTCATAAAAGGAATTTGGCAATGACTCTTCTGTTTCTATATTGTGAAATACCTTAAGGAGTATAGGTATTAGGTCTTCTTGGAAATTCTGGTAGAATTCCGCATTGAAACTGTCTTGTCCTGGGCTTTTTTTTGGTAGGGAGGTTTTTGATAACAGCTTCTAATTCTTCGCGACTGACAGGTCTATTTAGATTGTTCACCTGGTCCTGATTTAACTTTGGTATATGGTATTTATCTAAAAAAGTGTCCATTTCTTTTACATTTTCCAGTTTTGTGGCATACAGGCTTTTGTAGTAAGATCTAATGATTCTCTGAATTTCTTCTATGTCTGTGGTTATGTCCCCCTTTTCATTTCTGATCTTATTAATTTGCAAATTCTCTCTCTGCCGTTTGATTAGTTTGGATAGGGGTTTATCAATTTTGTTGATTTTTTCCAGGAACCAGCTTTTTGTTTCATTGATTCTTTGGATTGTTTTCTGTGTTTCTATTTTGTTGATTTCCACCCTCAATTTGACTATTTCCAGTCTTCTACTCCTCCTAGGTGAGTCTGCTTCTTTTTTTTCTAGAGATTTCAGGTGGGCTGTTAAGTCTCCAATGTATGCTTTCTCTGTTTTCTTTAAGTGGGCACTAAGGGCTATGAACTTTCCCCTTAGGACTGCTTTCAAAGTGTCCCATAAGTTTGAGTATGTTGTTTCTTTATTTTCATTGAATTCAAGGAAGACTTTAATTTCTTTCTTTATTTCTTCTTTGATCCAGGTGTGGGTCAATAGTTGACTGTTCAGTTTCCATGAGTTTATAGGCTTTCTGGGGGTAGTATTGTTGTTGAATTCTAACTTTAGTCCATGGTGATCAGATAAGACACAGGTGGTTATGGATTTTTTTGTAACTGTGGAAGTTTGCTTTGTTACCGAGGATGTGGTCAATTTTCAAGAAGGTTCCATGAGCTGCAGAGAAGAAGGTATATTCTTTCCTATTTGGGTGGAATATTCTATAGATGTCTATTAAGTCCAATTGATTCATTACCTCCATTAATTCTCTAATTTCTCTGTTAGGTTTCTGTCTGATTGACCTGTTCATTGGTGAAAGAGGAGTCTTGAAATCTCCTACTATTAGTTGTGCTATTTGATGGCAGTCTTGAGTTTTAGTAATGTTTCTTTTGCGTACGTGGGTGCTTTTATATTAGGGGCATAGATATTCAGGATTGAGACTTCATCCTGATCAATTGTTCTTGTTATGAGTATAAAATGTCCCTCTCCATCTCTTTTGATTGATTTAAGTTTGAAGTCAACTTTGTTAGAAATTAGTATGGCCACACCTGCTTGTTTCTTAGGTCCATTTGCTTGATAAACCTTTTCCCATCCCTTTACTCTAAGTAGGTGCCTGTCTTTGTGGTTGAGGTGTGTTTCTTGTAAACAGCAGAATGTTCGATCCTGTTTGCGTATCCAATCTCTTAGCCTGTGCCTTTTTATAGGTGAGTTGAGTCCATTAACATTAAGGGATATTAGTGACCAGTGGTTGTTAACTCCGGTCAGTTTTTTAGTCATAGAGTTTGTGTGTTTGCCTTCTTTGAGTTGCGCTGGTGAAGGGTTTCTAGATGTTTGAGTTATTGTGGTCATTGTTGGATTCCTTGGTTTGTGATTTTCCTTCTATTACTTTCTGTAAGGCTGGATTTGTGGCTATGTATTGTTTAAATTTGTTTTTATCATGAAAAATTTTGTTTTCTCCATTTATAGTGAACGAAAGCTTGGCTGGGTATAGTAGTCTGGGCTTGCATCCATGTTCTCTTAGCTTCTGCAGTACATCTATCCAGGACCTTCTGGCTTTCATGGTTTCCATAGAGTAGTCAGGTGTAAGTCTGATAGGTTTACCTTTATAAGTAACTTGACCTTTTTCCTTTGCAGCTCTTAATATTCTTTCTTTATTCTGTATGTTTTGTGTTTTGATTATTATATGGCGAGGAGATTTTTTTTTTTTTTTGGTCCAGTCTATTCGGTGTTCTGTATGCTTCTTGAACCTTCAAAGGAATATCTTTCTTTAGGTTGGGAAAGTTTTCTTCAATAATTTTATTAAATATATTTTCTGGACCATTGAGCTGTACTTCATCTCCTTCTTCTATCCCAATTATTCTTAGGTTTGGTCTTTTTATTGTGTCCCATATTTCCTGAATGTTTTGTGATGAGAATTTGTTGGTTTTGCTATTTTCTTTGATCAGTGTGTTTATTTTCTCTATGGTATCTTCAGTGTCTGACATTCTTTCTTCTATCTCTTGTAATCTGTTGGTAGTACTTGTCTCTGTGGTTCCTGTTGGTTTACCCAGGTTTTCCATCTCCATCCTTCCCTCGGTTTGTGTTTTCTTCATTACTTCCATTTCATTCTTCAAGTCTTGAACCGCTTCCCTTATCTGTTTGATTGCTTTTTCTTGCTTCTCTTGGTTTTCTTGGGTATCTTTGAGCGATTTATTCATTTCCTCTACCTTTTTGTTTGTCATCTCCAATTGTTTATGGCAGTTTTTCACCTCCTGTTTAAGGTCCTCTATTATTTTCATATAATTCACTTTTGATTCGATTTCTTCTAATTCTTCTGGAGTAGGGTGTACAATTCTACTTGTTTCCGGATCCCTGGGTTCTGGTGATGTCATGTTGCCTTTCAGGTTGTTAGAGGAATTCTTGTATTGGCGCCTTCCCATCTCTTGCTTCAAATGGGGCCAGGAGAGGCCTGGTTTCTTGGTCCAGTCTTTGCTGTGACTGACTCTCTGGGTGTATCTCTTCAGTGTAGAAACAGGAACCAACCCGTCCAGATGGAACTCCTCAGCACAACTCAGACGGCAACCCTGGAGCACCAGCTGTAGGTGCCAAGCTCCCTTACTGGGAGCCTTGAGACCTGCCCAGAAGGCAGGCACTCCCTGCTCTGGGTGGGTAGCCTTAGTGAAGGAGCTTAAAACGGGTCTGAGCACTGGTCCTAGCAAACCGCAGGACTGTTTTGGGGGGTGGGGTACAGGGGGATTGGGTCCTGCCTAACAAAGTCAGCCCTGCAGAAGGAGCTGGGGGAGGGGGGGTTGTGCTAGCTTCTGAGGCACACCGCGCGTGGATAGTAGACACTCACCCGTCCAGATGGAATTCCTCAGCACCTAACCAGGGCCACCTGGTAGCTCAAGGACCGGGGACAGAGGATGGAGGTGGGAGGCAGCGCAGGGTGCAGGAGAACACTGGAGATCCTGGAGAACCAGCTTTAGGTGCCCAAGCTCCATTACTGGGAACCTTGAGACCAGCCCGGAAGGCAGGCACTCCCTGCTCTGGGTGGATAGCCTTAGTGAAGGAGCTTAAAACCAGTCTGAGCACTGGTCCTAGCAAACCGCAGGGCAGTGTTGGGGGTGGGGTGCAGGGGGGATTAGGTCCTGCCTAAGAAAGGCAGCCCTGCAGAAGGAGCTGGGGGAGGGGGGGTTCTGAGGCGCACCGCACCGGGATAGTAGACACTCACCCATCGAGATGGAATTCCTCAGCACATAACCAGGGCCACCAGGTAGCTCAAGGATCCAGGGACAGAGGATGGATGTGGGAGGCAGCGCAGGGTGCAGGAGAACACTGGAGATCCAGGAGCACCAGCTGTGTGTTACACTATTCTTAGATGTTAGCACTGTGTTCATTTTCTCTGTAGAAGCTTTACATTGAAAGATAATCACGTTCATTTGAAAAGATAAGAATTTCATGAAATGCTTTTGTGAGAAACACACATGTGTTACTCTGAAATGAGAAGCCACAGTTTGGGATATGCCAAAGTACTGTTCGAAGTGAAAGCAAAGTTGATTTTCTCTCTAGAAGCTTTACTTTGAAAGATAATCACATTCTTTTGAAAGGGTAAGAATTTCATGAAATGCTTTTGTGAGAAACGCACATGTGTTACTCTGTAATGAGAAGCCCTAGTTTGGAATATGTCTAAGTACTGTTCAAAGTTAGAGCAGTGTACATTTTTTCTGCAGAAGGTTTACTTTGAAAGTTAATCAAGTTCTTTTGACAGTGTAATGATTTCATGATATGCTTTTGTTAGAAACGCACATGTGTTACTCTGATATGAGAAGCCCTAGTTTAGGATATGTCCAAGTATTATTCGAAGTTAGAGCGGTGTTCATTTTCTCTCTAGAAGCTTACTTTGAAAGATAACCACGTTCTTTGAAAGGGAAAGAATTTAATGAAATGATTTTGTGAGAAACGCACATGAGTTACTCTGAAATAAGAAATTGTTATTCAGGTATATTACAGTATTCTCTCGAAGTTAGTGCTGTGTACATTTTCTCTGTAGAAGCTTTACATTGAAAGGTAATCACGTTCATTTGAGAGGTAAGAATTTCATGAAATGCTTTTTTGAGAAATGCACATGTGTTACTCTAAAATGAGAAGACATATTTTGGAATATGTCTAAATACTGTTCAAAGTTAGAGCACTGTTCATTTTCTCTCTAGAAGCTTTAATTTGAAAGATAATCACGTTCTTTTGAAAGGATATGAATGTCATGAAATGCCTTTGTGAACCACGCACATGTGTTACTCTGAAATGAGAAGCCCTAGTTTCTAATATGTCTAAGTACTGTTCTAAGTTACAGCAGTGTTCATTTTTTCTCTAGAAGCTTTATTTGAAAGATAATCACGTTCTTTTGAAAGGCTATGAATTTTATGAAATGCTTTTGTGAGAAACGCACATGTGTTGCTCTGAAATGAGAAGCCCTCATTTGGAATATGTCTAAGTACTGTTCAAAGTTAGAGCAGTGTTCATTTTCTCTGCAGATGGTTTACTTTGAAATATAATCACGTTCTTTTGAAAGTGTAAGAATTTCATTAAATCCTTTTTTGAGAAATGCACATGTGTTATTCTGAAATGAGAAGTTGTTATCGGGATATGTTACACTGTTGTTAGAAGTTAGCACTGTGTTCATTTTCTCTGTAGAAGCTTTATATTGAAAGGTAATCACGTTCATTTGAGAAGGTAAGATTTTCATGAAATGCTTTTGAGAGAAACACTAATGTGTTACTCTGAAATGAGAAGTTGTTTTTCAGGATATTTAACACTATTTTTAGAAGTTATCACAGTGTTCATTTTCTTTGTAGAAGTTTTACATTGAAAGATAATCACGTTCCTTTTAAAGGGTAAGGTTTTCATGAAATGCTTTTGTGAGAAAAGCACATGTTTTACTCTGAAATGAGAAGTTATTAATCGGGATAAGTTACATTATTGTTAGAAGTTAGCACTGTGTTCATTTTCTCTGTAGAAGGTTTTCATTGAAAGATAATCTCATTCATTTGAATGGGTAAGAATTTCATGAAATGCTTTTGTGATAAACACACATGTGTTACTCTGAATTGAGAAGCCACAGTTTGGGATATGTCTACGTACTCTGTGAAGTAAGAGCAGTGTTCATTTTCTCTGTAGAAGCTTTATTTGAAAGATAATCCCTTTCTTTTTTTTTTTGGTGATAAAGTACTTATTTTAATGAATTTGTTTTGAACACACTGTAAAACATTACTGTTTTAACCACAGCTAAATTCAAACTTCAGGACGGCCCAATATTAACAAGTTCATTTTACAAAGTCTTTGTCTACAGATTATCAAATATATAATAGAGTTCAATTTAGTGTTCTCTGTCACAATAGTAAAAATAAGCATTTTCTGATACCAAGGTTATCAAAAGTGTCCCAAACAAAATCTTCTTCTTAAGCAGGTTAAAATATAGAACCTGATGGTGTGTGTATTTGTTAAAAAATTAAAGGAAAAATTCACATCTTGAACATCACAGAAGCGCTTCTTAGCCAACACAAATACCTAATAGGGGGCAGGTACCATTCTTGGTATAAAAAGCCATACTGCAGAATTTGAATATTATAACCAGACTTTTAACCCAAATAAAGCAAATAAACCTATCAAGCAGTACATTTTCTTGTCTGCTCTTTTCGTTGCCAATGAGAAACCAGACTTAATGCTGTATTACTGCATTGGAGCAGCCTACCGTTCGAGGTTCGGCTCCGTGACCAAAAGCAAATGTGCGAAGGCAATTCTTATGAGGCTGAGAAGTCTCGCCAGAAAGCGGTGTTCAGTGAAGATAAACCCTGCGGCACGTGTACATGTCTATTACACAAAGACACCCATGTGCGAACTACAAGAGACAGTTAAAGAAAGCCCCGAAGCGGTGCGCACTGGAGGAGAGGTACGGACATGACTCCATTTTTGTTGAGTCTCTGAGACACGCACCAGCACATTGACAACTGAGTCAGGGGAACATGCGACATGGGGACTCTCTCCAGTTGTGGAAATAAGGTATGGACAGAGACAGCCCAGGTGCCAAACACACGATAAAGTGCAGATAAGTAACAAGAAAAACCTCACCACTAGCCTGGCATTGTGGCCCGTGCCCGTAGTCCCAGCATTTGGGAGGCCAAGGTAGGAGGAGATTTGAGGCCATCCTGGGCTACAGAGTGACACTGTCGTTGCAAAAAGAAAAAGATACACACAAATTGTAACCCTGCTTTTCTGAGGAGAAAGTCATTTTTAAAACAAGAGTCTAAGAAAAACTTCAAATGGAGGCTCAAATTAACAGTGGGGTCTCACTGAAAAATAACACTTGAAACTAAAATAAATTAAATTTCAAGTATTTTTAACATGGGCAAGAAATATAAAAACAAATTAATATACCAAATATACACTATCAGTTTATTTTCAGTTAAAAATTGTTTAGGAAAATTCTCCATGTTCAAAATTAAATAGGAGCTGTCTTCTATATACAGGAATTACACTGTAAATATGAAGTAAAGGTTTAATTCTGCAGAATTAAAACACAATTAGGATCATTCAAAAACTGAAAAAAATACTAAATTTTATAAGTGTAAAAGCCTTAGAATTTTGCAGTAACAAGTGAATTTTTTCTAACATTTAAAAAATTATCCTTTTATCAATATAAAACCGTTCAAATAATTAGGAGAATCTCTTATATCAGAAAAATAAATTCGCATGATACACTCATGACCCCAAGAGTTACAATCAGCAGAGTGGTGTCCCTGACACAAAGCATTTCTTCCTTGTTGTCTCGTCTCTCCTTACAGATAAGCTTACTTCGCGTCACTGACACAGAAATCTGGCCACACACTAATAGAAAAGTAACTCTCCCTTTCTTCCTCCTAAGCACAGGTCTGGCTGTCCGTCTTCTTTCTTGGCATGCCTCTTAGCTGCATCTGGCTCCTCTGTGGTGGGCTTGGCAGTGCCATTGGAGACGGCTTCATGTCCGGTTTCTTTTCACCTCGTAAAAACTGCTGCTGCCAGCCAAACAGCATCCGGCTCAAGGTGTCCTCGAGGGCAGGGAAAGTCTCAGGGGTGCTCTTTGTTATCATCATTCTTACCGTCACCATCAGGAGAAAGATGGTGTACAGGAACATGAGGTCGTGCTTTGACATTGCCAGGTGCTGTAGCATGAACAGGACTGACCCCAGCAGCGTCACCTTGGAAGGGAAGGACATCTTCAGCCACTCATTCCCTGTTGGCTTCCAATCTCCTTTCAGCAGCTGTTCACAAGATGTGACAATAGCACCACCTCCCCCTCGGGCCCATCCAATCCTTATCATGACTATCCAGCTATTTCAGTAATAGCTACTAGCGTGTGTGACTCCACTTACTATTTACCAGGTTCTGGTCACTTCCTTAATTCCTGCAGCCAGCATTTGAATAGGCTGATAGGAAAAGCCCTGGGAAACTAGGTAACGCGGGCAAAAAAATACAATATACCGGGAAAGATTCAGCATGTTTGACCTGGCAGCTTGCTTCATGGTGTCTGCCCGGGAGAGGGGAGCATGACTTCTGAATCACTTTCTTTTGAAAGGGTAAGAATTTCATGATATGCTTTTGTGAGAAACACACATGGGTTACTCTGAAATGAGAAGCCCTAGTTTGGGATATGTCCAAGTATTGTTCGATATTAGAGCAGTGTTCATTTTCTCTCTAGAAGCTTTACTTTGAAAGATAATCACGTTTTTTTGAAAGGGTAAGAATTTCATGAAATGCTTTTGTGAGAAACGCACATGAGTTACTCTGAAATGAGAAGTTGTTATTCGGGATATGTTACACTATTCTTAGAAGTTCGCACTGTGTTCATTTTCTCCGTTGAAGCTTTACATTGAGAGATAATCACGTTCATTTGAAAAGATAAGAATTTCATGAAATGTTTTTGTGAGAAACACACATGTGTTACTCTGAAATGAGAAGCCACAGTTTGGGATATGCCACCGTACTGTTCGAAGTGAAAGCAGAGTTGATTTTCTCTCTAGAAGCTTTAGTTTGAAAGATAATCATGTTCTTTTGAAAGGGTAAGAAATTCATGAAGTGCTTTTGTGAGAAAGAACATGTGTTACTCTGAAATGAGAAGCTCTAGTTTGGAATATGTCTAAGTACTGTTCAAGGTTAGGGCAGTGTTCATTTTCTCTGTAGAAGCTTTACTTTGAAAGTTAATCAAGTTCTTTTGACAGGGTAATGATTTCATGATATGCTTTTGTTAGAAACGCACATGAATTATTCTGAAATGAGAAGTTGTTATTCGGGATATATTATTCTTAGAAGTTAAGAACTATTCTTAGAAGTTAGTGCTGTGTTCATTTTCTCTGTAGAAGCTTTACATTGAAAGAAAATCACGTTCATTTGAAAAGGTAAATATTTCATTAAATGATTTTCTGAGAAACACACATGTGTTACTCTGAAATGAGAAGCCACATTTTGGGATATGTCAATGTACAGTTCGAAGTTAGAGAAGAGTTCTTTTTCTCTGTAGAAGCTTTACATTGAAAGATAATCATTTTCTTTGAAAGGGTGAGAATTTCATGAAATGCTATTGTGAGAAACGCACAGGCGTTACTCTGAAATGAGAAGCCCTAGTTTGGGATTGGTCAAAGTACTGTTCGAAGTTTAAGATGTGTTCATTTTCTCTATAGAATCTTTAATTTGAAAGATAATCACGTTCATTTGAAATGGTATGAATTTCATGGAATGCTTTTGTGAGAAACGCACATGTGTTACTCTGAAATGTGAAGCCCTCGTTTGGAATAAGTCTAAGTACTGTTTAAAGTTAGAGCAGTGTTCATTTTCTCTGTCTAAGCTTTACTTTGAAAGACAATCAAGTTCATTTGACAGGGTAATGATTTCATGATATGCTTTTGTTAGAAACGCACATGTATTACTCTGATGTGAAAAGCCCTAGTTTAGGATATGTCCAAGTATTTTTCGAAGTTAGAGCAGTGTTCATTTTCTCACTAGAAGATTTAATTTGAAAGATAATCACGTTCTTTTGAAAGGTAAGAATTTCCTGAAATGCTTTTTTTGAGAAATGCCCATGTGTTACTCAGAAACGAGAAGGCATATTTTGGAATAGGCCTAAATACTGTTCAAAGTTACAGCAGTGTTCATTTCTCCATAGAAGCTTTACTTTGAATGATAATCACGTTCTTTTGAAAGGATAAGAATTTCATGAAATGCTTTTGTGAGAAACACGCATGTGTTATTCTGAAATGAGAAGTTGTTATCAGGATATGTTACACTATTGTAAGAAGTAAGCGCTGTGTTCATTTTCTCTGTAGTAGCTTTACATTGAAAGGTAATCACGTTCATTTGAGAAGGTAAGAATTTCATGAAATGCTTTTGTGAGAAACTCACATGTGTTATTCTGAAATGAGAAGTGGTTATTCAGGATATTTAACACTATTGTTAGAAGTTATTGCAGTGTTCATTTTCTTTGTAGAAGATTTACTTTGAAAGATAAGCACGTTCTTTTGAAAGGATAAGATTTTCATGAAATGCTTTTGTGAGAAAAGCAGATGTGTTACTCAGAAAAGAGAAGCCCTAGTTTGGAATATGTAAGACTATTGTTAGAAGTTGGCACAGTGTTCAATTTCTGTGTTGAAGCTTTACATTGAAAGATAATCACATTCATTTGAAAGTGTAAGAATTTCATGAAATGCTTTTGTGACAAACGCATATGTGTTACTCTCAAATGAGAAGTTGTTACCGAGATATTTTCACTATTGTTAGAAGATAGCGCTGTGTTCATTTTCTCTGTAGAAGCTTTACATTGAAAAGTAATCACATTCATTTGAGAAGGTAAGAATTTCATGAAATGCTTTTGTGAGAAAAGCACATGTGTTGCTCTGAAATGAGAAGTTGTTATCGGGATATGTAACAATACTGTTAGAAGTTATCACAGTATTCATTTTCTCTGTAGAAGCTATACATTGAAAAGTAATTACGTTCTTTTGAAAGGTAAGATTTTCATGAAATGCTTTTGTGAGAAAAGCACATGTGTTACTCTGAAATGAGAAATTGGTATTCGGGATATGTTACATTATTCTTAGAAGTTAGCGCAGTGTCCATTTCCTGTGTTGAAGCTTTACATTGAAAGATAATCCCGTTCATTTGAGTAGGTAAAAATTTCATGAAATGCTTTTGTGAGAAACACACATGTGTTACCCTGAAATGAGAAGCCACAGTTTGGGATATGTCAACGTAGTGTTTGAAGTAAGAGCAGTATTCCTTTTCTCTGTAGAAGCGTTAGTTGAAAGATAATCATGTTCTTTATAATGGGAAAGAATTTCATGATATGCTATTGTGAGAAACACACATGTGTTGCTCTAAAATGAGAAGTCCTAGTTTGGGATACGTCCAAGTATAGTTCGACATTAGAGCAGTGTTCACTTTCTCTCTAGAAACTTTTTTTTTTGAAAGATAATCACGTTATTTTGAAAGGGTAAGAATTTCATGAAATCCTCTTGTGAGAAACGCATATGTGTTACTCTGAAATGAGAAGATATAATTCGGGATAGGTTACACTATTGTTAGAAGATAGCACAGTGTTCATTTTCTGTGTTGAATCTTTACTTTGAAAGATAATCAGGTTATTTGAATGGGTAAAAATTTCATGAAATTCTTTGGTGAGAAACGCACATGTGTTACTCTGAAATAGAAGCCCTAGTTGGAATATATCTAAGTACTGTTCAAAGTTAGAGCAGGGTTCATTTTCTCTGTAGAATCTTTAATTTGAAAGATAATCAATTTATTTTGACAGGGAAATGATTTCATGATATGCTTTTGTTAGAAACGCACATGTGTTACTCTGATATGAGAAGCCCTAGTTTAGGATATATCCAAGTTTTGTTCGAAGTAAGAGCTGTGTTCATATTCTCTCTGGAAGCTTTACTTTGAAAGATAATCACGTTCTTTTAAAAGGGTACGAATTTCATAAAATGCTTTTTTGAGAAATGCACATGTGTTACTCTGAAATGAGAAGCCTTAGTTTGGAATATGTCTAAATACTGTTCAAAGTTAGAGCAGTGCTCATTTTCTCTCTGGAACCTTTATTTGAAATATAATTACGTTCTTTTGAAAGGTTATTAATTTCATGAAAAGCTTTTGTGAGAAATGCACATGTGTTACTCTGAGATGAGAAGCCCTAGTTTGGAATATGTCTAAGTACTGTGTAAAGTTAGAGCAGTGTTCAGTTTCTCTGTAGAAGCTTTACTTTGAAAGATAATCAAGTTCTTTGACAGGGTAATGATTTCATGATATGCTTTTGTTAGAAAGACACATGTGTTACTCTGATATGAGAAGCCCTAGTTTAGGATATGTCCAAGTATTTTTCGAAGTTAGAGCAGTGTTCATTTTCTCTCTTGAAGATTTAATTTAAAAGATAATCTCGTTCTTTTGAAAGGTAAGAATTTCCTGAAATGCTTTTTGAGAAAGGCACCTGAGTTACTCTGAAATGAGTGGCCTTTGTTTGGAATATGTCTAAATACTGTTCAAAGTTAGAGCAGTGTTCAGTTTCTCTGTAGAAGCTTTTCTTTAAAAGATAATCAAGTTCTTTTGACAGGGTAATGATTTCATGATATGCTTTTGTTAGAAAGGCACATGTGTTACTCTGATATGAGAAGCCCTAGTTTAAGATATGTCCAAGTATTTTTCGAAGTTAGAGCAGTGTTCATTTCCCTCTAGAAGATTTACTTTGAAAGATAATCACGTTCTTTTGAAAGATAAGAATTTCCTGAAATGCTTTTTTGAGAATGCGCATATGTTACTCGGAAAGGAGAAGCCTTTGTTTGGAATATGTCTAAATACTCTTCAAGGCTAGAGCCATGTTTATTTTCTCTCTAACCTTTATTTGAAAGATAATCAAGTTCTTTTGAAATGTTATTAATTTCATGATATGCTCTGTTGAGAAACGCACATGTGTTACTCTGAAATGAGAAGCCGTAGTTTGGGATATGTCCAAGTACTGTTCGACATCAGAGCCATGTTCATTTTCTCTCTAGAAGCTTTATTTTTGAAAGATAATCTCGTTCTTTTGAAAGGGTAGGAATTTCATGAAATGCTTTTTTGAGAAACGCACATGTGTTACTCTGAAATGAGAAGTTGTTATCGGGATATGTTACACTATTGGTACAAGTTAGTGATGCGTTCATTTTCTCTGTAGAAACTTTACATTGAAAGGTAATCACGTTGATTTGATGAGGTAAGAATTTCATGAAATGCTTTTGAGAGAAACACACATGTGTTACTCTGAAATGAAAAGCCATAGCTTTGGATATGTCAACGTATTCTTCGAAGTTAGAGCAGAGTTCTTTTTCTCTACAGAAGCTTTACTTGGAAAGATTATCACGTTCTGTTGAAAGGGTAAGAATTTCATGAAATGCTTTTGTGAGAAACGCACGGGTGTTACTATGAAATGAGAAGATGTTATTCGGGATATGTTACACTATTGTTAGAAGATAGCACTGTGTTCATTTTCTCTGTAGAAGCCTTACATAGAAAGATAATCATGCTTATTTGAGAAGGTAAGAATTTCATGAAATGCTTTTGTGAGAAACACACATGTGTTACTATGAAATGAGTAGCTTTAGTTTTGAATATGTCAAAGTTCTGTTCAAAGTTAGAGCAGTGTTCATTTTCTCTCTAGAATCTTTATTTTGAAAGATAATCAAGTTCATTTGAAAGGGTAAGTATTTCATGATATGCTTTTGTGAGAAACGCACATTTGTTACTCTCAAATGAGAAGCCCTAGTTTGGGATATGTGCAAGTATTGTTCGACATTAGAGCAGTGTTCATTTTTTCTCTAGAAGCTGTACTTTGAAAGATAATCACGTTCTTTAGAAAGGGTAAGAATTTCATGTAATGATTTTGTGAGAAACGCACATGTTTTGCTCTGAAATGAGAAGCCCTAGTTTGGAATATGTCTAAGTACTGTTCAAAGTTAGAGCAGTGTACATTTTTTCTGCAGAAGGTTTACTTTGAAAGTTAATCAAGTTCTTTTGATAGTGTAATGATTTCATGATATGCTTTTGTTAGAAACGCACATGTGTTACTCTGATATGAGAAGCCCTAGTTTAGGATATGTCCAAGTATTATTCGAAGTTAGAGCGGTGTTCATTTTCTCTCTAGAAGCTTACTTTGAAAGATAACCACGTTCTTTGAAAGGGAAAGAATTTAATGAAATGATTTTGTGAGAAACGCACATGAGTTACTCTGAAATAAGAAATTGTTATTCAGGTATATTACAGTATTCTCTCGAAGTTAGTGCTGTGTACATTTTCTCTGTAGAAGCTTTACATTGAAAGGTAATCACGTTCATTTGAGAGGTAAGAATTTCATGAAATGCTTTTTTGAGAAATGCACATGTGTTACTCTAAAATGAGAAGACATATTTTGGAATATGTCTAAATACTGTTCAAAGTTAGAGCACTGTTCATTTTCTCTCTAGAAGCTTTAATTTGAAAGATAATCACGTTCTTTTGAAAGGATATGAATGTCATGAAATGCCTTTGTGAACCACGCACATGTGTTACTCTGAAATGAGAAGCCCTAGTTTCTAATATGTCTAAGTACTGTTCTAAGTTACAGCAGTGTTCATTTTTTTCTCTAGAAGCTTTATTTGAAAGATAATCACATTCTTTTTAAAGGGTATGAATTTTATGAAATGCTTTTGTGAGAAACGCACATGTGTTGCTCTGAAATGAGAAGCCCTCATTTGGAATATGTCTAAGTACTGTTCAAAGTTAGAGCAGTGTTCATTTTCTCTGCAGATGGTTTACTTTGAAATATAATCACGTTCTTTTGAAAGTGTAAGAATTTCATTAAATCCTTTTTTGAGAAATGCACATGTGTTATTCTGAAATGAGAAGTTGTTATCGGGATATGTTACACTGTTGTTAGAAGTTAGCACTGTGTTCATTTTCTCTGTAGAAGCTTTATATTGAAAGGTAATCACGTTCATTTGAGAAGGTAAGATTTTCATGAAATGCTTTTGAGAGAAACACTAATGTGTTACTCTGAAATGAGAAGTTGTTTTTCAGGATATTTAACACTATTTTTAGAAGTTATCACAGTGTTCATTTTCTTTGTAGAAGTTTTACATTGAAAGATAATCACGTTCCTTTTAAAGGGTAAGGTTTTCATGAAATGCTTTTGTGAGAAAAGCACATGTTTTACTCTGAAATGAGAAGTTATTATTCGGGATAAGTTACATTATTGTTAGAAGTTAGCGCAGTGTTCATTTTCTTTGTTGAAGCTTTTCATTGAAAGATAATCTCATTCATTTGAATGGGTAAGAATTTCATGAAATGCTTTTGTGATAAACACACATGTGTTACTCTGAATTGAGAAGCCACAGTTTGGGATATGTCTACGTACTCTGTGAAGTAAGTAATTCTGTAATGATAAGTTGTTATTCGGTACAGATTACACTATTGTTAGAAGTTAGCGCAGTGTTCATTTTCTGTGTTGAATCTTTACATTGAAAGATAATCAGGTGATTTGAAAGGGTAAAAATTTCATGAAATGCTTTTGTGAGAAACGCACATGTGTTAGTCTGAAAGGAGAAGACCTAGATTGGAATATGTCTAAGTACTGTTCAAAGTTAGAGCAGTGTTCATTTTCTCTGTAGAAGCTCTACATTGAAAGATAATCAAGTTCTTTTGACACTGTAATGATTTCATTATAATCTTTTGTTAGAAACGCACATGTGTTACTCTGATATGAGAAGCCCTAGTTTTGGATATGTCCAAGTATTGTTCAAAGTTAGCACGGTGTCTATTTTCTCTGTAAAAGCTTTATTTGAAAGATATTCATGTTCTTTTAAAGGGTAAGAATTTCGTGAAATGGTTTTGTGAGAAAAGCACATGTGTTACTCTGAAAGGATAAGCCCTAGTTTGGAATATGTCTAAGTATTGTTCATAGTTAGAGCAGTGTTCATTTTCTCTGTAAAAGCTTTAATTTGAAAGATAATCACGTTCTTTTGAAAGGTTATTAATTTCATGAAATGCTTTTGTGAGTAACGCACATGTGTTAATCTGAGATGATATGCCCAAATTTGGAATATGTCTAAGTGCTGTTCAAATTTAGAGCAGAGTTCATTTTCTCTGCAAAAGCTTTATTTGAAAGATAATCACAATCTTTTGAAAGGGTAAGAAGTTCGTGAAATGCTTTTGTGAGAAACGCACATGTGTTACTCTGAAATGATAAGCCCTAATTTGGAAAATATATAAGTATGGTTCAAAGTTAGAGCAGTGTTCATTTTCTCTGTAGAAGCTTTACTTTGAAACATAATCACGTTCATTTGAAAATGAAATAATTTCATGAAATGCTTTTGTGAGAAACACACATGTGTCACTCTGAAATGGGAAGCCACAGTTTGGGATATGTCACCATACTGTTCGCAGTGAAAGCAGAGTTGATTTTCTCTCTACAAGCTTTACTTTGAAAGATAATTACGTTCTTTTGACAGGGTAAGAATTTCATGAAATGCTTTTGTGAGAAAAGCACATGTGTTACTCTGAATTGAGAAGGCCTAATTTGGAATATGTCTAAGTACTGTTCAAAGTGAGAGCAGTGTTCATTTTCTCTGTAGAAGCTTTCTTTTGAAAGATAATAAAGTTCTTTTGAAAGGGTAATGATTTCATGATATGCTTTTGTAGGAAACACACATGTGTTACTCTGATAGGAGAAGCCCTATTTTAGGATATGTCCAAGTTTTGTTCGAAGTTAGCGCGGTGTTTATTTTTTCTGTAAAAGCTTTATTTGAAAGATAATCACGTTCTTTTGAAAGGGTAAGAATTTCGTGAAATGGTTTTGTGAGAAATGCACATGTGTTACTCTGAAATGAGAAGCCCTAGTTTGGGATATGTCCAAGTATTGTTTGACATTAGAGCAGTCTTCATTTCCTCTCTATATTCTTAATATTTGAAAGATAGTCACGTTATTTTGAAACGGTAAGAATTTTATGAATTGCTTTTTTGAGAAACGCACATGTGTTACTCTGAAATGAGATGTTGTTATTCGGAATAGGTTACACTATTGTTACAAGTTAGCGATGTGTTCATTTGATCTGTAAAATCTTTACATTGAAAGATAATCACGTTCATTTGATGAGGTAAGAATTTAATGAAATGCTTTTGAGAGAAACACACATGTGTTACTCTGAAATGATAACCAAAGTTTGCGCTTTGTCATTGTACTCTTCGTAGTTAGAGCAGAGTTCTTTTTCTCTGTAGAAGCTTTATTTGAAAGATAATCACATTCTTTTGAATGGGTAAGAATTTCATGATATGCTTTTGTGAGAAACACACATGTGTTACTCTGATAGTAGAAGCCCTAGTTTGGGATACGTCCAATAATTGTTCGACGTTAGAGCAGTGTTCATTTTCTCTCTAGAAGCTTTACTTTGAAAGGTAATCACGTTCTTTTGAAAGGTAAGAATTTCATGAAATGTTTTTTTGAGAAACCCACATGTGTTATTCTGAAATGAGAAGTTGTTATCGGGATATGTTACACTATTGTTAAAAGTTAGCACTGTGTTCATTTTCTCTGTACAAGCTTTACATTGAAAGGTAATCATGTTCCTATTAAATGGTAAGACTTTCATGAAATGCTTTTGTGAGAAAAGCACATGTTTTACTCTGAAATGAGAAGTTATCATTCAGGATAAGTTACATTTTTGTTAGAAGTTAGCGCAGTGTTCATTTTCTTTATTGAAGCTTTACATTTAAAGATAATCACATTCATTTGAATGGGTAAGAATTTCATGAAATGCTTTTGTGATAAACACACATGTGTTACTCTGAATTGAGAAGCCACATTTTGGGATATGTCTACGTACTGTTTGAAGTAAGAGTAGTGTTCATTTTCTCTGTAGAAGTTTTATTTGAAAGATAATCACTTTCTTTTGAAAGGGTAAGAATTTCACGATATGCTTTTGTGAGAAACGCACATGTGTTACTCAGAAATGAAAAGCCCTAGTTTGGGATATGTCCAAGTATTGTTCGACATTAGAGCAGTGTTCAGTTACTCTCTAGAATCTTAATTTTTGAAAGATAATCACGTTATTTTGAAACGGTAAGAATTTTATGAATTGCTTTTTTGAGAAACGCACATGTGTTACTCTGAAATGAGATGTTGTTATTCGGGATAGGATACACTATTGTTACAAGTTAGCGATGTGTTCATTTGATCTGTAAAATCTTTACATTGAAAGATAATCACATTCATTTGATGAGGTAAGAATTTAATGAAATGATTTTGAGAGAAACACACATGTGTTACTCTGAAATGAAAACCACAGTTTGGGATATGTCATCATACTCTTCGTAGTTAGAGCAGAGTTCTTTTTCTCTGTAGAAGCTTTATTTGAAAGATAATCACATTCTTTTGAATGGGTAAGAATTTCATGATATGCTTTTGTGAGAAACGCACATGTGTTACTCTCAAATGAGAAGCCCTAGTTTGGGATATGTCCAAGTATTGTTCGACATTAGAGCAGTGTTCATTTTCTCTCTAGAAGCTTTATTTTTGAAAGATAATCACGTTATTTTGACAGGGTAAGAATTTAATGAAATGCTTTTGTGAGAAAAACACATGTGTTACTCTGAAATGAGAAGTTGTTATTCGGGATAGGTTACACTATTGTTAGAAGGTAGTTCAATGTTCATTTTCTGTGTTGAAGCTTTACATTGAAAGATAATCAGGTTCATTTGAAAGGGTAAAATTTCATGAAATACTTTTGTGAGAAACGCACATGTGTTACTTTGAAATGAGAAGCCCTAGTTTGGAATATGTCTAAGTACTGTTCAAAGTTAGAGCAGAGTTCATTTTTTATATAATAGCTTTACTTTGAAAGATAATCACGTTCTTTTGAAAGGGTAAGAATTTCATGAAATGCTTTGTGAGAAACGTATATGTGTTATTCTGCAATGATAAGTTGTTATTCGGGACAGATAACACTATTGTTAGAAGTTAGCTCAGTGTTCATTTTCTGTGTTGATTCTTTACATTGAAAGATAATCAGGAGATTTGAAAGGGTAAGAATTTCATGAAATGCTTTTGTGATAAACACACATGTGTTACTCTGAAATGAGTAGCTTTAGTTTTGAATATGTCAAAGTTCTGTTCAAAGTTAGAGCAGTGTTCATTTTCTCTCTAGAATCTTTACTTTGAAAGATAACCATGTTCATTTGAGAAGGTAAGAATTTCATGAAATGCTTTTGTGAGAAACACACATGTTTTACTCTGAAATGAGAAGTTGTTATTCGGGATAGGTTACACTATTGTTAGAAGGTAGTTCAATGTTCATTTTCTGTGTTGAAGCTTTACATTGAAAGATAATCAGGTTCATTTGAAAGGGTAAAATTTCATGAAATACTTTTGTGAGAAACGCACATGTGTTACTTTGAAATGAGAAGCCCTAGTTTGGAATATGTCTAAGTACTGTTCAAAGTTAGAGCAGTGTTCATTTTCTCTGTAGAAGCTCTACATTGAAAGATAATCAAGTTCTTTTGACAGGGTAATGATTTCATTATATGCTTTTGTTAGAAATGCACATGTGTTATTCTGATATGAGAAGCCCTAGTTTTGGATATGTCCAAGTATTCTTCGACATTAGAGCAGTGTTCATTTTCTCTCTAGTAGCTTTACTTTGAAAGACAATCACGTTCTTTTGAAAAGGTAAGAATTTCATGAAATGCTTTTGTGAGAAACGCACATGTGTTACTCTCAAATGAGAAGCCCTATTTGGAATATGTCTAAGTGCTGTTCAAAGTTAGAGTAGAGTTCATTTTCTCTGTAAAAGCTTTATTTGAAAGATAATCACAATCTTTTGAAAGGGTAAGAATTTCGTGAAATGCTTTTGTGAGAAACGCAAATGTGTTACTCTGAAATGATAAGACCTAGTTTGGAATATGTCTACGTATGGTTCAAAGTTAGAGCAGTGTTCATTTTCTCTGTAGAAGCTTAACATTGAAATATAATCACGTTCATTTGAAGAGGAAATAATTTCATGAAATGCTTTTGTGAGAAACACACATGTGTTACTCTGTAATGGGAAGCCACAGTTTGGGATATGTCACCGTACTGTTTACAGTGAAAGCAGAGTTGATTTTCTCTCTACAAGCTTTACTTTGAAAATAATTATGTTCTTTTGAAAGGGTAAGAATTTCATGAAATGCTTTTTTTGAGAAAAGCACATGTGTTACTCTTAAATGAGAACGCCTAGTTTGTAATATGTCTAAGTACTGTTCAAAGTGAGAGCAGTGTTCATTTTCTCTGTAGAAGCTTTCTTTTGAAAGATAATCAAGTTCTTTTGAAAGGGTAATGATTTCATCATATGCTTTTGTTAGAAACACACATGTGTTCCTCTGATAGGAGAAGCCCTATTTTAGGGTATGTCAAGGTATTATTCACAGATATCGTGGTGTTCATTTTCTCTCTAGAAGCATTACTTTGAATAATAATCACGTTCTTTTGAAAGGTAAGAATTTCATGAAATGTTTTTTTTTTTTTGAGAAACGCACATGTGTTATTCTGAAATGAGAAGTTGTTATCGGGATATGTTACACTATTGTTAGAAGTTAGCATTGTGTTCATTTCTCTGTACAAGCTTTACATTGAAAGGTAATCATGTTCCTATTAATGGGTAAGACTTTAATGAAATGCTTTTGTGAGAAAAGCACATGTTTTACTCTGAAATGAGAAGTTATTATTCGGGATAAGGTACAATTTTGTTAGAAGTTAGCACAGTGTTCATTTTCTTTATTGAAGCTTAACATTGAAAGATAATCACATTCATTTTAGCAGGTAAGAATTTCATGAAATGATTTTGTGAAAAACACACATGTGTTACTCTGAATTGAGAAGCCACATTTTGGGGTATGTCTACATACTGTTTGAAGTAAGAGCAGTGTTCATTTTCTCTGTAGACGTTTTATTTGAAAGATAATCACTTTATTTTGAATGGGTAAGAATTTCATGATATGCTTGTGTGAGAAATGCACATGTGTTACTCTCAAATGAGTAGCCCTAGTTTGGGATATGTCCAAGTATTGTTCGACATTAGAGCAGTGTTCATTTTCTCTCTAGAAGCTTTAATTTGAAATATAATCAAGTTCTTTGGTAAGGGTAAGAATTTCATGAAATTCTTTTGTGAGAAAAGCACATGTGTTACTCTCAAATGAGAAGCCCTAGTTTAGGATATGTCCAAGTATTAGTTGAAGTTAGAGCAGTGTTCATTTTCTCTCTAGAAGGTTTACTTTGAAAGAAAATCACGTTCTTTGAAAGGTAAGAATTTCATGAAATGCTTTTTTGAGAAATGCACATGTGTTACTCTGAAATGAGAAGACATATTTTGGAAAATGTCTAAATACTGTTTAAAGTTAGAGCAGTGTTCATTTTCGTCTAGAAAGTTTAATTTGTAAGATAATCATGTTCTTTTGAAAGGGTATGAATTTCATGAAATGCCTTTGTCAGAAAAGCACATGTGTTACCCTGAATGAGAAGCCCTAGTTTGGAATATGTCTCAGTACTCTTCTAAGTTAAAGCAGTTTTCATTTTTTCTCTAGAAGCTTTATTTGAAAGATAATCACGTTCTTTTGAAAAAGTAAGAATTTCATGAAATGCTTTTGTGAGAAACACACATGTGTTCCTCTGAAATGAGAAGTTGTTATTCAGGATATGTTACATTATTGTTAGAAATTAGTGCAGTGTTCATTTTCTGTGTTGAAGCTTTACATTGAAAGATAATCAGGTTCATTTGAAAGGGTAAAAATTCCATGAAATTCTTTTGTGAGAAACACACATGTGTTACTCTGAAATGAGAAGCCACAGTTTGGGATATGCCTACATATTGATTGAAGTAAGAGCAGTGTTCATTTTCTCTGTAGAATCTTTATTTGAAAGATAATCACGTTCTTTTGAATGGGTAAGAATTTCATGATATGCTTGTGTGAGAAATGCACATGTGTTACTCTCAAATGAGTAGCCCTAGTTTGGGATATGTCCAAGTATTGTTCGACATTAGAGCAGTGTTCATTTTCTCTCTAGAAGCTTTAATTTGAAATATAATCAAGTTCTTTGGTAAGCGTAAGAATTTCATGAAATTCTTTTGTGAGAAAAGCACATGTGTTGCTCTCAAATGAGCAGCCCTAGTTTAGGATATGTCCAAGTATTATTCGAAGTTAGAGTGGTGTTCATTTTCTCTCTAGAAGGTTTTCTTTGAAAGAAAATCACGTTCTTTTGAAAGGTAAGAATTTCATGAAATGCTTTTTTGAGAAATGCACATGTGTTATTCTGAAATAAGAAGACATATTTTGGAATATGTCTAAATACTGTTCAAAGTTAGAGCAGTGTTCAGTTTCTCTCTAGAAGGTTTAATTGGAAAGATAATCATGTTCTTTTGAAAGGGTAAGAATTTCAAGAAATGCTTTTGTGAGAAATGCACATGTGTTACTCTGAAATGAGAAACCCTAGTTTGGAATATGTCTAAGTATTGTTCAATGTTAGAGCAGTGTTCATTTTCTGTAGAAGCTTTACATTGAAAGGTAATCACATTCATTTTAGCAGGTAAGAATTTCATGAAATGATTTTGTGAAAAACACACATGTGTTACTCTGAATTGAGAAGCCACTGTTTGGGATATGTCTACGTACTGTTCAAAGTTAGAGCAGTGTTCATTTTCTCTCTAGAAGCTTTATTTGAAAGGTAATCACAATCTTTTGAAAGGGTAAGAATTTAAAGATATGCTATTGTGAGAAACGCACATGTGAAACTCTGAAATCAGAAGCCCTAGTTTAGGATATGTCCAAGTGTTGGTCAACATTAGAGCAGTGTTCATTTTCTCTCTAGCTTTATTTTTGAAAGATAATCACGTTATTTTGAAAGGGTAAGAATTTCATGAAATGCTTTTTTGAGAAACGCACATGTGTTAGTCTGAAATGAGAAGTTGTTATTCGGGATAGTTTACAGTATTGTTACAAGTTAGTGATGTTTTTATTTTCTCTGTAGAAGCTTTACATTGAAAGATCATCATGTTCATTTGATGAGGTAATATTTTAATGAAATGCTTTTGTGAGAAACATACATGTGTTACTCTGAAATGAGAAGCTACATGTTGGTATATGTCAATGTATTGTTCGAAGTTAGAGCAGTGATCATTTTCTCTCTAGAATTTTTACTTTGAAAGATAATCACGTTCTATTGAAATTGTAAGATTTTCATGAAATTCTTTTATGATAAACACACATGTGTTACTCTGAAATGAGAAGTTGTTATTTGGAATATGTTACACTATTGTTAGTTGTTAGCGCTGTGTTCATTTTCTCTGTAGAAGCATTACATTGAAAGATAATCACGTTCATTTGAAAAGGTAAGAATTTCATGAAATGCTTTTGTGAGAAACACACATGTGTTACTCTGAAATGAGAAGCCACAGTTTGGGATATGTCCTATTATTGTTCGACATTAGAGCAGTGTTCATTTTCTTTCTAGAAGCTTTATTTTTGAAAGATAATCACGTTATTTTGATAGGGTTAGAATTTCATGAAATGCTTTTGTGAGAAACTCACATTTGTTACTCTTAAGAGAGAAGTTGTTATTCGGGATTGGTTACACTTTTGTTAGAAGTTAGCACAATGTTCCTTTTCTGTGTTGAAGTTCTACATTGAAAGATAATCAGGGTCATTTGAAAGGATAAATATTTCATGAAATACTTTTGTGAGAAACGCACATGTGTTACTCTGAAATTTTAAGTTGTTATTCGGGACACGTTACACTATTGTTAGAAGTTAGCGCAGTGTTCATTTTCTGTGTTGAATCTTTACATTGAAAGATAATCAGGTGATTTGAAAGGGTAAAAATTTCATGAAATGCTTTAGTGAGAAATGCACAAGTGTTACTCTGAAATGAGAAGCCCTAGTTTGGAATATGTCTAAGTACTGTTCAAAGTTAGAGTAGTGTTCAGTTTCTCTGTAGAAGCTTGACTTTGAAAGATAATCAAGTTCTTTGACAGTGTAATGATTTCATGATATGCTTTTGTTAGAAAGGCACATGTGTTACTCTGATAGGAGAAGCCCTAGTTTATGATATGTCCAAGTATTTTTCGAAGTTAGAGCAGTGTTCATTTTCTCTCTAGAAGATTTACTTTGAAAGATAATCACGTTCATTTGAAAGAGTAAGAATTTCCTGAAATGCTTTTTTGAGAAATGCCCATGTGTTACTCGGAAATGACAAGCCTTTGTTTGGAATATGTCTAAATACTGTTCAAGGCTAGATCCATGTTTATTTTCTCTCTAGAACCTTTATTTGAAAGATAATCAAGTTCTTTTGAAATGTTATTAATTTCATGAAATGCTTTTCTGAGAAACTCATATGTGTTACTCTGAAATGAAAAGCCCTAGTTTGGAATATGTCTAAGTACTGTTTAAACTTAGAGCAGTGTTCATTTTCTCTCTAGAAG
The DNA here is from genome assembly GCA_963919715.1 of Microtus obscurus. NCBI lineage: Eukaryota > Metazoa > Chordata > Mammalia > Rodentia > Cricetidae > Microtus > Microtus obscurus. The sequence goes on along the minus strand of CAWTZC010000442.1, from coordinate 214,449 downwards.
CTTTATTAGAAATGTAATCTGTTGAAATTGGGGCGTCGGGGTTGTGTCCCCAACACCCCGGTCGCCTGGCTAGCTTATGCCCAAAATAACAACACACAAATTGCATTCATTTAAACACTGCTTGGCCCACTAACTTCAACCTCTTAACCCATTCCTAATCATCTATGTAGGCACCCCAAGGTGCGCTTACCGGGGAGATTCTAGCCTACGTCCATCTTGAGTCGGAGCTTCATGGCGAGTGTGCCTCAGAGAGCTGGATCCTGTCCGCCCGCGAGAGAGGAGCCTGGCTTCTCTGAGTGGAGCTGCGTGCGCGTTCTGAGCCCACTTCCTCTTCCTGTCCGTATACTATTCTGTTTACTCCACCCACCTATTTTCTAACCTATAGGACCAGCCAAGCAGTGTCTTTATTTTAACCAATGAAATCAACAGATTGATAAACAGATTGATATATGACACTCCCACATCACTTCCCCTTTTTCTGTTTAAACAAAAAGGCTTTCATAGAGTTAAGAATAGTTAGTTATAGTTATACTTTTCCTTAGTTGTGATAAAGATTATTGTAATTTTTACTTGATAACTGTTTTATGTAATTTTGCTATGTTAAAGTTAAAGCCTTTCCTTTTTGTTTAAACAGAAAAAGGGGAAGTGATGTGGGAGTGTCATATATCAATCTGTTGATTTCATTGGTTAAAATAAAGAAACTGCCTGAGCCCATTGATAGGCCAACCCTTAGGTGGGTGGAGTAGACAGAAGAGGATTCTGGGAGAAGGAAGCTGAGTCAGAAGGAGTCGCCATGATGTTCCCAGTCCCTGCAGATGCAGGCTAGAATCTCCCCGGTAAGCACACCTTGGGGTGCTACACAGATTATCAGAAATGGGTTAGGTCGATATGTAAGAGCTAGCCAATAATGGGCCAGGCAGTGATTAAAAGAAAACAGTTTTCGTGTAATTATTTCAGGGCTTAAGCTGGGCCATGCGGGCGGCTGGGTACAGGGGCACAGCCAGGCCGCTCCTCTTACTACAGTAATCACAATCTTTTTAAAGGGTAAGAATTTCATGATATGCTATTGTGAGAAATGCACATGGGTTATTCTCAACTGAGAAACCATAGTTTGGGATATGTCCAAGTATTGTTCGACATTAGAGCAGTGTTCTTTTCTCTCTAGAAGCTTTACTTCGAAAGATAATTACGTTCTTTAGAAAGGGTAAGAATTTCATGGAATGCTTTTGTGAGAAACGCACATGTGTTACCCTTAAGCGAGTAGTTGTTATTCGGGATAGGTTACACTATTGTTAGAAGTTAGCGCTCTCTTCATTTTCTCTGTAGAAGCTTTACTTTGAAATATAATCATGTTCTTTTGAAAGGGTGAGAATTTCATGATATGCTATTTTGAGAAACGCACAAGCGTTACTCGGAAATGAGAAGCCCTAATTGGGATTTGTCAAAGTACTGTTTGAAATTTAAGAAGTGTTCATTTTCCCTGTAAAATCTTTAATTTGAAAGGTAATCACGTTCTTTTGAAAGGGTAAGAATTTCTTGAAATGCTTTTGTGAGAAACGCACATGTGTTATTCTGAAATGAGAAGTTGTTATCGGGATATGTTACACAATTTCAGAAGTTAGTGCTGTGTTCATTTTCTCTGTAGAAGCTTTACATTGAAAGGTAATCACGTTCATTTGAGAAGGTTAGAATTTCATGAAATGCTTTTGTGAGCAACACACATGTGTTACTCTGAAATGAGAATTTGTTATTCAGGATATGTTACATTATTGTTAGAAATTAGCGCAGTGTTCATTTTCTGTTTTGTAGCTTTACATCGAAAGATAATCACGTTCATTTGAAAGGGTAAAAGTTCCATGAAATGCTTTTGTGAGAAACACACGTGTGTTACTCTGAAATGAGAAGCCAAAGTTTGGGATATGCCTACGTACTGTTTGAAGTAAGAGCAGTGTTCATTTTCTCTGTAGAATCTTTATTTGAAAGATAATCACATTCTTTTGAATGGGTAAGAATTTCATGATATGCTTTTGTGAGAAATGCACATGTGCTATTCTGAAATGAGTAGCCCAAGTTTGGGATATGACCAAGTATTGTTCGACATTCGAGCAGTGTTCATTTTCTCCTAGAAGCTTTACATTGAAAGATAATCATGTTCTTTAGTAAGAGTAAGAATTTCATGAAATTCTTTTGTGAGAAAAGCACATGTGTTACTCTCAAATGAGAAGCCCTAGTTTAGGATATGTCCAAGTATTATTCGAATTTAGAGCGGTGTTCATTTTCTCTCTAGAAGGTTTATTTTGAAAGAAAATCATGTTCTTTTGAAAGATAAGAATTTCATGAAATACTTTTTTGTGAAATGCACATGTGTTACTCTGAAATGGGAAGCCCTAGTTTGGAATATGTCTCAGTACTGTTCTAAGTTAAAGCAGTTTTCACTTTCTCTCTAGAAGCTTTATTTGAAAGTTAATCACGTTCTTTTGAAAGGGTAAGAATTTCACACGTCTTACTCTGAATTGAGAAGCCACTGTTTGGGATATGTCTACATACTCTTTGAAGTAAGAGCAGTGTTCATTTTCTCTGTAGAAGCTTTATTTGAAGGATAATCACTTTCTTTTGAAAGGGTAAGAATTTCATGATATGCTTTTGTGAGAAACGCATATGTAAACTCTGAAATGAGAAGCCCTAGTTTAGGATATGTCCAAGTGTAGGTCGACATTAGAGCAGTGTTCATTTTCTCTCTAGAAGCTTTATTTTTGAAAGATAATCACGTTATTTTGAAAGGGAAAGAATTTCATGAAATGCTTTTTTGAGAAACGCACATGTGTTACTCTGAAATGAGAAGTTGTTATTCGGGATAGGTTACACTATTGTTACCAATTAGCAATGTGTTCATTTTCTCTGTAGAAGCTTTACATTGAAAGATCATCATGTTCATTTGATAAGGTAATATTTTAATGAAATGCTTTTGAAAGAAACACACATGTGTTACTCTTAAATGAAAAGCCACAGTTTGGGATATGTCAACGTACTCTTCGAAGTTAGAGCAGAGTTCTTTTGCTCTGTAGAAGCTTTATTTGAAAGATTATCGTGTTCTTTTGAATGGGTAATAATTTCATGATATGCTTTTGTGAGAAACGCACATGTGTTACTCTGAAATGCGAAGCCATAATTTGGAATGTGTCTAAATACTGTTCAAAGTTAGGGCAGTGTTCATTTTCTCTGTAGAAGCTTTACTTTGAAAGATAATCACCTTCTCTTGAATGGGTAAGTATTTCTTGAAATGCTTTTGTGAGAAACGAACATGTGTTACTCTGAAATGAGAAGCTGTTATTCGGGATATGTTACACAATTCTTAGAAATTAGCACTCTGTTCACTTTCTCTGTAGAAGCCTTACAATGAAAGATAATCACGTTCATTTGAAAAGGTAAGAATTTCATGAAATGCTTTTTGTGAGAAACACACATGTGTTACTCTGAAATGAGAAGCCACAGTTTGGGATATGTCCAATTATTGTTCGACAGTAGAGCAGTGTTCATTTATTCTATAGAAGCTTTATTTGAAAGGTAATCACAATCTTTTGAAAGGGTAAGAATTTCATGATATGCTTTTGTGACAAACGCACATGGGTCACTCTCAAATGGAAAGCCCTAGTATGGGATATGTCCAAGTATTGTTCGACATTAGAGCAGTGTTCATTTTCTCTCTTAGAAGCTTTATTTTGAAAGATAATCACGTTATTTTGAAAGGGAAAGAATTTCATGAAATGCTTTTGTGAGAAACGCACATGTGTTACTCTGTAATGAGAAGTTGTTATTCGGGATTGGTTACACTATTGTTAGAAGTTAGCGCTCGTGTTCACTTTCTCTAGAAGCTTTACATTGAAAGATAATCACGTTCATTTGAAAAGGTAAAAATTTCATGAAATGCTTTTGTGAGAAACACACATGTGTTACTCTGAAATTCAAAGCCCTTCTTTGGAATATGTCTAAGTACTGTTTAAAGTGAGAGCAGTGTTCCTTTTCTCTGTAGAAGCCTTACTTTGAAAGATAATCAAGTTCATTTGACAGGGTAATGATTTCATGATAGGCTTTTGTTAGAAACGCACATGTGTTACTCTGATATGAAGAGCCCTAATTAGGATATGTCCAACAATTTTTCGAAGTTAGAGCAGTGTTCATTTTCTCTCTAGATGATTTACTTTGAAAGGTAATTACGTTCTTTTGAAAGGTAAGAATTTCATGAAATGCCTTTTTGCGAAATGCCCATGTGTTACTCTGAAATGAGAATCCGTATTTTCAAATATTTCTAAATACTGTTCAAAGTTAGAGCAGTATTCATTTCTCTGAAGAAGCTTTACTTTGAAAGATAATCACGCTCTTTTGAAAAAGTAAGAATTTCATGAAATGGTTTTTGTGAGAAACGCATATGTGTTACTCAGAAATTTTAAGTTGTTATTCGGGATATGTTACACTATTGTTAGAAGTTAGCGCAGTGTTCATTTTCTATGTTGAATCTTTACCGTGAAAGATAATCAGGTGATTTGAAAGGGTAAAAATTTCATGAAATGCTTTTGTGAGAAATGCACAAGTGTTACTCTGAAATGAGAAGCCCTAGTTTGGAATATGTCTAAATAATGTTCAAAGTTAGAGCAGTGTTCTGTTTCTCTGTAGAAGCTTGACTTTGAAAGATAATCAAGTTCTTTGACAGGGTTATGATTTCATGATATGCTTTTGTTAGAAAGGCACATGTGTTACTCTGATATGAGAAGCCTTAGTTTAGGATATGTCCAAGTATTTTTTGAAGTTAGAGCAGTGTTCATTTTTTTCGCTAGAAGCTTTTCTTTGAAAGATAATCACGTTCATTAAAAGGGTACGAATTTCATGAAATGATTTTTGAGAAAGGCACATGAGTTACTCTGAAATGAGAAGCCTTTGTTTGGAATATGTCTAAATACTGTTCAAAGTTAGAGCCATGTTCATTTTCTCTCTAGAACCTTTATTTGAATGATAATCACGTTTTTTTGAAATGTTATAAATTTCAGAAATGCTTTTGTGAGAAATGCACAAGTGTTACTCTGAAATGAGAAGCCCAAGTTTGGAATATGTCTAAGTACTGTTCAAACTTAGAGCAGTGTTCATGTTCTCTCTAGAATCTTTATTAGAAAGGTAATCACAATCTTTTTTAATGGGTAAGAATTTCATGAAATGCTTTCGTGAGAAATGCACATGGGTTACTCTCAACTGAGAAACCATAGTTTGGGATATGTCCAAGTATTGTTCAACATTAGAGCAGTGTTCATTTTCTCTCTAGAAGCTTTACTTTGAAAGATAATTACGTTCTTTAGAAAGGGTAAGAATTTCATGAAATGCATTTGTGAGAAACGCACATGTGTTACTCTGTAATGAGAAGTTGTTATTCGGGATAGGTTACACTATTGTTAGAAGTTAGCACTCTGTTCATTTTCTCTGTAGAAGCTTTACTTTGAAATATAATCATGTTCTTTTGAAAGGGTGAGAATTTCATGAAATGCTATTTTGAGAAACGCACAAGCGTTACTCTGAAATGAGAAGCCCTAATTGGGATTTGTCAAAGTACTGTTCAAAGTTTAAGAAGTGTTCATTTTCTCTGTAGAATCTACTTTGAAAGGTAACCACGTTCTTTTGAAATGGTAAGAATTTCATGAAATGCTTTTGTGAGAAACGCACATGTGTTATTCTGAAATGAGAAGTTGTTATCGGGATATGTTACACAATTTCAGAAGTTAGTGCTGTGTTCATTATCTATGTAGAAGCTTTACATTGAAAGACAATCATGTTCATTTGAGAAGGTTAGAATTTCATGAAATGCTTTTGTGAGAAACACAAATGTGTTACTCTGAAATGAGAAGTTGTTATTCAGGATAGGTAACACTATTGTTAGAAATTATCGCAGTGTTCATTTGCTTTGTAGAAGATTTACATTGAAAGATAATCATGTTCTATTGAAAGGGTAAGATTTTCATGAAATGCTTTTGTGAGAAACACACATGTTCTACTTGAAATGAGAAGCCACAGTTTGGGATATGTCAACGTACTGTTTGAAGTTACAGCATAGTTGATTTTCTCTCTAGAAGCTTTATTTGAAAGATAATCACGTTCTTTTGAAAAAGCAAGAATTTCATGAAATGCTTTTGTGAGAAACGCACATGTGTTACTCTGAAATGAGAAGTTGTTATTCAGGATATGTTACATTATTGTTAGAAATTAGCGCAGTGTTCATTTTCTGTTTTGAAGCTTTACATTGAAAGATAATAACGTTCATTTGAAAGGGTAAAAATTCCATGAAATGCTTTTGTGAGAAACACACATGTGTTACTCTGAAATGAGAAGCCACAGTTTGGGATATACCTTCATAGTGTTTGAAGTAAGAGCAGTGTTCATTTTCTCTGTAGAATCTTTATTTGAAAGATAATCACGTTCTTTTGAATGGGTAAGAAATTCATGATATGCTTTTGTGAGAAATGCACATGTGTTACTCTCGAATGAGTAGCCCTATTTTGGGATATGTTCAAGTATTGTTTGACATTAGAGCAGTGTTTATTTTCTCTCTAGAAGCTTTACTTTGAAAGATAATTAAGTTCTTTGGTAAGGGTAAGAATTTCATGAAATTCTTTTGTGAGAAAAGCACATGTGTTACTCTCAAATGAGCAGCCCTAGTTTAGTATATGTCTAAGTATTATTCGAAGTTAGAGCTGTGTTCCTTTTCTCCCTAGAAGGTTTAATTTGAAAGAAAATCACGTTCTTTTGAAAGGTAAGAATTTCATGAAATGCTTTTTTGAGAAATGAACATGTGTTACTCTGAAATGAGAAGACATATTTTGAAATATGTCTAAATACAGTTCAAAGTTAGAGCAGTGTTCAGTTTCTCTCTAGAAGGTTTAATTGGAAAGATAATCATGTACTTTTGAGCGGGTATGAATTTCTCGAAATGCCTTTGTCAGAAAAGCACATGTGTTACTCTGAAATGAGAAGCCCTAGTTTGGAATATGTCTCAGTACTGTTCGAAGTTAAAGCAGTTCTCATTTTCTCTCTAGAAGCTTTATTTCAAAGATAATCACGTTCTTTTGAAAATGTAAGAATTTCAAGAAATGCTTTTGTGAGAAATGCACATGTGTTACTCTGAAATGAGAAACCCTAGTTTGGAATATGTCTAAGTTTTGTTCAATGTTAGAGCAGTGTTCTGTAGAAGCTTTACATTGAAAGGTAATCACATTCATTTTAGCAGGGAAGAATTTCATGAAATGATTTTGTGAAAAACACACATGTGTTACTCTGAATTGAGAAGCCACTGTTTGGGATATGTCTACGTACTGTTTGAAGTAAGAACAGTGTTCATTTTCTCTGTAGAAGCTTTATTTGAAAGGTAATCACAATCTTTTGAAAGGGTAAGAATTTAAAGATATGCTTTTGTGAGAAACGCACATGTGAAACTCTGAAATCAGAAGCCCTAGTTTAGGATATGTCCAAGTGTTGGTCAACATTAGAGCAGTGTTCATTTTCTCTCTAGAAGCTTTATTTTTGAAAGATAATCATGTTATTTTGAAAGGGTAAGAATTTCATGAAATGCTTTTTTGAGAAACGCACATGTGTTACTCTGAAATGAGAAGTTGTTATTCGGGATAGGTTACACTATTGTTACCAATTAGCAATGTGTTCATTTTCTCTGTAGAAGCTTTACATTGAAAGATCATCATGTTCATTTGATGAGGTAATATTTTAATGAAATGCTTTTTGAAAGAAACACACATGTGTTACTCTTAAATGAAAAGCCACAGTTTGGGATATGTCAACGTACTCTTCGAAGTTAGAGCAGAGTTCTTTTGCTCTGTAGAAGCTTTATTTGAAAGATTATCGTGTTCTTTTGAATGGGTAATAATTTCATGATATGCTTTTGTGAGAAACGCACATGTGTTACTCTGAAATGCGAAGCCATAATTTGGAATGTGTCTAAATACTGTTCAAAGTTAGGGCAGTGTTCATTTTCTCTGTAGAAGCTTTACTTTGAAAGATAATCACCTTCTCTTGAATGGGTAAGTATTTCTTGAAATGCTTTTGTGAGAAACGAACATGTGTTACTCTGAAATGAGAAGCTGTTATTCGGGATATGTTACACAATTCTTAGAAATTAGCACTCTGTTCACTTTCTCTGTAGAAGCCTTACAATGAAAGATAATCACGTTCATTTGAAAAGGTAAGAATTTCATGAAATGCTTTTGTGAGAAACACACATGTGTTACTCTGAAATGAGAAGCCACAGTTTGGGATATGTCCAATTATTGTTCGACAGTAGAGCAGTGTTCATTTATTCTATAGAAGCTTTATTTGAAAGGTAATCACAATCTTTTGAAAGGGTAAGAATTTCATGATATGCTTTTGTGACAAACGCACATGGGTCACTCTCAAATGGAAAGCCCTAGTATGGGATATGTCCAAGTATTGTTCGACATTAGAGCAGTGTTCATTTTCTCTCTAGAAGCTTTATTTTTGAAAGATAATCACGTTATTTTGAAAGGGAAAGAATTTCATGAAATGCTTTTGTGAGAAACGCACATGTGTTACTCTGTAATGAGAAGTTGTTATTCGGGATTGGTTACACTATTGTTAGAAGTTAGCGCTGCGTTCACTTTCTCTAGAAGCTTTACATTGAAAGATAATCACGTTCATTTGAAAAGGTAAAAATTTCATGAAATGCTTTTGTGAGAAACACACATGTGTTACTCTGATATTCAAAGCCCTTCTTTGGAATATGTCTAAGTACTGTTTAAAGTGAGAGCAGTGTTCATTTTCTCTGTAGAAGCCTTACTTTGAAAGATAATCAAGTTCATTTGACAGGGTAATGATTTCATGATATGCTTTTGTTAGAAACGCACATGTGTTACTCTGATATGAAAAGCCCTAATTAGGATATGTCCAACAATTTTTCGAAGTTAGAGCAGTGTTCATTTTCTCTTTAGATGATTTACTTTGAAAGGTAATTACGTTCTTTTGAAAGGTAAGAATTTCATGAAATGCCTTTTTGCGAAATGCCCATGTGTTACTCTGAAATGAGAATCCGTATTTTCAAATATTTCTAAATACTGTTCAAAGTTAGAGCAGTATTCATTTCTCTGAAGAAGCTTTACTTTGAAATATAATCACGCTCTTTTGAAAAAGTAAGAATTTCATGAAATGGTTTTGTGAGAAACGCATATGTGTTACTCAGAAATTTTAAGTTGTTATTCGGGATATGTTACACTATTGTTAGAAGTTAGCGCAGTGTTCATTTTCTATGTTGAATCTTTACCGTGAAAGATAATCAGGTGATTTGAAAGGGTAAAAATTTCATGAAATGCTTTTGTGAGAAATGCACAAGTGTTACTCTGAAATGAGAAGCCCTAGTTTGGAATATGTCTAAATAATGTTCAAAGTTAGAGCAGTGTTCTGTTTCTCTGTAGAAGCTTGACTTTGAAAGATAATCAAGTTCTATGACAGGGTTGTGATTTCATGATATGCTTTTGTTAGAAAGGCACATGTGTTACTCTGATATGAGAAGCCTTAGTTTAGGATATGTCCAAGTATTTTTTGAAGTTAGAGCAGTGTTCATTTTTTCGCTAGAAGCTTTTCTTTGAAAGATAATCACGTTCATTAAAAGGGTACGAATTTCATGAAATGATTTTTGAGAAAGGCACATGAGTTACTCTGAAATGAGAAGCCTTTGTTTGGAATATGTCTAAATACTGTTCAAAGTTAGAGCCATGTTCATTTTCTCTCTAGAACCTTTATTTGAATGATAATCACGTTTTTTTGAAATGTTATAAATTTCAGAAATGCTTTTGTGAGAAATGCACAAGTGTTACTCTGAAATGAGAAGCCCAAGTTTGGAATATGTCTAAGTACTGTTCAAACTTAGAGCAGTGTTCATGTTCTCTCTAGAATCTTTATTAGAAAGGTAATCACAATCTTTTTAATGGGTAAGAATTTCATGAAATGCTTTCGTGAGAAATGCACATGGGTTACTCTCAACTGAGAAACCATAGTTTGGGATATGTCCAAGTATTGTTCAACATTAGAGCAGTGTTCATTTTCTCTCTAGAAGCTTTACTTTGAAAGATAATTACGTTCTTTAGAAAGGGTAAGAATTTCATGAAATGCATTTGTGAGAAACGCACATGTGTTACTCTGTAATGAGAAGTTGTTATTCGGGATAGGTTACACTATTGTTAGAAGTTAGCACTCTGTTCATTTTCTCTGTAGAAGCTTTACTTTGAAATATAATCATGTTCTTTTGAAAGGGTGAGAATTTCATGAAATGCTATTTTGAGAAACGCACAAGCGTTACTCTGAAATGAGAAGCCCTAATTGGGATTTGTCAAAGTACTGTTCGAAGTTTTAGAAGTGTTCATTTTCTCTGTAGAATCTACTTTGAAAGGTAACCACGTTCTTTTGAAATGGTAAGAATTTCATGAAATGCTTTTGTGAGAAACGCACATGTGTTATTCTGAAATGAGAAGTTGTTATCGGGATATGTTACACAATTTCAGAAGTTAGTGCTGTGTTCATTATCTATGTAGAAGCTTTACATTGAAAGACAATCATGTTCATTTGAGAAGGTTAGAATTTCATGAAATGCTTTTGTGAGAAACACAAATGTGTTACTCTGAAATGAGAAGTTGTTATTCAGGATAGGTAACACTATTGTTAGAAATTATCGCAGTGTTCATTTGCTTTGTAGAAGATTTACATTGAAAGATAATCATGTTCTTTTGAAAGGGTAAGATTTTCATGAAATGCTTTTGTGAGAAACACACATGTTCTACTTGAAATGAGAAGCCACAGTTTGGGATATGTCAACGTACTGTTTGAAGTTACAGCATAGTTGATTTTCTCTCTAGAAGCTTTATTTGAAAGATAATCACGTTCTTTTGAAAAAGCAAGAATTTCATGAAATGCTTTTGTGAGAAACGCACATGTGTTACTCTGAAATGAGAAGTTGTTATTCAGGATATGTTACATTATTGTTAGAAATTAGCGCAGTGTTCATTTTCTGTTTTGAAGCTTTACATTGAAAGATAATCACGTTCATTTGAAAGGGTAAAAATTCCATGAAATGCTTTTGTGAGAAACACACATGTGTTACTCTGAAATGAGAAGCCACAGTTTGGGATATGCCTTCATATTGTTTGAAGTAAGAGCAGTGTTCATTTTCTCTGTAGAATCTTTATTTGAAAGATAATCACGTTCTTTTGAATGGGTAAGAAATTCATGATATGCTTTTGTGAGAAATGCACATGTGTTACTCTCGAATGAGTAGCCCTATTTTGGGATATGTTCAAGTATTGTTTGACATTAGAGCAGTGTTTATTTTCTCTCTAGAAGCTTTACTTTGAAAGATAATTAAGTTCTTTGGTAAGGGTAAGAATTTCATGAAATTCTTTTATGAGAAAAAGCACATGTGTTACTCTCAAATGAGCAGCCCTAGTTTAGTATATGTCTAAGTATTATTCGAAGTTAGAGCTGTGTTCCTTTTCTCCCTAGAAGGTTTACTTTGAAAGAAAATCACGTTCTTTTGAAAGGTAAGAATTTCATGAAATGCTTTTTTGAGAAATGAACATGTGTTACTCTGAAATGAGAAGACATATTTTGAAATATGTCTAAATACTGTTCAAAGTTAGAGCAGTGTTCATTTTCTCTCTAGAAGGTTTAATTGGAAAGATAATCATGTACTTTTGAACGGGTATGAATTTCTCGAAATGCCTTTGTCAGAAAAGCACATGTGTTACTCTGAAATGAGAAGCCCTAGTTTGGAATATGTCTCAGTACTGTTCGAAGTTAAAGCAGTTCTCATTTTCTCTCTAGAAGCTTTATTTGAAAGATAATCACGTTCTTTTGAAAAGGTAAGAATTTCAAGAAATGCTTTTGTGAGAAACGCACATGTGTTACTCTGAAATGAGAAACCCTAGTTTGGAATATGTCTAAGTTTTGTTCAATGTTAGAGCAGTGTTCCTGTAGAAGCTTTACATTGAAAGGTAATCACATTCATTTTAGCAGGGAAGAATTTCATGAAATGATTTTGTGAAAAACACACATGTGTTACTCTGAATTGAGAAGCCACTGTTTGGGATATGTCTACGTACTGTTTGAAGTAAGAGCAGTGTTCATTTTCTCTGTAGAAGCTTTATTTGAAAGGTAATCACAATCTTTTGAAAGGGTAAGAATTTAAAGATATGCTTTTGTGAGAAACGCACATGTGAAACTCTGAAATGAGAAGCCCTAGTTTAGGATATGTCCAAGTGTTGGTCAACATTAGAGCAGTGTTCATTTTCTCTCTAGAAGCTTTATTTTTCAAAGATAATCACGTTATTTTGAAAGGGTAAGAATTTCATGAAATGCTTTTCTGAGAAATGCACATGTGTTACTCTGAAATGAGAAGTTGTTATTCGGGATATGTCACACTATTGTTACAAGTTAGCAATGTGTTCATTTTCTCTGTAGAAGCTTTACATTGAAAGATAATCATGTTCATTTGATCAGGTAAGAATTTAATTAAATGCTTTTGAGAGAAACAAAAATGTGTTACTCTGAAATGAAAAGCCACAGTTTGGGATATGTCAACGTACTCTTCGAAGTTAGAGCAGAGTTCTTTTTCTCTGTAGAAGCTTTACTTTGAAAGATAATCATGTTCTTTTGAAAAGGTAAGAATTTCATGAAATGCTTTTTTGAGAAAGGCACATGTGCTACCATGAAATGAGAAGCCGTAGTTTGGAATGTGTCTAAATACTGTTCAAAGTTAGGGCAGTGTTCATTTTCTCTCTAGAAGCTTTACTTTGAAAGATAATCACCTTCTCTTGAATGGGTAAGTATTTCATGAAATGCTTTTGTGAGAAACGAACATGTGTTACTCTGAAATGAGAAGCTGTTATTCGGGATATGTTACACAATTCTTAGAAATTAGCACTCTGTTCACTTTCTCTGTAGAAGCCTTACAATGAAAGATAATCACGTTCATTTGAAAAGGTAAGAATTTCATGAAATGCTTTTGTGAGAAACACACATGTGTTACTCTGAAATGAGAAGCCACAGTTTGGGATATGTCCAATTATTGTTCGACAGTAGAGCAGTGTTCATTTATTCTATAGAAGCTTTATTTGAAAGGTAATCACGATCTTTTGAAAGGGTAAGAATTTCATGATATGCTTTTGTGACAAACGCACATGGGTCACTCTCAAATGGAAAGCCCTAGTATGGGATATGTCCAAGTATTGTTCGACATTAGAGCAGTGTTCATTTTCTCTCTAGAAGCTTTACTTTGAAAGATAATCACGTTATTTTGAAAGGGAAAGAATTTCATGAAATGCTTTTGTGAGAAACGCACATGTGTTACTCTGTAATGAGAAGTTGTTATTCGGGATTGGTTACACTATTGTTAGAAGTTAGCGCTGCGTTCACTTTCTCTAGAAGCTTTACATTGAAAGATAATCACGTTCATTTGAAAAGGTAAAAATTTCATGAAATGCTTTTGTGAGAAACACACATGTGTTACTCTGAAATTCAAAGCCCTTCTTTGGAATATGTCTAAGTACTGTTTAAAGTGAGAGCAGTGTTCCTTTTCTCTGTAGAAGCCTTACTTTGAAAGATAATCAAGTTCTTTTGACAGGGTAATGATTTCATGATAGGCTTTTGTTAGAAACGCACATGTGTTACTCTGATATGAAGAGCCCTAATTAGGATATGTCCAACAATTTTTCGAAGTTAGAGCAGTGTTCATTTTCTCTCTAGATGATTTACTTTGAAAGGTAATTACGTTCTTTTGAAAGGGTAAGAATTTCATGAAATGCCTTTTTGCGAAATGCCCATGTGTTACTCTGAAATGAGAATCCGTATTTTCAAATATTTCTAAATACTGTTCAAAGTTAGAGCAGTGTTCATTTCTCTGAAGAAGCTTTACTTTGAAAGATAATCACGCTCTTTTGAAAAAGTAAGAATTTCATGAAATGCTTTTGTGAGAAACGCATATGTGTTACTCAGAAATTTTAAGTTGTTATTCGGGATATGTTACACTATTGTTAGAAGTTAGCGCAGTGTTCATTTTCTGTGTTGAATCTTTACCGTGAAAGATAATCACGTGCATTTGAAAGGGTAAAAATTTCATGAAATGCTTTTGTGAGAAACGCACAAGTGTTACTCTGAAATGAGAAGCCCTAGTTTGGAATATGTCTAAATAATGTTCAAAGTTAGAGCAGTGTTCTTTTTCTCTGTAGAAGCTTGACTTTGAAAGATAATCAAGTTCTTTTGACAGGGTTATGATTTCATGATATGCTTTTGTTAGAAAGGCACATGTGTTACTCTGATATGAGAAGCCTTAGTTTAGGATATGTCCAAGTATTTTTTGAAGTTAGAGCAGTGTTCATTTTTTCTCTAGAAGCTTTTCTTTGAAAGATAATCATGTTCATTAAAAGGGTACGAATTTCATGAAATGATTTTTGAGAAAGGCACATGAGTTACTCTGAAATGAGAAGCCTTTGTTTGGGATATGTCTAAATACTGTTCAAAGTTAGAGCCATGTTCATTTTCTCTCTAGAACCTTTATTTGAAAGATAATCACGTTTTTTTGAAATGTTATAAATTTCAGAAATGCTTTTGTGAGAAATGCACAAGTGTTACTCTGAAATGAGAAGCCCAAGTTTGGAATATGTCTAAGTACTGTTCAAACTTAGAGCAGTGTTCATGTTCTCTCTAGAATCTTTATTAGAAAGATAATCACAATCTTTTTAATGGGTAAGAATTTCATGAAATGCTTTTGTGAGAAATGCACATGGGTTACTCTCAAATGAGAAACCATAGTTTGGGATATGTCCAAGTATTGTTCAACATTAGAGCAGTGTTCATTTTCTCTCTAGAAGCTTTACTTTGAAAGATAATTACGTTCTTTAGAAAGGGTAAGAATTTCATGAAATGCATTTGTGAGAAACGCACATGTGTTACTCTGTAATGAGAAGTTGTTATTCGGGATATGTTACACTATTGTTAGAAGTTAGCACTCTGTTCATTTTCTCTGTAGAAGCTTTACTTTGAAATATAATCACGTTCTTTTGAAAGGGTGAGAATTTCATGAAATGCTATTTTGAGAAACGCACAAGCGTTACTCTGAAATGAGAAGCCCTAATTGGGATTTGTCAAAGTACTGTTCGAAGTTTAAGAAGTGTTCATTTTCTCTGTAGAATCTACTTTTGAAAGATAACCACGTTCTTTTGAAATGGTAAGAATTTCATGAAATGCTTTTGTGAGAAACGCACATGTGTTATTCTGAAATGAGAAGTTGTTATCGGGATATGTTACACAATTTTCAGAAGTTAGTGCTGTGTTCATTTTCTCTGTAGAAGCTTTACATTGAAAGACAATCACGTTCACTTGAGAAGGTTAGAATTTCATGAAATGCTTTTGTGAGAAACACAAATGTGTTACTCTGAAATGAGAAGTTGTTATTCAGGATAGGTAACACTATTGTTAGAAATTATCGCAGTGTTCATTTGTTTTGTAGAAGATTTACATTGAAAGATAATCATGTTCTTTTGAAAGGGTAAGATTTTCATGAAATGCTTTTGTGAGAAACACACATGTTCTACTTGAAATGAGAAGCCACAGTTTGGGATATGTCAACGTACTGTTCGAAGTTACAGCATAGTTGATTTTCTCTCTAGAAGCTTTACTTTGAAAGATAATCACGTTCTTTTGAAAGGGTAAGAATTTCATGAAATGCTTTTGTGAGAAACGCACATGTGTTACTCTGAAATGAGAAGTTGTTATTCAGGATATGTTACACTATTGTTAGAAGTTAGCGCAGTGTTCATTTTCTGTTTTGAAGCTTTACATTGAAAGATAATCACGTTCATTTGAAAGGGTAAGAATTTCATGAAATGCTTTTGTGAGAAACACACATGTGTTACTCTGAAATGAGAAGCCACAGTTTGGGATATGCCTTCATATTGTTTGAAGTAAGAGCAGTGTTCATTTTCTCTGTAGAATCTTTATTTGAAAGATAATCACGTTCTTTTGAATGGGTAAGAATTTCATGAAATGCTTTTGTGAGAAATGCACATGTGTTACTCTCAAATGAGTAGCCCTATTTTGGGATATGTTCAAGTATTGTTTGACATTAGAGCAGTGTTCATTTTCTCTCTAGAAGCTTTACTTTGAAAGATAATTAAGTTCTTTGGTAAGGGTAAGAATTTCATGAAATTCTTTTGTGAGAAAAACACATGTGTTACTCTCAAATGAGCAGCCCTAGTTTAGTATATGTCTAAGTATTATTCGAAGTTAGAGCTGTGTTCCTTTTCTCCCTAGAAGGTTTAATTTGAAAGAAAATCACGTTCTTTTGAAAGGTAAGAATTTCATGAAATGCTTTTTTGAGAAATGAACATGTGTTACTCTGAAATGAGAAGACATATTTTGAAATATGTCTAAATACAGTTCAAAGTTAGAGCAGTGTTCAGTTTCTCTCTAGAAGGTTTAATTGGAAAGATAATCATGTACTTTTGAGCGGGTATGAATTTCTCGAAATGCCTTTGTCAGAAAAGCACATGTGTTACTCTGAAATGAGAAGCCCTAGTTTGGAATATGTCTCAGTACTGTTCGAAGTTAAAGCAGTTCTCATTTTCTCTCTAGAAGCTTTATTTGAAAGATAATCACGTTCTTTTGAAAATGTAAGAATTTCAAGAAATGCTTTTGTGAGAAATACACATGTGTTACTCTGAAATGAGAAACCCTAGTTTGGGATATGTCTAAGTTTTGTTCAATGTTAGAGCAGTGTTCTTTCTCTGTAGAAGCTTTACATTGAAAGGTAATCACGTTCATTTTAGCAGGGAAGAATTTCATGAAATGCTTTTGTGAAAAACACACATGTGTTACTCTGAATTGAGAAGCCACTGTTTGGGATATGTCTACGTACTGTTTGAAGTAAGAGCAGTGTTCATTTTCTCTGTAGAAGCTTTATTTGAAAGATAATCACGATCTTTTGAAAGGGTAAGAATTTAAAGATATGCTTTTGTGAGAAACGCACATGTGTAACTCTGAAATGAGAAGCCCTAGTTTGGGATATGTCCAAGTGTTGGTCAACATTAGAGCAGTGTTCATTTTCTCTCTAGAAGCTTTACTTTGAAAGATAATCACGTTATTTTGAAAGGGTAAGAATTTCATGAAATGCTTTTGTTGAGAAACGCACATGTGTTACTCTGAAATTAGAAGTTGTTATTCGGGACAGGTTACACTATTGTTACAAATTAGCAATGTGTTTATTTTCTCTGTAGAATCTTTACATTGAAAGATCATCATGTGCATTTGATGAAGGGTAATATTTTAATGAAATGCTTTTGAGAGAAACAAACATGTGTTACTCTTAAATGAGAAGCCACAGTTTGGGATATGTCAACGTACTCTTCGAAGTTAGAGCAGAGTTCTTTTGCTCTGTAGAAGCTTTATTTGAAAGATTATCGTGTTCTTTTGAAAGGGTAATAATTTCATGATATGCTTTTGTGAGAAACGCACATGTGTTACTCTGAAATGCGAAGCCATAATTTGGAATGTGTCTAAGTACTGTTCAAAGTTAGAGCAGTGTTCATTTTCTCTCTAGAAGCTTTACTTTGAAAGATAATCACCTTCTCTTGAATGGGTAAGTATTTCTTGAAATGCTTTTGTGAGAAACGAACATGTGTTACTCTGAAATGAGAAGTCTGTTATTCGGGATATGTTACACAATTCTTAGAAATTAGCACTCTGTTCACTTTCTCTGTAGAAGCCTTACAATTGAAAGATAATCACGTTCATTTGAAAAGGTAATAATTTCATGAAATGCTTTTGTGAGAAACGCACATGTGTTACTCTGAAATGAGAAGCCACAGTTTGGGATATGTCCAAGTATTGTTCGACAGTAGAGCAGTGTTCATTTACTCTATAGAATCTTTATTTGAAAGGTAATCACAATCTTTTTAAAGGGTAAAAATTTCATGATATGCTTTTGTGAGAAATGCACATGGGTTAATCTCAACTGAGAAACCCTAGTTTGGGATATGTCCAAGTATTGTTCGACATTAGAGCAGTGTTCATTTTCTCTCTAGAAGCTTTAATTTGAAAGATAATCACGTTCTTTTGAAAGGGTAAGAATTTCATGAAATGCTTTTGTGAGAAACGCACATGTGTTACTCTGTAATGAGAAGTTGTTATTCGGGATAGGTTACAGTATTGTTAGAAGTTAGCGCTGGTTCATTTTCTCTAGAAGCTTTACATTGAAAGATAATCACGTTCATTTGAAAAGGTAAAAATTTCATGAAATGCTTTTGTGAGAAACACACATGTGTTACTCTGAAATGCAAAGCCCTTCTTTGGAATATGTCTAAGTAATGTTTAAAGTCAGAGCAGTGTTCATTTTCTCTGTAGAAGCCTTACTTTGAAAGATAATCAAGTTCATTTGACAGGGTAATGATTTCATGATATGCTTTTGTTAGAAAAGCACATGTGTTACTCTGATATGAAAAGCCCTAATTAGGATATGTCCAACAATTTTTCGAAGTTAGAGCAGTGTTCATTTTCTCTCTAGATGATTTACTTTGAAAGGTAATTACGTTCTTTGAAAGGTAAGAATTTCATGAAATGCCTTTTTGATAAATGCCCATGTGTTACTCTGAAATGAGAATCCGTATTTTCAAATATTTCTAAATACTGTTCAAAGTTAGAGCAGTGTTCATTTCCCTGAAGAAGCTTTACTTTGAAAGATAATCACGCTCTTTTGAAAAAGTAAGAATTCCATGAAATGGTTTTGTGAGAAACGCATATGTGTTACTCTGAAATTTTAAGTTGTTATTCGGGATATGTTACACTATTGTTAGAAGTTAGCGCAGTGTTCATTTTCTGCGTTGAATCTTTACCTTGAAAGATAATCAGGTGATTTGAAAGGGTAAAAATTTCATGAAATGCTTTTGTGAGAAATGCACAAGTGTTACTCTGAAATGAGAAGCCATAGTTTGGAATATGTCTAAATAATATTCAAAGTTAGAGCAGTGTTCTGCTTCTCTGTAGAAGCTTGACTTTGAAAGATAATCAAGTTCTTTGAGAGGGTAATGATTTCATGATATGCTTTTGTTAGAAAGGCACATGTGTTACTCTGATATGAGAAGCCTTAGTTTAGGATATGTCCAAGTATTTTTTGAAGTTAGAGCAGTGTTCATTTTTTCTCTAGAAGCTTTACTTTGAAAGATAATCACGTTCTTTAAAAGGGTACGATATTCATGAAATGCTTTTTGAGAAAGGCACATGAGTTACTCTGAAATGAGAAGCCTTTGTTTGGAATATGTCTAAATACTGTTCAAAGTTAGAGCCATGTTCATTTTCTCTCTAGAACCTTTATTTGAAAGATAATCACGTTTTTTTGAAATGATATTAATTTCATGAAATGCTTTTGTGAGAAACGCACATGTGTTACTCTGAAATGAAAAGCACTAGTTTGGAATATGTCTAAGTACTGTTCAAACTTAGAGCAGTGTTCATTTTCTCTCTAGAATCTTTATTAGAAAGGTAATCACAATCTTTTTAATGGGTAAGAATTTCATGAAATGCTTTCGTGAGAAATGCACATGGGTTACTCTCAACTGAGAAACCATAGTTTGGGATATGTCAAAGTATTGTTCAACATTAGAGCAGTGTTCATTTTCTCTCTAGAAGCTTTACTTTGAAAGATAATTACGTTCTTTAGAAAGGGTAAGAATTTCATGAAATGCTTTTGTGAGAAACGCACATGTGTTACTCTGAAACGAGAAGTGGTTATTCGAGATGGGTTACACTATTGTTAGAAGTTAGCGCTCTGTTCATTTTCTCTGTAGAAGCTTTAATTTGAAATATAATCATGTTCTTTTGAAAGGGTGAGAATTTCATGATATGCTATTGTGAGAAACGCACAAGCGTTACTCTGAAATGAGAAGCCCTAATTGGGATTTGTCAAAGTACTGTTCAAAGTTTAAGAAGTGTTCTTTTTCTCTGTAGAATCTTTACTTTGAAAGGTAATCACGTTCTTTTGAAAGGGTAAGAATTTCATGAAATGCTTTAGTGAGAAACGCACATGTGTTATTCTGAAATGAGAAGTTGTTATCGGGATATGTTACACAATTTCAGAAGTTAGTGCTGTGTTCATTTTCTCTGTAGAAGCTTTACATTGAAAGTCAATCACGTTCATTTGAGAAGGTTAGAATTTCATGAAATGCTTTTGTGAGAAACACACATGTGTTACTCTGAAATGAGAAGTTGTTATTCAGGATAGATAACACTATTGTTAGAAATTATCGCAGTGTTCATTTGCTTTGTAGAAGATTTACATTGAAAGATAATCATGTTCTTTTGAAAGGGTAAGATTTTCATGAAATGCTTTTGTGAGAAACACACATGTTCTAATTGAAATGAGAAGCCACAGTTTGGGATATGTCAACGTACTCTTTGAAGTTAAAGCATAGTTGATTTTCTCTCTAGAAGCTTTATTTGAAAGATAATCACGTTCTTTTGAAAAAGTAAGAATTTCATGAAATGCTTTTGTGAGAAACGCACATGTGTTACTCTGAAATGAGAAGTTGTTATTCAGGATATGTTACATTATTGTTAGAAATTAGTGCAGTGTTCATTTTCTGTGTTGAAGCTTTACATTGAAAGATAATTATGCTCATTTGAAAGGGTAAAAATTCCATGAAATGCTTTTGTGAGAAACACACATGTGTTACTCTGAAATGAGAAGCCACAGTTTGGGATACGCCTACATATTGTTTGAAGTAAGAGCAGTGTTCATTTTCTCTGTAGAATCTTTATTTGAAAGATAATCACGTTTTTTTGAATGGGTAAGAATTTCATGATATGCTTTTGTGAGAAATGCACATGTGTTACTCTCGAATGAGTAGCCCTAGTTTGGGATATGTCCAAGTATTGTTTGACATTAGAACAGTGTTCATTTTCTCTCTAGAAGCTTTACTTTGAAAGATAATCAAGTTCTTTGGTAAGGGTAAGAATTTCATGAAATTCTTTTGTGAGAAAAGCACGTGTTACTCTCAAATGAGCAGCCCTAGTTTACTATATGTCCAAGTATTATTCGAAGTTAGAGCGGTGTTCATATTCTCTCTAGAAGGTTTAATTGGGAAGATAATCATGTACTTTTAAAAGGGTTTGAATTTCATGAAATGCCTTTGTCAGAAAAGCACATGTGTTACTCTGAAATGAGAAGCCCTAGTTTGGAATATGTCTCAGTACTGTTGTAAGTTAAAGCAGTTTTCATTTTCTCTCTAGAAGCTTTATTTGAAAGATAATCACGTTCTTTTGAAAGGGTAAGAATGTCAAGAAATGCTTTGGTGAGAAACGCACATGTGTTACTCTGAAATGAGAAACCCTAGTTTGGAATATGTCTAAGTATTGTTCAATGTTAGAGCAGTGTTCTGTAGAATCTTTACATTGAAATTTAATCACATTCATTTTAGCAGGGAAGAATTTCATGAAATGATTTTGTAAAAAACACACATGTGTTACTCTGAATTGAGAAGCCACTGTTTGGGATATGTCTTCGTACTGTTTGAAGTAAGAACAGTGTTCATTTTCTCTGTAGAAGCTTTATTTGAAAGATAATGACTTTCTTTTGAAAGGGTAAGAATTTCAAGATATGCTTTTGTGAGAAACGCACATGTGATACTCTGAAATGAGAAGCCCTAATTTGGGATATGTCTAAGTGCTGTTCGACAGTTAGAGCAGTGTTCATTTTCTCTCTAGAAGCTTTATTTTTGAAAGATAATCACCTTATTTTGAAAGGGTAAGAATTTCTTGAAATGCTTTTTTGAGAAACGCACATGTGTTACTCTGAAATGAGAAGTTGTTATTCGGGATATGTTACACTATTGTTACAAGTTAGCGACTCTTTTTACTTTCTCTGTTGAAGCCTTACAATGAAAGATAATCACGTTCATTTGAAGAGGTAAGAATTTCATGAAATGCTTTTGAGAGAAACACACATGTGTTACTCTGAAATGAAAAGCCACAGTTTGGGATATGTCAACTATTGTTCGAAGTTAGAGCAGAGTTCTTTTTCTCTGTAGAAGCTTTATTTTGAAAGATAATCTCATACTTTTGAAAGGGTAAGAATTTCATGATATGCTTTTGTGAGAAACGCACATGGGTTACTCTCAAATGTTAGAAGCCCTAGTATGGGATATGTCCACGTATTGTTCGACAGTTAGAGCAGTGTTCATTTTCTCTCTAGAATCTTTACTTTTGAAAGATAATCACGTTCTATTGAAATGGTAAGAATTTCATAAAATTCTTTTGTGAGAAACGCACATGCGTTACTCTGTAATGAGAAGTTGTTATTCGGGATTGTTACACTATTGTTCGAAGTTAGCGCTGTGTTCATTTTTTCTTAGAAGCTTTACATTGAAAGATAATCACGTTCATTTGAAAAGGTAAGAATTTCATGAAATGCTTTTGTGAGAAACACACATGTGTTACTCTGAAATTAAAGCCACATCTTTGGAATATGTTAATTATTGTTCGAAGTAGAGCAGTGTTCCTTTTCTCTCTAGAAGCCTTATATTTGAAAGATAATCACGTTCATTTTGATAGGGTTAGAATTTCATGATAATGCTTTTGTTAGAAACTCACATTTGTTACTCTGATGTGAGAAGTCGTTAATTAGGATATGTTCAACAATTGTTCGAAGTTAGCGCAGTGTTCATTTTCTCTGTTGAAGCTTTACATTGAAAGATAATTACGGTCATTTGAAAAGGTAAGTATTTCATGAAATGCCTTTTTGAGAAACGCACATGTGTTACTCTGAAATGAGAAGCACTATTTTGGAATATTTCTATGTACTGTTCAAAGTTAGAGCAGTGTTCATTTTCTCTGTAAAAGCTTTACTTTGAAAGATAATCACGTTCTTCTGAAAAGGTAAGAATTTCATGAAATGGTTTTGTGAGAAACACATATGTGTTACTCAGAAATTTTAAGTTGTTATTCGGGACACGTTACACTATTGTTAGAAGTTAGCACAGTGTTCATTTTCTGCGTTGAATCTTTACCTTGATAGATAATCAGGTGATTTGAAAGGGTAAAAATTTCATGAAATGCTTTAGTGAGAAATGCACAAGTGTTACTCTGAAATGAGAAGCCCTATTTTGGAATATGTCTAAGTAATGTTCAAAGTTAGAGCAGTGTTCTGTTTCTCTGTAGAAGCTTTTCTTTAAAAGATAATCAAGTACTTTTGACAGGGTAATGATTTCATGATATGCTTTTGTTAGAAAGGCACATGTGTTACTCTGATATGAGAAGCCCTAGTTTAGGATATGTCCAAGTATTTTTCGAAGTTAGAGCAGTGTTCATTTTTTCGCTAGAAGCTTTACTTTGAAAGATAATCACGTTCTTTTGAAAGGGTACGAATTTCATGAAATGCTTTTTTTGAGAAAGGCCCATGAGTTACTCTGAAACGAGAAGCCTTTGTTTGGAATATGTCTAAATACTGTTCAAGGCTAGAGCCATGTTTATTTTCTCTCTAGAACCTTTATTTGAAAGATAATCAAGTTCTTTTGAAATGTTATTAATTTCATGAAATGCTTTTCTGAGAAACGCACATGTGTTACTCTGAAATTAAAAGCCCTAGTTTGGAATATGTCTAAGTACTGTTCAGACTTAGAGCAATGTTCATTTTCTCTCTAGAAGCTTTAAAAGAAAGGTTATCACAATCTTTTTAAAGGGTAAGAATTTCATGATATGCTTTTGTGAGAAATGCACATGGGTTACTCTCAACTGAGAAACCATAGTTTGGGATATGTCCAAGTACTGTTCGACATTAGAGCAGTGTTCATTTTCTCTCTAGAAGCTTTACTTCGAAAGATAATTACGTTCTTTAGAAAGGGTAAGAATTTCATGAAACGCATTTGTGAGAAACGCACATGTGTTACTCTGAAACGAGAAGTTGTTATTCGGGATAGGTTACACTATTGTTAGAAGTTAGTGCTCTGTTCATTTTCTCTGTAGAAGCTTTACTTTGAAATATAATCATGTTCTTTTGAAAGGGTGAGAATTTCATGATATGGTATTGTGAGAAACGCACAAGCGTTACTCTGAAATGAGAAGCCCGAATTGGGATTTGTCAAAGTACTGTTCGAAGTTTAAGAAGTGTTCATTTTCTCTGTAGAATCTTTACTTTGAAAGGTAATCACGTTCATTTGAGGAGGTTAAAATTTAATGAAATGCTTTTGTGGGAAACACACATGTGTTACTCTCAAATGAGAAGTTTTTATTCAGGATATGTAACACTATTGTTAGAAATTATCGCAGTGTTCATTTTCTCTGTTCAATATTTACATTGAAAGATAATCATGTTTTTTTTTGAAAGGGTAAGATTTTCATGAAATTTTTTTGTGAGAATAACACATGTTCTACTTGAAATGAGAAGCCACAGTTTGGGATATATCAACGTACTCTTTGAAGTTAACGCAGAGTTGATTTTCTCTCTAGAAGTTTTATTTGAAAGATAATCACGTTCTTTTGGAAGAGTAAGAATTTCATGAAATGATTTTGTGAGAAACGCACAATTGTTACTCTGAAATGAGAAGTTGTTATTCAGGATATGTTACATTATTGTTAGAAATTAGCGCAGTGTTCATTTTCTGTGTTGAAGCTTTACATTGAAAGATAATCACATTCATTTAAAAGGGTAAAAATTCCATGAAATGCTTTTGTGAGAAACACACGTGTGTTACTCTGAAATGAGAAGCCACAGTTTGGAATATGCCTACATACTGTTTGACGTAAGAGCAGTGTTCATTTTTTCTGTAAAATCCTTATTTGAAAGATAATCACATTCTTTTGAATGGGTAAGAATTTAGTGATATGCTTTTGTGAGAAATGCACATGTGTTACTCTCAAATGAGTAGCCCTAGTTTGGGATATGTCCAAGTATTGGTTGACATGAGAGCAGTGTTCGTTTTCTCTCTAGAAGCTTTACTTTGAAAGATAATCATGTTCTTTGGTAAGCGAAAGAATTTCATGAAATGCTTTTGTGAGAAAAGCACATGTGTTACTCTCAAATGAGCAGCCCTTGTTTAAGATATGTCCAAGTATTATTCGAAGTTAGAGCGGTGTTCATTTTCTCTCTAGAAGGTTTATTTTGAAAGAAAATCACGTTCTTTGAAAGGTAAGAATTTCATGAAATGCTTTTTTGAGAAATGCACATGTGTTACTCTGAAATGAGAAGACATATTTTGGAAAATGTCTAAATACTGTTCAAAGTTAGAGCAGTTTTCATTTTCTCTCTAGAAGGTTTAACTTGAAAGATAATCACGGTCTTTTAAAGGGTATGAATTTCATGAAATGCCTTTGTGAGAAAAGCACATGTGTTACTCTGAAATGAGAAGCCCTAGTTTGGAATATGTCTCAGTACTGTTCTAAGTTAAAGTAGTTTTCATTTTCTCTGTAGAAGCTTTATTTGAAAGATAATCACGTTCTTTTGAAAGGGTAAGAATTTCATGAAATGCTTTTGTAAGAAACGCACATGTGTTACTCTGAATTGAGAAGCCACTCTTTGGAATATGTCTACGTACTCTTTGAAGTAAGAGCAGTGTTCATTTTCTCTGTAGAAGCTTTATTTGAAGGATAATCACTTTCTTTTGAAAGGGTAAGAATTTCATGATCTGCTTTTGTGAGAAACGCACATGTAAACTCTGAAATGAGAAGAACTAGTTTAGGATATGTCCAAGTGTTGGTTGACATTAGAGCAGTGTTCATTTTCTCTCTAGAAGCTTTATTTTTGAAAGATAATCACGTTATTTTGAAAGGGAAAGAATTTCATGAAATGCTTTTTTGAGAAATGCACATGTGTTACTCTTAAATGAAAAGCTACAGTTTAGGATATGTCAACGTATTCTTCGAAGTTAGAGCAGAGATCTTTTTCTCTGTAGAAGCTTTATTTGAAAGATAATCACGTTCTGTTGAAAGGGTAAGAATTTCATGAAATGCTTTTGTGAGAAACGCAATGTGTTACTCAAATGAGAAGTTGTTATTTCAGAATATATTACACTATTGTTAGAAGTTAGCGCTGTGTACATTTTCTCTGTAGAAGCCTTACATTGAAAAATATTCATGTTCATTTGAAAAGGTAAGAATTACATGAAATGCTTTTGTGAGAAACACACATGTGTTACTCTGAAATGAGAAGCTACATGTTGGTATATGTCAACGTACTGTACGGATTTAGAGCAGTGATCATTTTCTCTCTAGAAGCTTTACTTTGAAAGATAATCACGTTCTGATGAAAGTGTATTATTTTCATGAAATGCTTTTGTGAGAAACGCAATGTGTTACTCAGAAATGAGAAGTTGTTATTCGGAATATATTACACTATTTTAGAAGTTAGCGCTGTGTTCATTTTCTCTGTAGAAGCATTACATTGAAAGACAATCACATTCATTTGAAAATGTAAGAATTTCATGAAATGCTTTAGTGAAAAACACACATGCGCTACTCTGAAATGAGAAGCCACAGTTTGAGGTATGTCAACGTACTGTTTGAAGTAAGAACAGTCTTCATTTTCTCTCTAGAAGCTTTATTTGAAAGATAATCATGTTCTTTTGAATGGGTAAGAATTTCATGATATGCTTTTGTGAGAAACGCACATATGATACTCTGAAATGAGAAGCCCTAATTTGGGATATGTCCAAGTATTGTTCGACATAAGAACAGTGCTCATTTTCTCCTTAGGAGCTTTATTTTTGAAAGATAATCACGTTATTTTGACAGGGTAAGAATTTAATGAAATGCTTTTGTGAGAAACGCACATGTGTTTCTCTGAAATGAGAAGTTGTTATTCGGGATACGTTACACTATTGTTAGAAGTTAGCGCAATGTTCATTTTCTGTGTTGAAGCTTTACATTGAATGCTAATCAGGTTCATTTGAAAGGGTAAAAATTTCATGAAATGCTTTTGTGAGAAAC
This sequence comes from Microtus obscurus, assembly GCA_963919715.1. Lineage (NCBI taxonomy): Eukaryota > Metazoa > Chordata > Mammalia > Rodentia > Cricetidae > Microtus > Microtus obscurus. Next base: position 187,434 of record CAWTZC010000442.1, on the reverse strand, counting down.
ACTCATGGGTTACTCTGAAATGAGAAGCCCTAGTTTGGGATATGTCAACGTACTGTTCGATGTAAGTGCAGAGTTCATTGTCTCTCTAGAAGCTTTAATTTGAAAGATAATCACGTTCTCTTGAAAGGGTGAGAATTTCATGAAATGCTATTGTGAGAAAGGCAAAAGTGTTACTCTGAAATGAGAAGCCCTAGTTTGGGATTTGTCAAAGTACTGTTTGAGTTAAAGCAGTGTTCATTTTCTCTGTAGAAACTTTACTTTAAAAGATAATCACTTTCTTTGGAATGGTAAGAATTTCTTGAAATCCTTTTGTGAGAAACGCACATGTGCTACTCTGAAATGAGAAGTCGTTATTCGGGATAGGTTACACTATTGTTAGAAGTTAGTGCTGTGTTCATTTTCTCTCTAGAAGCTTATTTGAAAGATAATCACATTCTTCTGAAAGGGTAAGTATTTCATGAAATGCTTTTTTGAGAAACGCACACGTGTTACTCTGAAAAGAGAAGTTGTTATTCGGGATATGTTACACTATTGTTAGAAGTTAGCGCTGTGTTCATTTTCTGTGTTGAAGCTTTACATTGAAAGATAATGAGGTTCATTTGAAAGGGTAAAAATTTCATGAAATTCTTTTGTGAGAAACACTCATGGGTTACTCTGAAATGAGAAGCCGTAGTTTGGGATATGTCAACGTACTGTTCGAAGTAAGTGAAGAGTTCGTTGTCTCTCTAGAAGCTTTACTTTGAAAGATAATTACGTTCTCAAGAAACGGTAAGAATTTCATAAATGCTTTTGTGAGAAATGCACAGTGTTACTCTGAAATGAGAAGCCGTATTTTGGAATATATCTAAATACTGGTCAAAGTTAGAGCAGAGTTCATTTTCTCCCTCGAAGCTTTACTTTGAAAGATAATCATGTTCTCTTGAAAGGGTAAGAATTTCATGAAATGCTTTTGTGAGAAACGCACAAGTTTTACACTGAAAAGAGAAGCTCTAGTTTGGGATTGGTCAAAGTCCTGTTCGAAGTTTGAGCAGTGTTCATTTTCTCTCTAGAAGCTTTACTGTCAAAGATAATCACTGTCTTTGGAAAGGTAAGAATTTCTTGAAATCCTATTTGTGACAAACGCACAAGTGTTACTCTGAAATGAGAAGCCCTAGTTTGGGATGTTTCAAACTACTGTTTGAAGTTAAAGCAGTGTTCATTTTCTCTGTTAAAACTTTACTTTGAAAGATAATCACGTTCTTTGGAAGGGTAAGAATTTCTTGAAATCCTTTTGTGAGAAACACACATGTGTTACTCTGAAATTAGAAGTTGTTATTCGGGATAGGTTACACTATTGTTAGATGTTAGCGCTGCGTTCATTTTTTCTGTAGAAGCTTTACATTGACAGAAAAGCACGTTCATTTTAAAAGGTAAGAATTTCATGAAATGCTTTTGTGAGAAACATACAGTGTTACTCTGAAATGAGAAGCCGTAGTTTGGAATATGTCTAAATACTGTTCAAAGTTACAACTGAGTTAATTTTCTCTCTAGAAGCTTTACTTTGGAAGATAATCACGTTTCTGAAATAGTAAGAATTTCATGAAATGCTTTTGTGAGAAACGCACATGTGTCACTCTGAAATGAGAAGCTGTAGTTTGGAATATGTCTAAATACTGTTCGAAGTTAGAGCAGCGTTCATTTTCTCTCTAGAAGCTTATTTGAAAGATAATCTTGTTCTTCTGAAAGGGTAAGAATTTCATGAAATGCTTTTGTGAGCAACGCACATGTGTTAATTACGCTGAAATGAGAAGTTGTTATTTGGGATATGTTACACTATTGTTAGAAGTTAGCGCAGTGTTCATTTTCTGAGTTGAAGCTTTACATTGAAACTAATCAGGTTCATTTGAAAGGGTAAAATTTCTTGAAATGCTTTTGTGAGAAACACTCATGGGTTACCCTGAAATGAGAAGCCGTAGTTTGGGATATGTCAACGTACTGTTCGAAGTTAGTGCAGAGTTCATTGTCTCTCTCTAGAAGCTTTACTTTGAAAGATAATCACGTTCTCTTGAAAGGGTGAGAATTTCATGAAATGCTTTTGTGAGAAACACACAAGTGTCACTCTGAAATGAGAAGCCGTAGTTTGGAATATATCAAAATACTGGTCAAAGTTAGAGCAGCATTCATTTTCTCTCTCAAAGCTTTAATTTGAAAGATAATCACGTTCTCTTGAAAGGGTAAGAATTTCATGAAATGCTTTTGTGAGAAACGCACAAGTTTTACTCTGAAAAGAGAAGCTCTAGTTTGGGATTGGTCAAAGTCCTGTTCGAAGTTTGAGCAGTGTTCATTTTCTCTCTAGAAGCTTTACTGTCAAAGATAATCACTGTCTTTGGAAAGGTAAGAATTTCTTGAAATCCATTTGTGACAAAGGCACAAGTGTTACTCTGAAATAAGAAGCCCTAGTTTGAGATGTTTCAAAGTACTGTTCGAAGTTAAAGCAGTGTTCATTTTCTCTGTAAAACTTTACTTTGAAAGATAATCACGTTCTTTGGAAGGGTAAGAATTTCTTGAAATCCTTTTGTGAGAAACGCACACTTGTTACTCTGAAATGAGAAGCCATAGTTTGGAATATATCTAAATACTGTTCAAAGTTAGAGCAGAGTTCATTTTCTCTCTAGAAGCTTTACTTTGGAAGATAATCACGTTCTTCTTAAATTGTAAGAATTTCATGAAATGCTTTTGTGAGAAAGGCACATGTGTTATTCTGAAATGAGAAGCCCTAGTTAGGGATTTGTCAAAGTACTGTTCGAAGTTAAAGCAGTGTTCATTTTCTCTGTAGAAGCTTTACTTTAAAAGATAATCACTTTCTTTGGAACGGTAAGAATTTCTTGAAATCCTTTAGTGAGAAACGCACATGTGCTACTCTGAAATGAGAAGTTATTCGGGATAGGTTACACTATTGTTAGAAGTTAGTGCTGTGTTCATATTCTCTCTAGAAGCTTATTTGAAAGATAATCACATTCTTCTGAAAGGGTAAGTATTTCATGAAATGCTTTTGTGAGAAACACTCATGGGTTACTCTGAATTGAGAAGCCCTAGTTTGGGATATGTCAACCTACTGTTCGAAGTGCAGAGTTCTTTGTCTCTCTAGAAGCTTTACTTTGAAAGATAATTACGTTCTCATGAAAGGGTAAGAATTTCATAAATTCTTTTGTGAGAAACGCACAGTGTTACTCTGAAATGAGAAGCCGTAGTTTGGAATATATCTAAATACTGGTCAAAGTTAGAGCATTGTTCATTTTCACTCTAGAAGCTTTATTTTGGAAGATAATCACGTTCTTCTTAAATTGTAAGAATTTCATGAAATGCTTTTGTGAGAAACGCACAAGTTTTACTCTGAAATGAGAAGCCCTAGTTTGGGATTGGTCAAAGTCCTGTTCAAAATTTGAGCAGTGTTCATTTTCTCTCTAGAAGCTTTACTGTCAAAGATAATCACTGTCTTTGGAAAGGTAAGAATTTCTTGAAATCCTTTTGTGACAACCGCACAAGTGTTACTCTGGAATGAGAAGCCCTAGTTTGGGATGTTTCAAAGTACTGTTCGAAGTTAAAGCAGTGTTCATTTTCTCTGTTAAAACTTTACTTTGAAAGTTAATCACGTTCTTTGGAAGGGTAAGAATTTCTTGAAATCCTTTTGTGAGAAATGCACACGTGTTACTCTGAAATGAGAATTCGTAGTTTGGAATATATCTAAATACTGTTCAAAGTTAGAGCAGAGTTCATTTTCTCTCTAGAAGCTTTCCTTTGGAAGATAATCACGTTCTTCTAAAATGGTAAGAATTTCATGAAATGCTTTTGTGAGAAACGCACATGTGTTACTCTGAAATGAGAAGCTGTAGTTTGGAATATGTCTAAATACTGTTCAAAGTTAGAGCAGTGTTCATTTTCTCTCTAGAAGCTTATTTGAAAGATAATCTCGTTCTTCTGAAAGGGTAAGAATTTCATGAAATGCTTTTGTGAGCAACGCACATGTGTTAGTTACTCTGAAATGAGAAGTTGTTATTTGGGATATGTTACACTATTGTTAGAAGTTAGCGCAGTGTTCATTTTCTGTGTTGAAGCTTTACATTGAAAGATAATCAGGTTCATTTGAAAGGGTAAAAATTTCATGAAATGCTTTCGTGAGAAACACTCATGGGTTATTCGGAAATGAGAAGCCCTAGTTTGGGATATGTGAACGTACTTTTCGAAGTAAGTGCAGAGTTCATTGTCTCTCTAGAAGCTTTACTTTGAAAGATGATTACGTTCTCATGTAAGGGTAAGAATTTCATGAAATGCTTTTGTGAGAAAGGCACATGTGTTATTCTGAAATGAGAAGCCCTAGTTAGGGATTTGTCAAAGTACTGTTCGGAGTTAAAGCAGTGTTCATTTTCTCTGTAGAAACTTTACTTTAAAAGATAATCACTTTCTTTGGAACAGTAAGTATTTCTTGAAATCCTTTTGTGAGAAACGGACATGTGCTACTCTGAAATGAGAAGTCGTTATTCGGGATAGGTTACACTATTGTTAGAAGTTAGTGCTGTGTTCATTTTCTCTCTAGAAGCTTATTTGAAAGATAATCACATTCTTCTGAAATGGTAAGTATTTCAAGAAATGCTTTTGTGAGAAACGCACATGTCTTACTCTGACATGAGAAGTTCTTACTCGGGATATGTTACACTATAGTTAGAAGTTAGCGCAGTGTTCATTTTCTGAGTTGAAGCTTTACATTGAAAGACAATCAGGTTCATTTGAAAGGGTAAAAATTTCATGAATTGCTTTTGTGAGAAACACTCATGGGTTACTCTGAAATGAGAAGCCGTAGTTTGGGATATGTCAACGTACTGTTCGATGTCTGTGCAGAGTTCATTGACTCTCAAGAAGCTTTACTTTGAAAGATAGTTACATTCTCATGAAAGGGTAAAAATTTCATGAAATGCTTTTGTGAGAAACGCACATGTGTTACTCTGAAATGAGAAGCCGTAGTTTGGAATATATCTAAATACTGTTCAAAGTTAGAGCATTGTTCATTTTCTCTCTAGAAGCTTATTTGAAAGATAATCTTGTTCTTCTGAAAGGGTAAGAATTTCATGAAATGCTTTTGTGAGCAACACACATGTATTAGTTACTCTGAAATGAGAAGTTGTTCTTTGGGATATGTTACACTATAGTTAGAAGTTAGCGCAGTGTTCATTTTCTGTGTTGAAGCTTTACATTGAAAGCTAATCAGGTTCATTTGAAAGGGTAAAAATTTCATGAAATGCTTTGATGAGAAATACTCATGGGTTACTCTGAAATGAGAAGCCGTAGTTTGGGATATGGCAACGTCTGTTCGAAGTAAGTGCAGAGTTCATTGTCTCTCTAGAAGCTTTACTTTGAAAGATAATTACGTTCTCATTAAAGGGTAAGTATTTCATGAAATGCTTTTGTGAGAAACGCACATGTGTTACTCTGTAATGAGAAGTTGTTATTCGGGATATGTTACACTATTGTTAGAAGTTAGCGCAGTGTTCATTTTCTGTGTTGAAGCTTTACATTGAACAATAATCAGGTTCATTTGAAAGGGTAAAAAATTTCATGAAATGCTTTTGTGAGAAACACTCATGGGATACTCTGAAATGAGAAGCCCTAGTTTGGGATATGTCAACGTACAGTTCGAAGTAAGTGCAGAGTTCATTGTCTCTCTAGAAGCTTTACTTTGAAAGATAATCACCTTCTCTTGAAATGGTGAGAATTTCATGAAATGCAATTGTGAGAAAGGCACAAGTGTTACTCTGAAATGAGAAGCCCTAGTTTGGGATTTGTCAAAGTACTGTTTGAGTTAAAGCAGTGTTCATTTTCTCTGTAGAAACTTTACTTTAAAAGATAGTCACTTTCTTTAGAACGGTAAGAATTTCTTGAAATCCTTTTGTGAGAAACGCACATGTGCTACTCTGAAGTGAGAAGTCGTTATTCGGGATAGGTTACACTATTGTTAGAAGTTAGTGCTGTGTTCATTTTCTCTCTAGAAGCTTATTTGAAAGATAATCACATTCTTCTGAATGGGTAAGTATTTCATGAAATGCATTTTTGAGAAACACACACATGTTACTCTGAAATGAGAAGTTGTTATTCGGGATATGTTACACTATTGTTAGAAGTTAGCACAGTGTTCATTTCCTGTATTGAAGCTTTACATTGAAAGATAATGAGGTTCATTTGAAAGGGTAAAAATTTCATGAAATGCTTTTGTGAGAAACACTCAAGGGTTACTCTGAAATGAGAAGCCGTAGTTTGGGATATGTCAACGTACTTTTCGAAGTAAGTGCAGAGTTCGTGGTCTCTCTAGAAGCTTTTCTTTGAAAGATAATTACTTTCTCATGAAAGGGTAAGAATTTCATGAAATTCTTTTGTGAGAAACGCACACGTGTTACTCTGAAATGAGAAGCCGTAGTTTGGAATATATCTAAATACGGTTCAAAGTTAGAGCAGAGTTCATTTTCTCTCTCAAAGCTTTAATTTGAAAGATAAACACGTTCTCTTGAAAGGGTAAGAATTTCATGAAATGCTTTTGTGAGAAACGCACATGTGTTACTCTGAAATGAGAAGCTGTAGTTTGGAATATGTCTAAATACTGTTCAAAGTTAGAGCTGTGTTCATTTCCACTCTAGAAGCTTTACTTTGGAAGATAATCACGTTCTTCTTAAATTGTAAGAATTTCATGAAATGCTTTTGTGAGAAACACACAAGTTTTACTCTGAAATGAGAAGCCCTAGTTTGGGATTGGTCAAAGTCCTGTTCGAAGTTTGAGCAGTGTTCATTTTCTCTCTAGAAGCTTTAGTGTCAAAGATAATCACTGTCTTTGGAAAGGTAAGAATTTCTTGAAATCCTATTGTGACAACCGCACAAGTGTTACTCTGAAATGAGAAGCCCTAGTTTGCGGTGTTTCAAAGTACTGTTTGAAGTTAAAACAGTGTTCATTTTCTCTGTTAAAACTTTACTTTGAAAGATAATCACGTTCTTTGGAAGGGTAATAATTTCTTGAAATCCTTTTGTGAGAAACGCACACGTGTTACTCTGAAATGAGAAGCCGTAGTTTGGAATATATCTAAATACTGTTCAAAGTTAGAGCAGAGTTCATTTTCTCTCTAGAAGCTTTACTTTGGAAGATAATCACGTTCTTCTTAAATTGTAAGAATTTCATGAAATGCTTTTGTGAGAAACACACATGTGTTATTCTGAAATGAGAAGCTGTAGTTTGGAATATGTCTAAATACTGTTCAAAGTTAGAGCAGTGTTCATTTTCTCTCTAGAAGCTTATTTGAAAGATAATCTCGTTCTTCTGAAAGGGTAAGAATTTCATGAAATGCTTTCGTGAGAAACGCACATGTGTCAGTTACTCCGAAATGAGAAGCCCTAGTTTGGGATATGTCAACGTACTGTTCGAAGTAAGTGCAGAGTTCATTGTCTCTCTAGAAGCTTTATTTTGAAAGATAATCACGTTCACTTGAAATGGTGAGAATTTCATGAAATGCTTTTGTGAGAAAGGCACAAGTGTTACTCTGTAATGAGAAGTTGTTATTCGGGATATGTTACACTATTGTTAGAAGTTAGCGCAGTGTTCATTTTCTGTGTTGAAGCTTTACATTGAAAGCTAATCAGGTTCATTTGAAAGGGTAAAAATTTCATGAAATGCTTTTGTGAGAAACACTCATGGGTTACTCTGATATGAGAAGCCGTAGTTTGGGATATGTCAACATACTGTTCGAAGTAAGTGCAGAGTTCATTGTCTCTCAAGAAGCTTTATTTTGAAAGATAGTTACGTTCTCATGAAAGGGTAAGAATTTCATGAAATGCTTTTGTGACAAACGCACAAGTGTTACTCTGAAATGAGAAGCCCTAGTTTGGGATTTGTCAAAGCACTGTTCAAAGTTAAAGCAGTGCTCATTTTCTCTGTAGAAACTTTACTTTAAAAGATAATCACTTTCTTTGGAACAGTAAGAATTTCTTGAAATCCTTTTGTGAGAAACGGACATGTGCTACTCTGAAATGAGAAGTCATTATTCGGGATAGGTTACACTATTGTTAGAAGTTAGTGCTGTGTTCATTTTCTCTCTAGAAGCTTATTTGAAAGATAATCACATTCTTCTGAAAGGGTAAGTATTTCATGAAATGCTTTTTTGAGAAACGCACACGTGTTACTCTGAAAAGAGAAGTTGTTATTCGGGATATGTTACACTATTGTTAGAAGTTAGCGCTGTGTTCATTTTCTGTGTTGAAGCTTTACATTGAAAGATAATGAGGTTCATTTGAAAGGGTAAAAATTTCATGAAATGCTTTTGTGAGAAACACTCATGGGTTACTCTGAAATGAGAAGCCATAGTTTGGGAAATGTCAACGTCTGTTCGAAGTAAGTGCAGAGTTCATTGTCTCTCTAGAAGCATTACTTTGAAACATAATCACGTTCTCTTGAAAGGGTGAGAATTTCATGAAATGCTTTTGTGAGAAAGGCACAAGTGTTACTCTGAAATGAGAAGCCCTAGTTTGGGATTTGTCAAAGTACTGTTCGAAGTTAAAGCAGTGTTCATTTTCTCTGTAGAAACTTTACTTTAAAAGATAATCACTTTCTTTGGAACGGTAAGAATTTCTTGAAATCCTTTTGTGAGAAATGGCTAAAATCAAAAACACCAATGATAACCTATGCTGGAGAGGCTGTGGAGAAAGGGGTACCCTCATCCATTGCTGGTGGGAGTGCAGACTTGTGCAGCCACTTTGGAGAGCAGTGTGGCGGTTTCTCAGGAAAATTGGGATCAACATACTCATGGACCCAGCAATGCCACTCTTGGGAATATACCCACGAGATGCCCGATCATATGACAAGGACATTTGTTCATCTATGTTCATAGCAGCATTGTTTGTAATAGCCAGAACCTGGAAACAACCTAGATGCCCTTCAATGGAAGAATGGATGAAGAAAGTATGGAATATATATACATTAGAATACTACTCAGCAGTAAAAAAAATGACTTTGCGAAGTTTGCATGCAAATGGATGGAAATAGAAAACACTATCCTGAGCGAGGTAACCCAGACCCAAAAGGATGAACATGGGTTGTACTCACTCATAATTGGTTTCTAGAGATAAATAAAGAAACTTCATCTGGTGATGGATGGAGATAGAGACAAAGACCCACACTGGAGCACTGGACTGAGCTCCCAAAGACCCAATGAGGAGCAGAAGGAGGGAGAATATGAGCAAAGAAGTCAGGACCACAAGGGGTGCGCCCACCCGTGGAGACAGTGGGGCTGATTGTTTGGGAGCTCAACAAGGCCAGCTGGACTCTGACTAAAATAGCATGGGATAAAACCTTACTCTCTGAATTTGGCAGACAATGAGGGATGCTGAGAAGCCGAGGACCATGGCACCGGGTTTTGATCCTACTTCATGATCTGGCTTTGTGGTAGCCTACCCAGTTTGGAGGTTCACCTTCCTAGACCAGGATTGAGGGGGGAGGACTTTGGACTTTCCTCAGGGCAGGGAACACTGACTGCTATTCAGGCTGGAGAGGGAGGGGGAGGGAGTGGGGGGAGCTGAGGAAGAGAGAGAGAAGTGGGAGGGAAATGGGAGGCGGAGAGGAGGAAGATATTGCTTTTTTTCCCAATAAAATAAAAAAAAAGAATGAGGGAAAACAGACAAAAAAAAAAAACCTTTCTGCAACAGTTCTCCACACTAGCTCACATAACAAAATTATACATTCCTGCAACAGATCTCCACACTAGCTCCACCTCACAAAACAATACCTTTCTGCAAGAGTTCTCTACACTAGCTCCACATCACAAAACTATACCTTCCTACAAAAGTTCTCCACACTGGCTCAAAATCACAAAACTATACCTTCCAGCAAAAGTTCTTCACACTAGCTCAGAATCACAAAACAATAAATTGATCCAACTGTTCTACACACTAGCTCGACATTACAAAACTATAACTTCCTGCAACAGTTCTCCACACTAGCTCCACCTAACAAAACAATACCTTCCTGCAACAGATCTCAACACTAGGTCCACCTCACAAAACAATACCTTACTGCAACAGTTCTCCACACTAGCTCCACCTCACAAAACAATAACTTTCTGCAACAGTTCTCTACACTAGCTACACATCACAAAACTATACCTTCCTGCAACAGTTCTCCACAATGGCTCAAAATCACAAAACTATACCTTCCAGCAAAAGTTCTTCATACTAGCTCCGAATCACAAAACAATACCTTGATGCAACTGTTCTACACACTAGCTCCACATTACAAAACTATAACTGCCTGCAACAGTTCTCCACAGAATAACTTCCTGCAACAGATCTCAACACTAGGAACACCTCACAAAACAATACCTTACTGCAACAGTTCTCTACACTAGCTCCACATCACAAAATAATACCTTCCTGCAACAGTTCTCCACACTGGCTCCAAATAAGAAAACTATACCTTCCAGCAACAGTTCTTCACAATAGCTCCGAATCACAAAACCATAACTTCATGCAACAGTTCTACACACTAGCACCCCATCACAAAACTATACCTTGCTGAAATAGTTCTCCACACTAGCTCCACCTCACAAAACAATACCTTTCTGCAACTGTTCCCTATACTAGCTCCAAATCACAAAACAATACGTTTCTGCAACAGTTCTCCAGACTGGCTCCAAATCACAAAACTATATCTTCCTGCAACATTTCTCCACATTACCTCCACCTCATAAAATAATACCTTTCTGCAACATTTCTCTACAGTAGCTCCACATGACTAAACAATACGTTTCTGCAACAGTGCTCCACAGTGACTCTGAATCACAAAACTATATCTTCCAGTAACAGTTCTTCACACTAGCTCCGAATCACGAAACAATACCTTCCTGCAACAGTTCTACACACTAGCTCCACCTCACGATACATTCCTGCAACAGTTCTCCACACTAGCTCCACCTCAAAAACAATGACTTTCTGCAATTGTTCTCTACACTAGCTCCACATCACAAAATAATACCTTCCAGCAACAGTTCTCCACACTGGCACCGAATCACAAAATAATACATTCCAGCAACAGTTCTCCACACTAGCTCCGATTCACAAAACTATACCTTTCAGCAACAGTTCTTCACACTAGCTCCGAATCACAAAACAATACCTTCCTGCAACAGTTGTACACACTAGCTCCACATCACAAAACTATACTTTCCTGCAACAGTTCTCCACACTAGGTCCATATCACAAAACAATATCTTGCTGCATCAGTTTTACACACTAGCTCCACATCACAAAAAAAATACATTCCTGCAACAGTTCTCCACACTGGCTTCGAATCACAAAACTATACCTTCCAGCAAAAGTTCTTCACACTAGCTCCGAATCACAAAACAATAACTTCCTGCAACAGTTCTACACACTAGCTCCACATCACAAAACTATACTTTCCTCCAACAGTTCTCCACACTAGGTCCACCTCACAAAACAATACCTTTCTGCAACAGTTCTCGACACTAACTATACATCACAAAACAATAGGTTTCTGCAACAGATTTCCACACTGGCTACGCATCATAAAACTATACCTTCCAGCAACAATTCTTCACACTAGGTCCGAATCACAAAACAATACCTTCTAGCAACAGTTCTACACACTAGCTCCACATCACAAAACTATACCTTCCTGCAACAGTTCTCCACACTAGCTCCACTTCACAAAACAATACCTTTCTGCAACTGTTCTCTAAACTAGCTCCACATCACAAAACAATACATTTCTGCAACAGTTCTCTACACTGGCTCCTAATCACAAAACTATACCTTCCTGCAACAGTACTCCACAGTAGCTCCACCTCACAAAATAATACCCTTCTGCAACAGTTCTCTATAGTAGCTCCACATCACAAATCTATTCCTTCCTTCAATAGTTCTCCACACTGTGTGCGAATCACAAAACTATACCTTCCAGCAACAGATCTCCACACCGGCTCCAAATAACAAAACTAGACCTTCCAGAAACAGTTCTTCACACTAGCTCCGAATCACAAAACCATACTTTCTTGCAACAGTTCTACACACTAGCTCCCCATCCCAAAACAATACCTTGCTGCAACAGTTCTCCACACTAGCTCCACTCACAAAATTATACCTTTCTGCAAATGTTACCTATACTATCTCCAAATCACAAAACAATACGTTTCTGCAACAGTTCTCCACACTAGCTCCACATCACAAAAGTATACCTTCCTGCAACAGTTCTACACACTAGCTCCACCTCACAAAACAATACCTTCCTGCAACAAATCTCCACACTAGCTCCACCTCACAAAACAATACTTTTCTACAACAGTTCTCTACACTAGCTCCACATCACAAAATAATACCATCCTACAACAGATCTCCACACTGGCTCTGAATCACAAAACTATACCTTCCAGCAAAAGATCTTCACAGAAGCTCCGAATCACAAAACCATACCTTCATGCAACAGTTCTACACACTAGCTCCCCATCACAAAAGTATACCTTCCCTGCAACAGTTCTCCACAATAGCTCCACATCACAAAACTATACCTTCCTGCAACAGTTCTACACACTAGCTCCACCTCACAAAACAATACCTTCCTGCAACAGATCTCCACACTAGCTCCAACTCACAAAACAATACCTTTCTGCAACAGTTCTCTACACTAGCTCCACATCACAAAATACCATCCTGCAACATATCTCCACACTGGCTATGAATCACAAAACAATACCTTCCTGCAACAGTTCTACACACTAGCTGCCCATCACAAAACTATATCTTCCTGCAACAATTCTACACACTAGCTCCATATCACAAAACAATACCTTCCTGCAAAAGTTTTCCACACTAGCTCCAACTCAAAAACAATACCTTTCTGAACTGTACTGTACACTAGCTCCACATCACAAAACAATACTTTTCTGCAACTGTTCTCCATACTGGCTCCGAATCACAAAATTAAATCTTCCTAAAAAGTTCTCCACATTAGCTCCACCTCACAAAATAATACCTTTCTGCAACAGTTATCTACAGTAGCTCCACATCACAAAACAATACGTTTCTGCAACAGTTCTTCACCCTGGCTCTGAATCACAAAACTATACCTTTCAGCAAAAGTTCTTCACACTAGCCCTGAATCACAAAACCATACCTTTCTGCAACTGTTCTACACACTAGCTCCCCATCACAAAACTATACCTTCCTGCAACAGTCTCCACACTATCTCCACCTCACAATACAATAACTTTCTTCAACAGTTCTATTCACTACCTCCTCATCAAAAAAAAAAAATACATTTCTGCAACTCTTCTCCACACTGGCTACGCATTACATAATAATACCTTCCTGCAACAGTTTCCACACTGGCTCCGAAAAAACAAAACTATACCTTTCAGCAACAGTTCTTCACACTAGCTCCGAATCACAAAACAATACATTCCTGCAACAGTTGTACACACTAGCTCCACATCACAAAACTATACCTTCCTGCAACAGTTCTCCACACTAGCTCTATATCACAAAACAATACCTTCCTGCATCAGTTTTACACACTAGCTCCACATCACAAAACAATACCTTCCCGCAACAGTTCTCCACACTGGCTTCGAATCACAAAACTATACCTTGCAGCAAAAGTTCTTCACACTAGCTCCGAATCACAAAACAATAACTTCCTGCAACAGTTCTACACACTAGCTCCACATCACAAAACTATACTTTCCCTGCAACAGTTCTCCACACTAGGTCCACCTCACAAAACAATACCTTTCTGCAACAGTTCTCGACACTAACTATACATCACAAAACAATAGGTTTCTGCAACAGATTTCCACACTGGCTACGCATCAAAAAACTATACCTTCCAGCAACAATTCTTCACACTAGCTCCGAATCACAAAACAATACCTTCCAGCAACAGTTCTACACACTAGCTCCACATCACAAAACTATACCTTCCTGCAACAGTTCTCCACACTAGCTCCACTTCACAAAACAATACCTTTCTGCAACTGTTCTCTAAACTAGCTCCACATCACAAAACAATACGTTTCTGCAACAGTTCTACACAGTGGCTCCTAATCACAAAACTATACCTTCCTGCAACAGTACTCCACAGTAGCTCCACCTCACAAAATAATACCTTTCTGCAACAGTTCTCTATAGTAGCTCCACATCACAAATCTATTCCTTCCTTCAATAGTTCTCCACACTGTGTGCGAATCACAAAACTATACCTTCCAGCAACAGATCTCCACACCGGCTCCAAATAACAAAACTAGACCTTCCAGAAACAGATCTTCACACTAGCTCCGAATCACAAAACCATACTTTCTTGCAACAGTTCTACACACTAGCTCCCCATCCCAAAACAATACCTTGCTGCAACAGTTCTCCACACTAGCTCCACTCACAAAATTATTCCTTTCTGCAACTGTTACCTATACTATCTCCAAATCACAAAACAATACGTTTCTGCAACAGTTCTCCACACTAGCTCCACATCACAAAAGTATACATTCCTGCAACAGTTCTACACACTAGCTCCACCTCACAAAACAATACCTTCCTGCAACAAATCTCCACACTAGCTCCACCTCACAAAACAATACTTTTCTACAACAGTTCTCTACACTAGCTCCACATCACAAAATAATACCATCCTACAACAGATCTCCACACTGGCTCTGAATCACAAAACTATACCTTCCAGCAAAAGATCTTCACAGAAGCTCCGAATCACAAAACCATACCTTCATGCAACAGTTCTACACACTAGCTCCCCATCACAAAAGTATACCTTCCTGCAACAGTTCTCCACAATAGCTCTACATCACAAAACTATACCTTCCTGCAACAGTTCTACACACTAGCTCCACCTCACAAAACAATACCTTCCTGCAACAGATCTCCACACTAGCTCCAACTCACAAAACAATACCTTTCTGCAACAGTTCTCTACACTAGCTCCACATCACAAAATACCATCCTGCAACATATCTCCACACTGGCTATGAATCACAAAACAATACCTTCCTGCAACAGTTCTACACACTAGCTGCCCATCACAAAACTATATCTTCCTGCAACAATTCTACACACTAGCTCCATATCACAAAACAATACCTTCCTGCAAAAGTTTTCCACACTAGCTCCAACTCAAAAACAATACCTTTCTGAACTGTACTGTACACTAGCTCCACATCACAAAACAGTACTTTTCTGCAACTGTTCTCCACACTGGCTCCGAATCACAAAATTATACCTTCCTAAAAAAGTTCTCCACATTAGCTCCACCTCACAAAATAATACCTTTCTGCAACAGTTATCTACAGTAGCTCCACATCACAAAACAATACGTTTCTGCAACAGTTCTTCACCCTGGCTCTGAATCACAAAACTATACCTTCCAGCAAATTTCTTCACACTAGCCCTGAATCACAAAACCATACCTTCCTGCAACTGTTCTACACACTAGCTCCCCATCACAAAACTATACCTTCCTGCAACAGTCTCCACACTATCTCCACCTCACAATACAATAACTTTCTTCAACAGTTCTATTCACTACCTCCTCATCAAAAAAAAAAATACATTTCTGCAACTCTTCTCCACACTGGCTACGCATTACATAATAATACCTTCCTGCAACAGTTTCCACACTGGCTCCGAAAAACAAAACTATACCTTTCAGCAACAGTTCTTCACACTAGCTCCGAATCACAAAACAATACATTCCTGCAACAGTTGTACACACTAGCTCCACATCACAAAACTATACCTTCCTGCAACAGTTCTCCACACTAGCTCTATATCACAAAACAATACCTTCCTGCATCAGTTTTACACACTAGCTCCACATCACAAAACAATACCTTCCTGCAACAGTTCTCCACACTGGCTTCCAATCACAAAACTATACCTTGCAGCAAAAGTTCTTCACACTAGCTCCGAATCACAAAACAATAACTTCCTCCAACAGTTCTACACACTAGATCCACATCAAAAACTACACCTTCCTGCAACGGTTCTACACACTAGCTCATATATCACAAAACAATACCTTCATGCAACAGTCCTCCACACTAGGTCCACCTCACAAAACAATACCTTTCTGCCACAGTTCTCTACACTAGCTACATCACAAAACAATACGTTTCTGAAACAGATTTCCACACTGGCTCCGAATCATAAAACTATACCTTCCAGCAACAGTTCTTCACACTAGCTCCGAATCACAAAACAATACCTTCTAGCAACAGTTCTACACACTAGCTCCACATCACAAAAATATACCTTCCTGCAACAATTCTCCACACTAGCTCCACCTCACAAAACAATACCTTCCTGCAACTGTTCTACACACTAGCTCCACATTACAAAACTATAACTTCCTGCAACAGTTCTCCACAATAGCTGCACCTCACAAAACAATACCTTCCTGCAACCGATCTCCACACTAGCTCCACCTCACAAAACAATACCTTACTGCAACAGTTCTCTATACTAGCTCCTCATCACAAAATAATACCTTCCTGCAACAGTTCTCCACACTGGCTCCAAATAACAAAACTATACCTTCCAGCAACAGTTCTTCACACTAGCTCCAAATCACAAAACCATACCTTCATGCAACAGTTCTAAACAATAGCTCCCCATCCCAAAACTATACATTGCTACAACAGTTCTCCACACTAGCTCCACCTCACAAATTAATACCTTTCTGCAACTGTTCCCTATACTAGCTCCAAATCACAAAACTATACGTTTCTGCAACAGTTCTCCACACTGGCTCCGAATCACAAAACTATACCTTCATGCAACATTTCTCCACATTACCTCCACCTCATAAAATAATACCTTTCTGCAACAGTTCTCTACAGTAACTCTACATCACAAAACAATACGTTTCTGCAACAGTTCTCCACACTAGCTCCACCTCACAAAACAATATCTTTCTGCAACAGATCTCCACACTAGCTCCACATCACAAAAGTATACCTTCCTGCAACCGTTCTCCACACAAGCTCCACATCACAAAACTATACCTTCCTGCAACAGTTCTCCACACTAGCTCCACCTCACAAAACCATACCTTCCTGCAACAGATCTCTACACTAGCTCCACCTCACAAAACCATACCTTTCTGCAACAGTTCTCTACACTAGCTCCACATCACAAAATAATACCATCCTGCAACAGATTTCCACAATGGCTCTGAATCACAAAACTATAACTTCCAGCAAAAGTTCTTCACACCAGCACTGAATCACAAACCATACATTCATGCAACAGTTCTACACACTAGCTCCCCATCACAAAAGTATACCTTCCTGCAACAGTTCTCCACACTAGCTCCACATCACAAAACTATACCTTCCTGCAACAGTTCTACACACTAGCTCCACCTCACAAAACAATACCTTCCTGCAACAGATCTCCACACTAGCTCCACCTCACAAAACAATACCTTTCTGCAACAGTTCTCTGCGCTAGCTCCACATCACAAAATAATACCATCCTGCAACAGATCTCCACACTGGCTATGAATCGCAAAACAATATCTTCCTTCAACAGTTCTACACACTAGCTCCACATCACAAATCTATACCTTCCTGCAACAGTTCTACACACTAGCTCCATAGCACAAAACAATACCTTCCTGCAACAGTTATCCACACTAGCTCCACCTCAAAAACAATACCTTTCTGGAACTGTACTCTACACTAGCTCCACATCACAAAACAATACGTTTCTGCAACAGTTCTACACACTGGCTCGGAATCACAAAACAATACCTTCCTGCAACAGATCTCCACAATAGCTCCACTACACAAAACTATATCTTCCTGCAAAAGTACTTCACAATATCTCCACCTCACAATACAATAACTTTCTGTAACAGTTCTCGTCACTAGCTCTACATCACAAAAAATACCTTTCTGCAACTGTTCTCCACACTGGCTACGCATCACATAATAATACCTTACTGCAACAGTTTCCAATCTGGCTCCGAATCACAAAACTATACCTATCTGCAAGAGTTCTCCAAACTAGTTCCATATCACAAAACAATACCTTCAAGCAACAGTCTACACACTAGCTCCACATCACAAAACAGTACCTTCCTGCAACAGTTATCCACACTGGCACCGAATCACAAAACTATACCTTCCAGCAAAAGTTCTTCACACTAGCTCCGAATCACAAAACAATACCTTTCTGCAACAGTCCTACACACTAGCTCCACATCATCAAACTATACCTTCCTGCAACAGTTCTCCACAGTAGCTCCACCTCACAAAACAATACCTTTCTGCAACAGTTCTCTACAGTAGCTCCACATCACAAATCAATACGTTTCTGTAACAGTTCTCCACACTGGCTCTGAATCACAAAACTATACCTTCCTGCAACAGTTCTTCACACTAGCTCCGAATCACAAAACAATACCTTCCTGCAACAGATCTCCACAATAGCTCCACTACACAAAACTCTACCTTTCTGCAACAGTTCTCTGCCCTAGCTCCACATCACAAAATAATACCATGCTGCAACAGATCTCCACACTGGCTATGAATCGCAAAACAATATCTTCCTTCAACAGTTCTACACACTAGCTCCATAGCACAAAACAATACCTTCCTGCAACAGTTATCCACACTAGCTCCACCTCAAAAACAATACCTTTCTGGAACTGTACTCTACACTAACTCCACATCACAAAACAATACGTTTCTGCAACAGTTGTACACACTGGCTCATAATCACAAAACTATACCTTCCTGCAACAGTTCTTCACACTAGCTCTGAATCACAAAACAATACCTTCCTGCAAGTGATCACCACAATAGCTCCACTACACAAAACTATATCTTCCTGCACATGTACTTCACACTATCTCCACCTCACAATACAATAACTTTCTGTAACAGTTCTCTTCACTAGCTACACATCACAAAAAATACCTTTCTGCAACTGTTCTCCACACTGGCTACGCATCACATAATAATACCTTACTGCAACAGTTTCCACTCTGGCTCCGAATCACAAAACTATACCTATCTGCAAGATTTCTCCAAACTAGTTCCATATCACAAAACAATACCTTCCTGCAACAGTCTACACACTAGCTCCACATCACAAAACAATACCTTCCTGCAACAGATATCCACACTGGCACCGAATCACAAAACTATACCTTCCAGCAAAAGTTATTCACACTAGCTCCGAATCACAAAACAATACCTTTCTGCAACAGTCCTACACACTAGCTCCACATCATCAAACTATACCTTCCTGCAACAGTTCTCCACAGTAGCTCCCCCTCACAAAACAATAATTTTCTGCAACAGTTCTCTACAGTAGCTCCACATCACAAATCAATACGTTTCTGCAACAGTTCTCCACACTGGCTCTGAATCACAAAACTATACCTTCCTGCAACAGTTCTTCACACTAGCTCCGAATCACAAAACAATACCTTCCTGCAACAGATCTCCACAATAGCTCCACTACACAAAACTATAAATTCCTGCAACAGTTCTTCACACTATCTCCACCTCACAATACAATAACTTTCTGTAACAGTTCTCTTCACTAGCTCCACATCACAAAAAATACCTTTCTGCAACTGTTCTCCATACTGGCTACGCATAACAAAATAATACCTTACTGCAACAGTTTCCACTCTGGCTCCGAATCACAAAACTATACCTATCTGCAAGAGTTCTCCACACTAGCTCCACATCACAAAACTATACCTTAATACAAAAGTTCTTCACACTAGCTCCGAATCACAAAACCATACCTTCAGGCAACAGTTCTACACACTAGCTCCCCATCACAAAACTATACTTTCCTGCAACAGATCTCCACACTAGGTCCACCTCACAAAATAATAACATTCTGCAACAGTTCTCTACACTAGCTATACATCACAATCAATATATTTCTGAAAGAGATTTACACACGGGCTCCGAATCATAAAACTATACCTTCCAGCAACAGTTCTTCCATAAGGTCCACATCACAAAACTATACCTTCCTGCAACAATTCTACACACTAGTTCCATATCACAAAACAATACCTTCCTGCAACAGTTCTCCACACTAGCTCCACCTCACAAAACAATACCTTTCTGCAACTGTTCTCTAAACTAGCTCCACATCACAAAACAATACCTTGCTGCAACAGTTCTACACAGTGGCTCCTAATCACAAAACTATACCTTCCTGCAAGAGTTCTCCACAGTAGCTCCATCTTACAAAATAATACCTTTCTGCAACAGTTCTCTACAGTAGCTCCACATCACAAAACAATACGTTTCTGCAACAGTCTCCACACTGGCTCTGAATCACAAAACTATACCTTCCAGCAACAGTTCTACACACTAGCTCCACATCACAAAACTATACCTTCCTGCAACAGTTCTACACACTAGCTCCATATCACAAAACAATACCTTCCTGCAACAGTTATCCACACTAGCTCCAACTCAAAAACAATACCTTTCTGAACTGTACTGTACACTAGCTCCACATCACAATACAATACGTTTCTGCAACTGTTCTCCACACTGGCTCCGAATCACAAAACTATAACTTCCTGCAAAATTTCTCCACATTAGCTCCACCTCATAAAATAATACCTTTCTGAAACAGTTCTCTACAGTAGCTCCACATCTCAAAACAATACGTTTCTGCAACAGTTCTCCACCCTGGCTCTGAATCACAAAACTATACCTTCCAGAAAAAGATGTTCACACTAGCCCTGAATCACAAAACCATAACTTGATGCAACAGTTCTACACACTAGCTCCACATCACAAAACTATACCTTCCTGCAACAGTCTCCACACTATCTCCACCACACAATACAATACCTTTCTTGAACAGTTCTATTCACTAGCTCCACATCACAAAAAAATACATTTCTGCAACTCTTCTCCACACTGGCTACGCATCACATAATAACACCTTCGTGCAACAGTTTCCACACTGGCTCCGAATCACAAAACTATACCTTTCAGGAACAGTTCTTCACACTAGCGCCGAATCACAAAACAATACCTTCCTGCAACAGTTGTACACACTAGCTCCACATCACAAAACTGTACCTTCCTGCAACAGTTCTCCACACTAGCTCCACATCACAAAACAATACCTTCCTGCAACAGTTCTCCACACTGGCTTCTAATCTCAAAACTATACCTTCCAGCAAAAGTTCTTCACACTAGCTCCGAATCACAAAACAATAATTTCCTGCAACAGTTCTACACACTAGCTCAACATCACAAAACTATACCTTCCTGCAACACTTCTACACACTAGCTCCATATCACAAAACAATACCTTCATGCAACAGTTCTCCACACTAGGTCCACCTCATAAAACAATACTTTTCTGCAACAGTTCTCTACACTAGCTATACATTACAAAACTATAACTTCCTGCAACAGTTCTCCACACTAGCTACACCTCACAAAACAATACCTTGCTGCAACTGATCTCCACACTAGCTCCACCTCACAATACAATACCTTACTGCAACTGTACTCTACACTAGCTCCACCTCACAAAACAATACCTTTCTGCAACTGTACTCTACACTAGCTCCACATCACAAAACAATACGTTTCTGCAACAGTTCTCCACACTGGCTCCGAATCACAAAACTATATCTTCATGCAACATTTCTCCACATTACCTCCACCTCATAAAATAATACCTTTCTGCAACAGTTCTCTACAGTAGCTCTACATCACAAAACAATACGTTTCTGCAACAGTTCTCCACACTAGCTCCACAGCACAAAAGTATACCTTCCTGCAACCGTTCTCCACACTATCTCCAGATCACAAAACTATACCTTCCTGCAACAGTTCTCCACACTAGCTACATCTCACAAAACAATACCTTCCTGCAACAGATCTCCACACTAGCTCCACCTCTGAAACCATACCTTTCTGCAACAGTTCTCTACACTAGCTCCACATCACAAAATAATACCATCCTGCAACAGATCTCCACAATGGCTCTGAATCACAAAACTATACCTTCCTGCAAAAGTTCTTCACACCAGCTCCGAATCACAAAACCATACATTCATGCAACAGTTCTACACACTAGCTCCCCTTCACAAAAGTATACCTTCCTGCAACAGTTCTCCACACTAGCTCCACATCACAAAACTATACCTTCCTGCAACAGTTCTACACACTAGCTCCACCTCACAAAACAATACCTTCCTGCAACAGATCTCCACACTAGCTCCTCCTCACAAAACAATACCTTTCTGCAACAGTTCTCTGCACTAGCTCAACATCACAAAATAATACCATCCTGCAACAGATCTCCACACTGGCTATGAATCACAAAATAATACCTTCCTGCAACAGTTCTACACACTAGCTCCACATCACAAAACTATACCTTCCTGCAACAGTTCTACACACTAGCTCCATAGCACAAAACAATACCTTCCTGCAACTGTTATTAACACTAGCTCCACCTCAAAAACAATACATTTCTGGAACTGTACTGTACACTAGCTCCACATCACAAACCAATACGTTTCTGCAACAGTTCTCCACACTGGCTCCGAATCACAAAACTATACCTTCCTGCAAAGTTCTCCACATTAGCTCCACCTCATAAAATAATACCTTTCTGCAACAGTTCTTTACAATAGCTCCACATCACAATTCAATACGTTTCTGCAACAGTTCTCCACACTGGCTCTGATTCACAAAACAATACCTTCCTGCAACAGTTCTTCACACTAGCTCCGAATCACAAAACAATACCTTCCTGCAACAGATCTCCACAATAGCTCCACTACACAAAACTATACCTTCCTGCAACAGTTCTCCACACTGGCTCTGAATCACAAAACTATACCTTCCAGCAACAGTTCTACACACTATTTCCACATCACAAAACTATACCTTCCTGCAACAGTTCTCCACACTAGCTCCACATCACAAAACTATACCTTCCTGAAACAGTTCTCCACACTATCTCCACTTCACAAAACAGTACCTTTCTGCAACAGTTCTCTACACTAGCTCCACATCACAAAAAATACGTTTCTGCAACAGTTCTCCACACTGGTTCCGAATCACAAAACTATACCTTCCAGCAAAAGTTCTTCACACTAGCTCCGAATCACGAAACAATACGTTTCTGCAACAGTCCTACACACTAGCTCCACATCATCAAACTATACCTTCCTGCAACAGTTCTCCATAGTAGCTCCACCTCACAAAACAATACCTTTCTGCAACAGTTCTCTACAGTAGCTCCACATCACAAATCAATACGTTTCTTCAACAGTTCTCCACACTGGCTCTGAATCCCAAAACTATACCTTCTTGCAACAGGTCTTCACACTAGCTCCGAATCACAAAACAATATCTTCCTGCAACAGATTTCCACAATAGCTCCACTACACAAAGCTGTACCTTCCTGCAACAGTTCTTCACCCTATCTCCACCACACAATACAATAACTTTCTGTAACAGTTCTCTTTACTAGCTCCACATCACAAAAAAATACCTTTCTGCAACTTTTCTACACACTGGCTGCACATCACAAAATAATACCTTACTGCAACAGTTTCCACTCTGGCTCCGAATCACAAAACTATACATATCTGCAAGAGTTCTCCACACTAGCTCCACATCACAAAGCTATACCTTCCTGCCACAGTTCTCCACACTAGCTCCATATCACAAAACAATAACTTCCTGCAACAGTTCTACACACTAGCTCCACATCACAAAACAATACCTTCCTGCAACAGTTCTCCACACTGGCACCGAATCACAAAACTATACCTTCCAGCAAGAGTTCTTCACACTAGCTCTGAATCACAAAAACATACCTTCATGCAACAGTTCTATATACTAGCTCCCCATCACAAAACTATACCTTCCTGCAACAGTTCTCCACACTAGGTCCACCTCACAAAACAATACCTTTCTGCAACAGTTCTCTACACTAGGTATACATCACAAAACAATACATTTCTGAAACAGATTTCCACACAGGCTCCGAATCATAAAACTATACCTTCCAGCAACAGTTCTTCCACTAGCTCCACATCACAAAAACTATACCTTCCTGCAACAGTTCTTCACACTAGCTCCACCTCTAAAACAATATCTTCCTGCAACTGTTCTCCACACTAGCTCCACATCACAAAAATAAACCTTCCTGCAACAGTTCTCCACACTAGCACCACATCACAAAACTATACCTTTCTGCAAAAGTTCTCCACACTAGCTCCACATCACAAAACTATACCTTCCTGCAACAGTTCTACACACTAGCTCCACATTACAAAACTATACCTTCCTGCAAAAGTTCTAAACACTAGCTCCACCTCACAAAACAATGCCTTCCTGCAACAGTTCTCTACACTAACTATACATCACAAAACAATAGGTTTCTGCAACAGATTTCCACACTGGCTATGCATCATAAAACTATACCTTCCAGCAACAATTCTTCACACTAGCTCCGAATCACAAAACAATACCTTCTAGCAACAGTTCTACACACTAGTTCCACATCACAAATCTATTCCTTCCTGCAATAGTTCTCCACACTGTGTGCGAATCACAAAACTATACCTTCCAGCAACAGATCTCCACACTGGCTCCAAATAACAAAACTAGACCTTCCAGAAACAGTTCTTCACACTAGCTCCGAATCACAAAACCATACTTTCATGCAACAGTTCTACACACTAGCTCCCCATCCCAAAACAATACCATGCTGCAACAGTTCTCCACACTAGCTCCACTCACAAAATTGTACCTTTCTGCAACTGTTACCTATACTATCTCCAAATCACAAAACAATACGTTTCTGCAACAGTTCTCCACACTAGCTCCACATCACAAAACTATACCTTCCTGCAACAGTTCTACACACTAGCTCCACCTCACAAAACAATACCTTCCTGCAACAGTTCTCCACACTAGCTCCACCTCACAAAAAAATACCTTTCTGCAACAGTTCTCTACACTAGCTCCACATCACAAAATAATACCATCCTGCAACAGTTCTCCACACTGGCTCCGAATCACAAAACTATACCTTCCAGCAAATGATATTCACAGTAGCTCCGAATCACAAAACCATACCTTCATGCAACAGTTCTACACACTAGCTCCCCATCACAAAAGTATACCTTCCTGCAACAGTTCTCCACACTAGCTCCACATCACAAAACTATACCTTCCTGCAACAGTTCTACACACTAGCTCCACCTCACAAAACAATACCTTCCTGCAACAGATCTCCACACTAGCTCCACCTCACAAAACAATACCTTTCTGCAACAGTTCTCTACACTAGCTCCACATCACAAAATACCATCCTGCAACATATCTCCACACTGGTTATGAATCACAAAACAATACCTTCCCTGCAACAGTTCTACACACTAGCTCCACATCACAAAACTATATCGTCCTGCAACAATTCTACACACTAGCTCCATATCACAAAACAATACTTTCCTGCAACAGTTTTCCACACTAGCTCCAACTCAAAAACAATACCTTTCTGAACTGTACTGTACACTAGCTCCACATCACAAAACAATACGTTTCTGCAACTGTTCTCCACACTGGCTCCGAATCACAAAACTATACCTTCCTAAAAAGTTCTCCACATTAGCTCCACCTCACAAAATAATACCTTTCTGAAACAGTTCTCTACAGTAACTCTACATCACAAAACAATACGTTTCTGCAACAGTTCTCCACACTAGCTCCACCTCACAAAACAATATCTTTCTGCAACAGATCTCCACACTAGCTCCACATCACAAAAGTATACCTTCCTGCTACCGTTCTCCACACAAGCTCCACATCACAAAACTATACCTTCCTGCAACAGATCTCTACACTAGCTCCACCTCACAAAACCATACCTTTCTGCAACAGTTCTCTACACTAGCTCCACATCACAAAATAATACCATCCTGCAACAGATTTCCACAATGGCTCTGAATCACAAAACTATAACTTCCAGCAAAAGTTCTTCACACCAGCACTGAATCACAAACCATACATTCATGCAACAGTTCTACACACTAGCTCCCCATCACAAAAGTATACCTTCCTGCAACAGTTCTCCACACTAGCTCCACATCACAAAACTATACCTTCCTGCAACTGTTCTACACACTAGCTCCAGCTCACAAAACAATACCTTCCTGCAACAGATCTCCACACTAGCTCCACCTCACAAAACAATACCTTTCTGCAACAGTTCTCTGCGCTAGCTCCACATCACAAAATAATACCATCCTGCAACAGATCTCCACACTGGCTATGAATCGCAAAACAATATCTTCCTTCAACAGTTCTACACACTAGCTCCACATCACAAATCTATACCTTCCTGCAACAGTTCTACACACTAGCTCCATAGCACAAAACAATACCTTCCTGCAACAGTTATCCACACTAGCTCCACCTCAAAAACAATACCTTTCTGGAACTGTACTCTACACTAGCTCCACATCACAAAACAATACGTTTCTGCAACAGTTCTACACACTGGCTCGGAATCACAAAACAATACCTTCCTGCAACAGATCTCCACAATAGCTCCACTACACAAAACTATATCTTCCTGCAAAAGTACTTCACAATATCTCCACCTCACAATACAATAACTTTCTGTAACAGTTCTCTTCACTATCTCCACATCACAAAAAATACCTTTCTGCAACTGTTCTCCAAACTGGCTACGCATCACATAATAATACCTTACTGCAACAGTTTCCAATCTGGCTCCGAATCACAAAACTATACCTGTCTGCAAGAGTTCTCCAAACTAGTTCCATATCACAAAACAATACCTTCAAGCAACAGTCTACACACTAGCTCCACATCACAAAACAGTACCTTCCTGCAACAGTTATCCACACTGGCACCGAATCACAAAACTATACCTTCCAGCAAAAGTTCTTCACACTAGCTCCGATTCACAAAACAATACCTTTCTGCAACAGTCCTACACACTAGCTCCACATCATCAAACTATACCTTCCTGCAACAGTTCTCCACAGTAGCTCCACCTCACAAAACAATACCTTTCTGCAACAGTTCTCTACAGTAGCTCCACATCACAAATCAATACGTTTCTGTAACAGTTCTCCACACTGGCTCTGAATCACAAAACTATACCTTCCTGCAACAGTTCTTCACACTAGCTCCGAATCACAAAACAATACCTTCCTGCAACAGATCTCCACAATAGCTCCACTACACAAAACTCTACCTTTCTGCAACAGTTCTCTGCCCTAGCTCCACATCACAAAATAATACCATGCTGCAACAGATCTCCACACTGGCTATGAATCGCAAAACAATATCTTCCTTCAACAGTTCTACACACTAGCTCCATAGCACAAAACAATACCTTCCTGCAACAGTTATCCACACTAGCTCCACCTCAAAAACAATACCTTTCTGGAACTGTACTCTACACTAACTCCACATCACAAAACAATACGTTTCTGCAACAGTTGTACACACTGGCTCATAATCACAAAACTCTACCTTCCTGCAACAGTTCTTCACACTAGCTCTGAATCACAAAACAATACCTTCCTGCAAGTGATCACCACAATAGCTCCACTACACAAAACTATATCTTCCTGCAAAAGTACTTCACACTATCTCCACCTCACAATACAATAACTTTCTGTAACAGTTCTCTTCACTAGCTACACATCACAAAAAATACCTTTCTGCAACTGTTCTCCACACTGGCTACGCATCACATAATAATACCTTACTGCAACAGTTTCCACTCTGGCTCCGAATCACAAAACTATACCTATCTGCAAGATTTCTCCAAACTAGTTCCATATCACAAAACAATACCTTCCTGCAACAGTCTACACACTAGCTCCACATCACAAAACAATACCTTCCTGCAACAGATATCCACACTGGCACCGAATCACAAAACTATACCTTCCAGCAAAAGTTATTCACACTAGCTCCGAATCACAAAACAATACCTTTCTGCAACAGTCCTACACACTAGCTCCACATCATCAAACTATACCTTCCTGCAACAGTTCTCCACAGTAGCTCCCCCTCACAAAACAATAATTTTCTGCAACAGTTCTCTACAGTAGCTCCACATCACAAATCAATACGTTTCTGCAACAGTTCTCCACACTGGCTCTGAATCACAAAACTATACCTTCCTGCAACAGTTCTTCACACTAGCTCCGAATCACAAAACAATACCTTCCTGCAACAGATCTCCACAATAGCTCCACTACACAAAACTATAAATTCCTGCAACAGTTCTTCACACTATCTCCACCTCACAATACAATAACTTTCTGTAACAGTTCTCTTCACTAGCTCCACATCACAAAAAATACCTTTCTGCAACTGTTCTCCATACTGGCTACGCATAACAAAATAATACCTTACTGCAACAGTTTCCACTCTGGCTCTGAATCACAAAACTATACCTATCTGCAAGAGTTCTCCACACTAGCTCCACATCACACAACTATACCTTCCTACAAAAGTTCTTCACACTAGCTACGAATCACAAAACCATACCTTCAGGCAACAGTTCTACACATTAGCTCCCCATCACAAAACTATACTTTCCTGCAACAGATGTCCACACTAGGTCCACCTCCACAAAATAATACCATTCTGCAACAGTTCTCTACACTAGCTATACATCACAATCAATATATTTCTGAAACAGATTTCCACACGGGCTCCGAATCATAAAACTATACCTTCCAGCAACAGTTCTTCCATAAGGTCCACATCACAAAACTATACCTTCCTGCAACAATTCTACACACTAGTTCCATATCACAAAACAATACCTTCCTGCAACAGTTCTCCACACTAGCTCCACCTCACAAAACAATACCTTTCTGCAACTGTTCTCTAAACTAGCTCCACATCACAAAACAATACCTTGCTGCAACAGTTCTACACAGTGGCTCCTAATCACAAAACTATACCTTCCTGCAAGAGTTCTCCACAGTAGCTCCATCTTACAAAATAATACCTTTCTGCAACAGTTCTCTACAGTAGCTCCACATCACAAAACAATACGTTTCTGCAACAGTCTCCACACTGGCTCTGAATCACAAAACTATACCTTCCAGCAACAGTTCTACACACTAGCTCCACATCACAAAACTATACCTTCCTGCAACAGTTCTACACACTAGCTCCATATCACAAAACAATACCTTCCTGCAACAGTTATCCACACTAGCTCCAACTCAAAAACAATACCTTTCTGAACTGTACTGTACACTAGCTCCACCTCACAATACAATACGTTTCTGCAACTGTTCTCCACACTGGCTCCGAATCACAAAACTATAACTTCCCTGCAAAATTTCTCCACATTAGCTCCACCTCATAAAATAATACCTTTCTGAAACAGTTCTCTACAGTAGCTCCACATCACAAAACAATACGTTTCTGCAACAGTTCTCCACCCTGGCTCTGAATCACAAAACTATACCTTCCAGAAAAAGATGTTCACACTAGCCCTGAATCACAAAACCATAACTTGATGCAACAGTTCTACACACTAGCTCCACATCACAAAACTATACCTTCATGCAACAGTCTCCACACTATCTCCACCACACAATACAATACCTTTCTTGAACAGTTCTATTCACTAGCTCCACATCACAAAAAAATACATTTTTGCAACTCTTCTCCACACTGGCTACGCATCACATAATAACACCTTCGTGCAACAGTTTCCACACTGGCTCCGAATCACAAAACTATACCTTTCAGGAACAGTTCTTCACACTAGCGCCGAATCACAAAACAATACCTTCCTGCAACAGTTGTACACACTAGCTCCACATCACAAAACTGTACCTTCCTGCAACAGTTCTCCACACTAGCTCCACATCACAAAACAATACCTTCCTGCAACAGTTCTCCACACTCGCTTCTAATCTCAAAACTATACCTTCCAGCAAAAGTTCTTCACACTAGCACCGAATCACAAAACAATAATTTCCTGCAACAGTTCTACACACTAGCTCAACATCACAAAACTATACCTTCCTGCAACACTTCTACACACTAGCTCCATATCACAAAACAATACCTTCATGCAACAGTTCTCCACACTAGGTCCACCTCATAAAACAATACTTTTCTGCAACAGTTCTCTACACTAGCTATACATTACAAAACTATAACTTCCTGCAACAGTTCTCCACACTAGCTACACCTCACAAAACAATACCTTGCTGCAACTGATCTCCACACTAGCTCCACCTCACAATACAATACCTTACTGCAACTGTACTCTACACTAGCTCCACATCACAAAATAATACCTTCCTGAAACATTTCTCCACACTGTCTCCAAATAACAAAACTATACCTTCCAGCAACAGTTCTTCACACTAGCTGCGAATCACAAAACCACACCTTCATGCAACAGTTCTAAACAATAGCTCCCCATCCCAAAACTACACATTGCTACAACAGTTCTCCACACTAGCTCCACCTCACAAAACAATACCTTTCTGCAACTGTACTCTACACTAGCTCCACATCACAAAACAATACGTTTCTGCAACAGTTCTCCACACTGGCTCCGAATCACAAAACTATATCTTCATGCAACATTTCTCCACATTACCTCCACCTCATAAAATAATACCTTTCTGCAACAGTTCTCTACAGTAGCTCTACATCACAAAACAATACGTTTCTGCAACAGTTCTCCACACTAGCTCCACAGCACAAAAGTATACCTTCCTGCAACCGTTCTCCACACTATCTCCAGATCACAAAACTATACCTTCCTGCAACAGTTCTCCACACTAGCTACATCTCACAAAACAATACCTTCCTGCAACAGATCTCCACACTAGCTCCACCTCTGAAACCATACCTTTCTGCAACAGTTCTCTACACTAGCTCCACATCACAAAATAATACCATCCTGCAACAGATCTCCACACTGGCTATGAATCACAAAATAATACCTTCCTGCAACAGTTCTACACACTAGCTCCACATCACAAAACTATACCTTCCTGCAACAGTTCTGCACACTAGCTCCATAGCACAAAACAATACCTTCCTGCAACTGTTATTCACACTAGCTCCACCTCAAAAACAATACAATTCTGGAACTGTATTGTACAATAGCTCCACATCACAAAACAATACGTTTCTGCAACAGTTCTCCACACTGGCTCCGAATCACTAAACTATACCTTCCTGCAAAAGTTCTCCACATTAGCTCCACCTCACAAAATAATACCTTTCTGCAACAGTTCTTTACAATAGCTCCACATCACAATTCAATACGTTTCTGCAACATTTCTACACACTGGCTCTGATTCACAAAACAATACCTTCCTGCAACAGTTCTTCACACTAGCTCCGAATCACAAAACAATACCTTCCTGCAACAGATCTCCAAAATAGCTCCACTACACAAAAACTATACCTTCCTGCAACAGTTCTCCACACTGGCTCTGAATCACAAAACTATACCTTCCAGCAACAGTTCTACACACTATTTCCACATCACAAAACTATACCTTCCTGCAACAGTTCTCCACACTAGCTCCACATCACAAAACTATACCTTCCTGAAACAGTTCTCCACACTATCTCCACTTCACAAAACAGTACCTTTCTGCAACAGTTCTCTACACTAGCTCCACATCACAAAAAATACGTTTCTGCAACAGTTCTCCACACTGGCTCCGAATCACAAAACTATACCTTCCAGCAAAAGTTCTTCACACTAGCTCCGAATCACGAAACAATACGTTTCTGCAACAGTCCTACACACTAGCTCCACATCATCAAACTATACCTTCCTGCAACAGTTCTCCATAGTAGCTCCACCTCACAAAACAATACCTTTCTGCAACAGTTCTCTACAGTAGCTCCACATCACAAATCAATACGTTTCTTCAACAGTTCTCCACACTGGCTCTGAATCCCAAAACTATACCTTCTTGCAACAGGTCTTCACACTAGCTCCGAATCACAAAACAATATCTTCCTGCAACAGATTTCCACAATAGCTCCACTACACAAAGCTGTACCTTCCTGCAACAGTTCTTCACCCTATCTCCACCACACAATACAATAACTTTCTGTAACAGTTCTCTTTACTAGCTCCACATCACAAAAAAATACCTTTCTGCAACTTTTCTACACACTGGCTGCACATCACAAAATAATACCTTACTGCAACAGTTTCCACTCTGGCTCCGAATCACAAAACTATACATATCTGCAAGAGTTCTCCACACTAGCTCCACATCACAAAGCTATACCTTCCTGCCACAGTTCTCCACACTAGCTCCATATCACAAAACAATAACTTCCTGCAACAGTTCTACACACTAGCTCCACATCACAAAACAATACCTTCCTGCAACAGTTCTCCACACTGGCACCGAATCACAAAACTATACCTTCCAGCAAGAGTTCTTCACACTAGCTCTGAATCACAAAAACATACCTTCATGCAACAGTTCTATATACTAGCTCCCCATAACAAAACTATACCTTCCTGCAACAGTTCTCCACACTAGGTCCACCTCACAAAACAATACCTTTCTGCAACAGTTCTCTACACTAGGTATACATCACAAAACAATACATTTCTGAAACAGATTTCCACACAGGCTCCGAATCATAAAACTATACCTTCCAGCAACAGTTCTTCCACTAGCTCCACATCACAAAACTATACCTTCCTGCAACAGTTCTTCACACTAGCTCCACCTCTAAAACAATATCTTCCTGCAACTGTTCTCCACACTAGCTCCACATCACAAAAATAAACCTTCCTGCAACAGTTCTCCACACTAGCACCACATCACAAAACTATACCTTTCTGCAAAAGTTCTCCACACTAGCTCCACATCACAAAACTATACCTTCCTGCAACAGTTCTACACACTAGCTCCACATTACAAAACTATACCTTCCTGCAAAAGTTCTAAACACTAGCTCCACCTCACAAAACAATGCCTTCCTGCAACAGTTCTCTACACTAACTATACATCACAAAACAATAGGTTTCTGCAACAGATTTCCACACTGGCTATGCATCATAAAACTATACCTTCCAGCAACAATTCTTCACACTAGCTCCGAATCACAAAACAATACCTTCTAGCAACAGTTCTACACACTAGCTCCACATCACAAATCTATTCCTTCCTGCAATAGTTCTCCACACTGTGTGCGAATCACAAAACTATACCTTCCAGCAACAGATCTCCACACTGGCTCCAAATAACAAAACTAGACCTTCCAGAAACAGTTCTTCACACTAGCTCCGAATCACAAAACCATACTTTCATGCAACAGTTCTACACACTAGCTCCCCATCCCAAAACAATACCATGCTGCAACAGTTCTCCACACTAGCTCCACTCACAAAATTGTACCTTTCTGCAACTGTTACCTATACTATCTCCAAATCCACAAAACAATACGTTTCTGCAACAGTTCTCCACACTAGCTCCACATCACAAAACTATACCTTCCTGCAACAGTTCTACACACTAGCTCCACCTCACAAAACAATACCTTCCTGCAACAAATCTCCACACTAGCTCCACCTCACAAAACAATACTTTTCTGCAACAGTTCTCTACACTAGCTCCACATCACAAAATAATACCATCCTGCAACAGACCTCCACACTGGCTCTGAATCACAAAACTATACCTTCCAGCAGAAGATCTTCACAGTAGCTCCGAATCACAAAACCATACCTTCATGCAACAGTTCTACACACTAGCTCCCCATCACAAAAGTATACCTTCCTGCAACAGTTCTCCACACTAGCTCCACATCACAAAACTATACCTTCCTGCAACAGTTCTACACACTAGCTCCACCTCACAAAACAATACCTTCCTGCAACAGATCTCCACACTAGCTCCAACTCACAAAACAATACCTTTCTGCAACAGTTCTCTACACTAGCTCCACATCACAAAATAACATCCTGCAACATATCTCCACACTGGCTATGAATCACAAAACAATACCTTCCTGCAACAGTTCTACACACTAGCTCCACATCACAAAACTATATCTTCCTGCAACAATTCTACACACTAGCTCCATATCACAAAACAATACTTTCCTGCAACAGTTTTCCACACTAGCTCCAACTCAAAAACAATACCTTTCTGAACTGTACTGTACACTAGCTCCACATCACAAAACAATACGTTTCTGCAACTGTTCTCCACACTGGCTCCGAATCACAAAACTATACCTTCCTAAAAAGTTCTCCACATTAGCTCCACCTCACAAAATAATACCTTTCTGCAACAGTTCTCTACAGTAGCTCCACATCACAAAACAATACGTTTCTGCAACAGTTCTTCACCCTGGCTCTGAATCACAAAACTATACCTTCCAGCAAAAGTTCTACACACTAGCTCCCCATCACAAAACTATACCTTCCTGCAACAGTCTCCACACTATCTCCACCTCACAATACAATAACTTTCTTCAACAGTTCTATTCACTACCTCCTCATCAAAAAAAAAAAAATACATTTCTGCAACTCTTCTCCACACTGGCTACGCATCACATAATAATACCTTCCTGCAACAGTTTCCACACTGGCTCCAGAAAAACAAAACTATACCTTTCAGCAACAGTTCTTCACACTAGCTCCGAATCACAAAACAATACATTCCTGCAACAGTTGTACACACTAGCTCCACATCACAAAACTATACCTTCCTGCAACAGTTCTCCACACTAGCTCTATATCACAAAACAATACCTTCCTGCATCAGTTTTACACACTAGCTCCACATCACAAAAACAATACCTTCCCGCAACAGTTCTCCACACTGGCTTCGAATCACAAAACTATACCTTGCTTCAAAAGTTCTTCACACTAGCTCCGAATCACAAAACAATAACTTCCTCCAACAGTTCTACACACTAGCTCCACATCAAAAACTACACCTTCCTGCAACAGTTATACACACTAGCTCATATATCACAAAACAATACCTTCATGCAACAGTTCTCCACACTAGGTCCACCTCACAAAACAATACCTTTCTGCCACAGATCTCTACACTAGCTATACATCACAAGACAATATGTTTCTGAAACAGATTTCCACACTGGCTCCGAATCATAAAACTATACCTTCCAGCAACAGTTCTTCACACTAGCTCCGGAATAACAAAACAATAACTTCTAGCAACAGTTCTACAAACTAGCTCCACATCACAAAACTATACCTTCCTGCAACAATTTTCCACACTAGCTCCACCTCACAAAACAATACCTTCCTGCAACTGTTCTACACACTAGCTCCACATTACAAAACTATAACTTTCTGCAACAGTTCTCCACAATAGCTGCACCTCACAAAACAATACCTTCCTGCAACCTGATCTCCACACTAGCTCCACCTCACAAAACAATACCTTACTGCAACAGTTCTCTATACTAGCTCCTCATCACAAAATAATACCTTCCTGCAACAGTTCTCCACACTAGGTCCACCTCACAAAACAATACCGTTCTGCAACAGTTCTCTACACTAGGTATACATCACAAAACAATACATTTCTGAAACAGATTTCCACACAGGCTCCGAATCATAAAACTATACCTTCCAGCAACAGTTCTTCCACTAGCTCCACATCACAAAACTATACCTTCCTGCAACAGTTCTTCACACTAGCTCCACCTCAAAAACAATATCTTCCTGCAACTGTTCTCCACACTAGCTCCACTCACAAAAATAAACCTTCCTGCAACAGTTCTCCACACTAGCACCACATCACAAAACTATACCTTTCTGCAAAAGTTCTCCACACTAGCTCCACATCACAAAACTATACCTTCCTGCAACAGTTCTACACACTAGCTCCACATTACAAAACTATACCTTCCTGCAAAAGTTGAAACACTAGCTCCACCTCACAAAACAATGCCTTTCTGCAACAGTTCTCTACACTAACAATACATCACAAAACAATAGGTTTCTGCAACAGATTTCCACACTGGCTATGCATCATAAAACTATACCTTCCAGCAACAATTCTTCACACTAGCTCCGAATCACAAAACAATACCTTCTAGCAACAGTTCTACACACTAGCTCCACATCACAAATCTATTCCTTCCTGCAATAGTTCTCCACACTGTGTGCGAATCACAAAACTATACCTTCCAGCAACAGATCTCCACACTGGCTCCAAATAACAAAACTAGACCTTCCAGAAACAGTTCTTCACACTAGCTCCGAATCACAAAACCATACTTTCATGCAACAGTTCTACACACTAGCTCCCCATCCCAAAACAATACCTTGCTGCAACAGTTCTCCACACTAGCTCCACTCACAAAATTGTACCTTTCTGCAACTGTTACCTATACTATCTCCAAATCACAAAACAATACGTTTCTGCAACAGTTCTCCACACTAGCTCCACATCACAAAACTATACCTTCCTGCAACAGTTCTACATACTAGCTCCAACCCACAAAACAATGCCTTCCTGCAACAGATCTCCATACTAGCTCCACCTCACAAAACAATAAGTTTCTGCAACAGTTCTCTACACTAGCTCCACATCACAAAATAATACCTTCCTGCAACAGTTCTCCACACTGGCTCTGAATCACAAAACTATACCTTCCAGCAAAAGATCTTCACAGTAGCTCCGAATCACAAAACCATACCTTCATGCAACAGTTCTACACACTAGCTCCCCATCACAAAAGTATACCTTCCTGCAACAGTTCTCCACA
Source organism: Microtus obscurus (assembly GCA_963919715.1). Lineage (NCBI taxonomy): Eukaryota > Metazoa > Chordata > Mammalia > Rodentia > Cricetidae > Microtus > Microtus obscurus. The sequence continues at coordinate 150,547 of CAWTZC010000442.1, read as the reverse complement.
CTAGCTCCACATCACAAAACTATACCTTCCTGCAACAGTTCTACACACTAGCTCCACCTCACAAAACAATACCTTCCTGCAACAGATCTCCACACTAGCTCCACCTCACAAAACAATACCTTTCTGCAACAGTTCTCTACACTAGCTCCACATCACAAAATACCATCCTGCAACATATCTCCACACTGGTTATGAATCACAAAACAATACCTTCCTGCAACAGTTCTACACACTAGCTCCACATCACAAAACTATATCTTCCTGCAACAATTCTACACACTAGCTGCATATCACAAAAACAATACTTTCCTGCAACAGTTTTCCACACTAGCTCCAACTCAAAAACAATACCTTTCTGAACTGTACTGTACACTAGCTCCACATCACAAAAAAATACGTTTCTGCAACTCTTCTCCACACTGGCTCCGAATCACAAAACTATACCTTCCTAAAAGTTCTCCACATTAGCTCCACCTCACAAAATAATACCTTTCTGCAACAGTTCTCTACAGTAGCTCCACATCACAAAACAATACGTTTCTGCAACAGTTCTTCACCCTGGCTCTGAATCACAAAACTATACCTTCCAGCAAAAGTTCTACACACTAGCTCCCCATCACAAAACTATACCTTCCTGCAACAGTCTCCACACTATCTCCACCTCACAATACAATAACTTTCTTCAACAGTTCTATTCACTACCTCCTCATCAAAAAAAAAAATACATTTCTGCAACTCTTCTCCACACTGGCTACGCATCACATAATAATACCTTCCTGCAACAGTTTCCACACTGGCTCCGAAAAACAAAACTATACCTTTCAGCAACAGTTCTTCACACTAGCTCCGAATCACAAAACAATACATTCCTGCAACAGTTGTACACACTAGCTCCACATCACAAAACTATACCTTCCTGCAACAGTTCTCCACACTAGCTCTATATCACAAAACAATACCTTCCTGCATCAGTTTTACACACTAGCTCCACATCACAAAACAATACCTTCCCGCAACAGTTCTCCACACTGGCTTCGAATCACAAAACTATACCTTCCTGCAACAGTTCTTCACACTAGCTCCGAATCACAAAACAATAACTTCCTCCAACAGTTCTACACACTAGCTCCACATCAAAAACTACACCTTCCTGCAACAGTTCTACACACTAGCTCATATATCACAAAACAATACCTTCATGCAACAGTTCTCCACACTAGGTCCACCTCACAAAACAATACCTTTCTGCCACAGATCTCTACACTAGCTATACATCACAAGACAATATGTTTCTGAAACAGATTTCCACACTGGCTCCGAATCATAAAACTATACCTTCCAGCAACAGTTCTTCACACTAGCTCCGAATCACAAAACAATAACTTCTAGCAACAGTTCTACAAACTAGCTCCACATCACAAAACTATACCTTCCTGCAACAATTTTTCCACACTAGCTCCACCTCACAAAACAATACCTTCCTGCAACTGTTCTACACACTAGCTCCACATTACAAAACTATAACTTTCTGCAACAGTTCTCCAGAATAGCTGCACCTCACAAAACAATACCTTCCTGCAACCGATCTCCACACTAGCTCCACCTCACAAAACAATACCTTACTGCAACAGTTCTCTATACTAGCTCCTCATCACAAAATAATACCTTCCTGCAACAGTTCTCCACACTAGGTCCACCTCACAAAACAATACCTTTCTGCAACAGTTCTCTACACTAGGTATACATCACAAAACAATACATTTCTGAAACAGATTTCCACACGGGCTCCGAATCATAAAACTATACCTTCCAGCAACAGTTCTTCCACTAGCTCCACATCACAAAACTATACCTTCCTGCAACAGTTCTTCACACTAGCTCCACCTCACAAAACAATATCTTCCTGCAACTGTTCTCCACACTAGCTCCACATCACAAAAATAAACCTTCCTGCAACAGTTCTCCACACTAGCACCACATCACAAAACTATACCTTTCTGCAAAAGTTCTCCACACTAGCTCCACATCACAAAACTATACCTTCCTGCAACAGTTCTACACACTAGCTCCACATTACAAAACTATACCTTCCTGCAAAAGTTCTAAACACTAGCTCCACCTCACAAAACAATGCCTTTCTGCAACAGTTCTCTACACTAACTATACATCACAAAACAATAGGTTTCTGCAACAGATTTCCACACTGGCTACGCATCATAAAACTATACCTTCCAGGAACAATTCTTCACACTAGCTCCGAATCACAAAACAATACCTTCTAGCAACAGTTCTACACACTAGCTCCACATCACAAAACTATACCTTCCTGCAACAGTTCTCCACACTAGCTCCACTTCACAAAACAATACCTTTCTGCAACTGTTCTCTAAACTAGCTCCACATCACAAAACAATACGTTTCTGCAACAGTTCTACACAGTGGCTCCTAATCACAAAACTATACCTTCCTGCAACAGTACTCCACAGTAGCTCCACCTCACAAAATAATACCTTTCTGCAACAGTTCTCTATAGTAGCTCCACATCACAAATCTATTCCTTCCTGCAATAGTTCTCCACACTGTGTGCGAATCACAAAACTATACCTTCCAGCAACAGATCTCCACACTGGCTCCAAATAACAAAACTAGACCTTCCAGAAACAGTTCTTCACACTAGCTCCGAATCACAAAACCATACTTTCATGCAACAGTTCTACACACTAGCTCCCCATCCCAAAACAATACCTTGCTGCAACAGTTCTCCACACTAGCTCCACTCACAAAATTATACCTTTCTGCAACTGTTACCTATACTATCTCCAAATCACAAAACAATACGTTTCTGCAACAGTTCTCCACACTAGCTCCACATCACAAAAGTATACCTTCCTGCAACAGTTCTACACACTAGCTCCACCTCACAAAACAATACCTTCCTGCAACAAATCTCCACACTAGCTCCACCTCACAAAACAATACTTTTCTGCAACAGTTCTCTACACTAGCTTCACATCACAAAATAATACCATCCTGCAACAGATCTCCACACTGGCTCTGAATCACAAAACTATACCTTCCAGCAAAAGATCTTCACAGTAGCTCCGAATCACAAAACCATACCTTCATGCAACAGTTCTCCACACTAGCTCCCCATCACAAAAGTATACCTTCCTGCAACAGTTCTACACACTAGCTCCACCTCACAAAACAATACCTTCCTGCAACAGATCTCCACACTAGCTCCAACTCACAAAACAATACCTTTCTGCAACAGTTCTCTACACTAGCTCCACATCGCAAAATACCATCCTGCAACATATCTCCACACTGGCTATGAATCACAAAACAATACCTTCCTGCAACAGTTCTACACACTAGCTCCACATCACAAAACTATATCTTCCTGCAACAGTTTTCCACACTAGCACCAACTCAAAAACAATACCTTTCTGAACTGTACTGTACACTAGCTCCACATCACAAAACAATACGTTTCTGCAACAGTTCTTCACCCTGGCTCTGAATCACAAAACTATACCTTCCAGCAAAAGTTCTTCACACTAGCCCTGAATCACAAAACCATATCTTCCTGCATCAGTTCTACACACTAGCTCCCCATCACAAAACTATACCTTCCTGCAACAGTCTCCACACTATCTCCATCTAACAATACAATAACTTTCTCCAACAGTTCTATTCACTACCTCCTCATCAAAAAAAAAATACATTTCTGCAACTCTTCTCCACACTGGCTACGCATCACATAATAATACCTTCCTGCAACAGTTTCCACACTGGCTCCGAAAAACAAAACTATACCTTTCAGCAACAGTTCTTCACACTAGCTCCGAATCACAAAACAATACATTCCTGCAACAGTTGTACACACTAGCTCCACATCACAAAACTATACCTTCCTGCAACAGTTCTCCACACTAGCTCTATATCACAAAACAATACCTTCCTGCATCAGTTTTACACACTAGCTCCACATCACAAAACAATACCTTCCCGCAACAGTTCTCCACACTGGCATCGAATAACAAAACTATACCTTGCAGCAAAAGTTCTTCACACTAGCTCCGAATCACAAAACAATAACTTCCTCCAACAGTTCTACACACTAGCTCCACATCAAAAACTACACCTTCCTGCAACAGTTCTACACACTAGCTCATATATCACAAAACAATACCTTCATGCAACAGTTCTCCACACTAGGTCCACCTCACAAAACAATACCTTTCTGCAACAGTTCTCTACACTAGCTATACATCACAAAACAATACGTTTCTGAAACAGATTTCCACACTGGCTCCGAATCATAAAATTATACCTTCCAGCAACAGTTCTTCACACTAGCTCCGAATCACAAAACAATACCTTCTAGCAACAGTTCTACAAACTAGCTCCACATCACAAAACTATACCTTCCTGCAACAATTCTCCACACTAGCTCCACCTCACAAAACAATACCTTCCTGCAACTGTTCTACACACTAGCTCCACATTACAAAACTATAACTTCCTGCAACAGTTCTCCACAATAGCTGCACCTCACAAAACAATACCTTCCTGCAACCGATCTCCACACTAGCTCCACCTCACAAAACAATACCTTACTGCAACAGTTCTCTATACTAGCTCCTCATCACAAAATAATACCTTCCTGCAACAGTTCTCCACACTGGCTCCAAATAACAAAACTATACCTTCCAGCAACAGTTCTTCACACTAGCTCCAAATCACAAAACCATACCTTCATGCAACAGTTCTAAACAATAGCTCCCCATCCCAAAACTATACATTGCTACAACAGTTCTCCACACTAGCTCCACCTCACAAATTAATACCTTTCTGCAACTGTTCCCTATACTAGCTCCAAATCACAAAACTATACGTTTCTGCAACAGTTCTCCACACTGGCTCCGAATCACAAAACTATACATTCATGCAACATTTCTCCACATTACCTCCACCTCATAAAATAGTACCTTTCTGCAACAGTTCTCTACAGTAACTCTACATCACAAAACAATACGTTTCTGCAACAGTTCTCCACACTAGCTCCACATCACAAAAGTATACCTTCCTGCAACAGTTCTACACACTAGCTCCACCTCACAAAACAATATCTTTCCTCAACAGATCTCCACACTAGCTCCACATCACAAAAGTATACCTTCATGCAACAGTTTTCCACACTAGCTCCACCTCAGAAAACCATACCTTCCTGCAACAGATCTCTACACTAGCTCCACCTCACAAAACTATACCTTTCTGCAACAGTTCTCTACACTAGCTCCACATCACAAAATAATACCATCCTGCAACAGATCTCCACAATGGCTCTGAATCACAAAATTATACCTTCCAGCAAAAGTTCTTCACACCAGCACTGAATCACAAACCATACATTCATGCAACAGTTCTACACACTAGCTCCCCATCACAAAAGTATACCTTCCTGCAACAGTTCTCCACACTAGCTCCACATCACAAAACTATACCTTCCTGCAACAGTTCTACACACTAGCTCCACCTCACAAAACAATACCTTCCTGCAACCGATCTCCACACTAGCTCCACCTCACAAAACAATACCTTTCTGCAACAGTTCTCTGCGCTAGCTCCACATCACAAAATAATACCATCCTGCAACAGATCTCCACACTGGCTATGAATCGCAAAACAATATCTTCCTTCAACAGTTCTACACACTAGCTCCACATCACAAATCTATACCTTCCTGCAACAGTTCTACACACTAGCTCCATAGCACAAAACAATACCTTCCTGCAACAGTTATCCACACTAGCTCCACCTCAAAAACAATACCTTTCTGGAACTGTACTCTACACTAGCTCCACATCACAAAACAATACGTTTCTGCAACAGTTCTACACACTGGCTCGGAATCACAAAACTATACCTTCCTGCAACAGTTCTTCACACTAGCTCTGAATCACAAAACAATACCTTCCTGCAACAGATCTCCACAATAGCTCCACTACACAAAACTATATCTTCCTGCAAAAGTACTTCACACTATCTCCACCTCACAATACAATAACTTTCTGTAACAGTTCTCTTCACTAGCTCCACATCACAAAAAATACCTTTCTGCAACTGTTCTCCACACTGGCTACGCATCACATAATAATACCTTACTGCAACAGTTTCCACTCTGGCTCCGAATCACAGAACTATACCTATCTGCAAGAGTTCTCCAAACTAGTTCCATATCACAAAAACAATACCTTCCTGCAACAGTCTACACACTAGCTCCACATCACAAAACAATACCTTCCTGCAACAGTTATCCACACTGGCACCGAATCACAAAACTATACCTTCCAGCAAAAGTTCTTCATACTAGCTTCGAATCACAAAACAATACCTTTCTGCAACAGTCCTACACACTAGCTCCACATCATCAAACTATACTTTCCTGCCACAGTTCTCCACAGTAGCTCCACCTCACAAAACAATACCTTTCTGCAACAGTTTTCTACAGTAGCTCCACATCACAAATCAATACGTTTCTGCAACAGTTCTCCACACTGGCTCTGAATCACAAAACTATACCTTCCTGCAACAGTTCTTCACACTAGCTCCGAATCACAAAACAATACCTTCCTGCAACAGATCTCCACAATAGCTCCACTACACAAAACTATAAATTCCTGCAACAGTTCTTCACACTATCTCCACCTCACAATACAATAACTTTCTGTAACAGTTCTCTTCACTAGCTCCACATCACAAAAAATACCTTTCTGCAACTGTTCTCCACACTGGCTACGCATCACATAATAATACCTTACTGCAACAGTTTCCACTCTGGCTCCGAATCACAGAACTATACCTATCTGCAAGAGTTCTCCACACTAGCTCCACATCACAAAACTATACCTTCCTGCAAAAGTTCTTCACACTAGCTCCGAATCACAAAACCATACCTTCAGGCAACAGTTCTACACACTAGCTCCCCATCACAAAACTATACTTTCCTGCAACAGATCTCCACAATAGGTCCACCTCACAAAACAATACCATTCTGCAACAGTTCTCTACACTAGCTATACATCACAATCAATATATTTCTGAAGCAGATTTCCACACGGGCTCCGAATCATAAAACTATACCTTCCAGCAACACTTCTTCCACTAGGTCCACATCACAAAACTATACCTTCCTGCAACAATTCTACACACTAGTTCCATATCACAAAACAATACCTTCCTGCAACAGTTCTCCACAATAGCTCCACCTCACAAAACAATACATTTCTGCAACAGTTCTCTAAACTAGCTCCACATCACAAAACAATACATTGCTGCAACAGTTCTACACAGTGGCTCCTAATCACAAAACTATACCTTCCAGCAAAAGTTCTTCACACTAGCCCTGAATCACAAAACCATACCTTCCTGCAACAGTTCTACACACTAGCTCCCCATCACAAAAATATACCTTCCTGCAACAGTCTCCACACTATCTCCATCTCACAATACAATAACTTTCTCCAACAGTTCTATTCACTACCTCCTCATCAAAAAAAAATACATTTCTGCAACTCTTCTCCACACTGGCTATGCATCACATAATAATACCTTCCTGCAACAGTTTCCACACTGGCTCCGAAAAACAAAACTATACCTTTCAGCAACAGTTCTTCACACTAGCTCCGAATCACAAAACAATACATTCCTGCAACAGTTGTACATACTAGCTCCACATCACAAAACTATACCTTCCTGCAACAGTTCTCCACACTAGCTCTATATCACAAAACAATACCTTCCTGCATCAGTTTTACACACTAGCTCCACATCACAAAACCATACCTTCCCTCAACAGTTCTCCACACTGGCTTCAAATCACAAAACTATACCTTGCAGCAAAAGTTCTTCACACTAGCTCCGAATCACAAAACAATAACTTCCTCCAACAGTTCTACACACTAGCTCCACATCAAAAACTACACCTTCCTGCAACAGTTCTACACACTAGCTCATATATCACAAAACAATACCTTCATGCAACAGTTCTCCACACTAGGTCCACCTCACAAAACAATACCTTTCTGCAACAGTTCTCTACACTAGCTATACATCACAAAACAATACGTTTCTGAAACAGATTTCCACACTGGCTCCGAATCATAAAATTATACCTTCCAGCAACAGTTCTTCACACTAGCTCCGAATCACAAAACAATACCTTCTAGCAACAGTTCTACAAACTAGCTCCACATCACAAAAGTATACCTTCCTGCAACAATTCTCCACACTAGCTCCACCTCACAAAACAATACCTTCCTGCAACTGTTCTACACACTAGCTCCACATTACAAAACTATAACTTCCTGCAACAGTTCTCCACAATAGCTGCACCTCACAAAACAATACCTTCCTGCAACCGATCTCCACACTAGCTCCACCTCACAAAACAATACCTTACTGCAACAGTTCTCTATACTAGCTCCTCACCACAAAATAATACCTTCCCTGCAACAGTTCTCCACACTGGCTCCAAATAACAAAACTATACCTTCCAGCAACAGTTCTTCACACTAGCTCCAAATCACAAAACCATACCTTCATGCAACAGTTCTAAACAATAGCTCCCCATCCCAAAACTATACATTGCTACAACAGTTCTCCACACTAGCTCCACCTCACAAATTAATACCTTTCTGCAACTGTTCCCTATACTAGCTCCAAATCACAAAACTATACGTTTCTGCAACAGTTCTCCACACTGGCTCCGAATCACAAAACTATACATTCATGCAACATTTCTCCACATTACCTCCACCTCATAAAATAGTACCTTTCTGCAACAGTTCTCTACAGTAACTCTACATCACAAAACAATACGTTTCTGCAACAGTTCTCCACACTAGCTCCACATCACAAAAGTATACCTTCCTGCAACAGTTCTACACACTACCTCCACCTCACAAAACAATATCTTTCCTCAACAGATCTCCACACTAGCTCCACATCACAAAAGTATACCTTCCTGCAACCGTTCTCCACACAAGCTCCACATCACAAAACTATACCTTCCTGCAACAGTTTTCCACACTAGCTCCACCTCACAAAACCATACCTTCCGGCAACAGATCTCTACACTAGCTCCACCTCACAAAACCATACCTTTCTGCAACAGTTCTCTACACTAGCTCCACATCACAAAATAATACCATCCTGCAACAGATCTCCACAATGGCTCTGAATCACAAAATTATACCTTCCAGCAAAAGTTCTTCACACCAGCACTGAATCACAAACCATACATTCATGCAACAGTTCTACACACTAGCTCCCCATCACAAAAGTATACCTTCCTGCAACAGTTCTCCACACTAGCTCCACATCACAAAACTATACCTTCCTGCAACAGTTCTACACACTAGCTCCACCTCACAAAACAATACCTTCCTGCAACCGATCTCCACACTAGCTCCACCTCACAAAACAATACCTTTCTGCAACAGTTCTCTGCGCTAGCTCCACATCACAAAATAATACCATCCTGCAACAGATCTCCACACTGGCTACTGAATCGCAAAACAATATCTTCCTTCAACAGTTCTACACACTAGCTCCACATCACAAATCTATACCTTCCTGCAACAGTTCTACACACTAGCTCCATAGCACAAAACAATACCTTCCTGCAACAGTTATCCACACTAGCTCCACCTCAAAAACAATACCTTTCTGGAACTGTACTCTACACTAGCTCCACATCACAAAACAATACGTTTCTGCAACAGTTCTACACACTGGCTCGGAATCACAAAACTATACCTTCCTGCAACAGTTCTTCACACTAGCTCTGAATCACAAAACAATACCTTCCTGCAACAGATCTCCACAATAGCTCCACTACACAAAACTATATCTTCCTGCAAAAGTACTTCACACTATCTCCACCTCACAATACAATAACTTTCTGTAACAGTTCTCTTCACTAGCTCCACATCACAAAAAATACCTTTCTGCAACTGTTCTCCCACACTGGCTACACATCACATAATAATACCTTACTGCAACAGTTTCCACTCTGGCTCCGAATCACAAAACTATACCTATCTGCAAGAGTTCTCCAAACTAGTTCCATATCACAAAACAATACCTTTCTGCAACTGTACTCTACACTAGCTCCACATCACAAAACAATACGTTTCTGCAACAGTTCTCCACACTGGCTCCGAATCACAAAACTATATCTTCATGCAACATTTCTCCACATTACCTCCACCTCATAAAATAATACCTTTCTGCAACAGTTCTCTACAGTAGCTCCACATGACAAATCAATACGTTTCTGCAACAGTTCTCCACACTGGCTCTGAATCACAAAACTATACCTTCCAGCAACAGTTCTTCACACTAGCTCCGAATCACAAAACAATACCTTCCTGCAACAGATCTCCACAATAGCTCCACTACACACAACTATAAATTCCTGCAACAGTTCTTCACACTATCTCCACCTCACAATACAATAACTTTCTGTAACAGTTCTCTTCACTAGCTCCACATCACAAAAAGTACCTTTCTGCAACTGTTCTCCATACTGGTTACGCATAACATAATAATACCTTACTGCAACAGTTTCCACTCTGGCTCCGAATCACAAAACTATACCTATCTGCAAGAGTTCTCCACACTAGCTCCACATCACAAAACTATACCTTCCCTGCAAAAGTTCTTCACACTAGCTCCGAATCACAAAACCATACCTTCAGGCAACAGTTCTACACACTAGCTCCCCATCACAAAACTATACTTTCCTGCAACAGATCTCCACAATAGGTCCACCTCACAAAACAATACCATTCTGCAACAGTTCTCTACACTAGGTATACATCAAAAAACAATACATTTCTGAAACAGATTTCCACACGGGCTCCGAATCATAAAACTATACCTTCCAGCAACAGTTCTTCCACTAGCTCCACATCACAAAACTATACCTTCCTGCAACAGTTCTCCACACTAGCTCGGAATCACAAAACTATACCTTCCTGGAAAAGTTCTCGACACTTTCTCCACTTCACAAAACAATACCTTTCTGCAACAGTTCTCTACACTAGCTCCACATCACAAAAAATACCTTCCTGCAACAGTTATCCACACTGGCACCGAATCACAAAACTATACCTTCCAGCAAAACTTCTTCACACTAGCTCCGAATCACAAAACAATACCTTTCTGCAACAGTCCTACACACTAGCTCCACATCATCAAACTATACCTTCCTGCCACTGATCTCCACAGTAGCTCCACCTCACAAAACAATACATTTCTGCAACAGTTCTCTACAGTAGCTCCACATCACAAATCAATACCTTCCTGCAACAGTTCTAAACACTAACATCACAAAACTATACATTTCTACAACAGTTCTACACACTAGCTCCATATCACAAAACAAAACCTTCCTGCAACAGTTCTCTACACTAGGTCCACAAACAAAAAATTACGTTTGTGAAACATTTCTCCACAATAGCTCCACTACACAAACCTATATCTTCCTGCAAAAGTACTTCACACTATCTCCACCTCACAATACAATAACTTTCTGTAACAGTTCTCTTCACTAGCTCCACATCACAAAAAATACCTTTCTGCAACTGTTCTCCACACTGGCTACGCATCACATAATAATACCTTACTGCAACAGTTTCCACTCTGGCTCCGAATCACAAAACTATACCTATCTGCAAGAGTTCTCCAAACTAGTTCCATATCACAAAACAATACCTTCCTGCAACAGTCTACACACTAGCTCCACATCACAAAACAATACCTTCCTGCTACAGTTATCCACACTGGCACCGAATCACAAAACTATACCTTCCAGCAAAAAGTTCTTCACACTAGCTCCGAATCACAAAACAATACCTTTCTGCAACAGTCCTACACACTAGCTTCACATCATCAAACTATACCTTCCTGCAACAGTTCTCCACAGTAGCTCCACCTCACAAAACAATACCTTTCTGCAACAGTTCTCTACAGTAGCTCCACATCACAAATCAATACGTTTCTGCAACAGTTCTCCACACTGGCTCTGAATCACAAAACTATACCTTCCTGCAACAGTTCTTCACACTAGCTCCGAATCACAAAACAATACCTTCCTGCAACAGATCTCCACAATAGCTCCACTACACAAAACTATAAATTCCTGCAACAGTTCTTCACACTATCTCCACCCCTCACAATAAAATAACTTTCTGTAACAGTTCTCTTCACTAGCTCCACATCACAAAAAGTACCTTTCTGCAACTGTTCTCCATACTGGTTACGCATAACATAATAATACCTTACTGCAACAGTTTCCACTCTGGCTCCGAATCACAAAACTATACCTATCTGCAAGAGTTCTCCACACTAGCTCCACATCACAAAACTATACCTTCCTGCAAAAGTTCTTCACACTAGCTCCGAATCACAAAACATACCTTCAGGCAACAGTTCTACACACTAGCTCCCCATCACAAAACTATACTTTCCTGCAACAGATCTCCACAATAGGTCCACCTCACAAAACAATACCATTCTGCAACAGTTCTCTACACTAGGTATACATCACAAAACAATACATTTCTGAAACGATTTCCACACGGGCTCCGAATCATAAAACTATACCTTCCAGCAACAGTTCTTCCACTAGCTCCACATCACAAAACTATACCTTCCTGCAACAGTTCTCCACACTAGCTCCGAATCACAAAACTATACCTTCCTGGAACAGTTCTCGACACTTTCTCCACTTCACAAAACAATACCTTTCTGCAACAGTTCTCTACACTAGCTCCACATCACAAAAAATACCTTCCTGCAACAGTTATCCACACTGGCACCGAATCACAAAACTATAGCTTCCAGCAAAACTTCTTCACACTAACTCCGAATCACAAAACAATACCTTTCTGCAACAGTCCTACACACTAGCTCCACATCATCAAACTATACCTTCCTGCCACAGTTCTCCACAGTAGCTCCACCTCACAAAACAATACCTTTCTGCAACAGTTCTCTACAGTAGCTCCACATCACAAATCAATACCTTCCTGCAACAGTTCTAAACACTAACATCACAAAACTATACATTTCTACAACAGTTCTACACACTAGCTCCATATCACAAAACAAAACCTTCCTGCAACAGTTCTCTACACTAGGTCCACAAACAAAAAATTACGTTTGTGAAACATTTCTCCACACTAGCTCCACATCACAAAGCTATACCTTCCTGCCACAGTTCTCCACACTAGCTCCATATCACAAAACAATAACTTCCTGCAACAGTTCTACACACTAGCTCTACATCACAAAACAATACCTTCCTGCAACAGTTCTCCACACTGGCACCGAATCACAAAACTATGCCTTCCAGCAAATGTTCTTCACATTAGCTCTGAATCACAAAAACATACCTTCATGCAACAGTTCTCCACACTAGGTCCACCTAACAAAACAATACTTTTCTGCAACAGTTCTCTACACTAGGTATACATCACAAAACAATACATTTCTGAAACAGATTTCCACACGGGCTCCGAATCATAAAACTATACCTTCCAGCAACAGTTCTTCCACTAGCTCCACATCACAAAACTATACCTTCCTGCAACAGTTCTTCACAGTAGCTCCACCTCCCAAAACAATATCTTCCTGCAACTGTTCTCCACACTAGCTCCACATCACAAAAATAAACCTTTCTGCAAAAGTTCTCCACACTAGCTCCACATCACAAAACTATACCTTCCTGCAACAGTTCTACACACTAGCTCCACATTACAAAACTATACCTTCCTGCAAAAGTTCGAAACACTAGCTCCACCTCACAAAACAATGCCTTTCTGCAAAAGATCTCCACACTAGCTCCACATCACAAATCTATACCTTCCTGCAACCGTTCTCCACACTAGCTCCACATCACAAAACTATACCTTCCTGCAACAGTTCTACACACTAGCTCCACATCACAAAACAATACCATCCTGCAACAGTTCTCCACACTGGCTTCTAATCTCAAAACTATACCTTCCAGCAAAAGTTCTTCACACTAGCTCCGAATCAGAAAACAATAATTTACTGCAACAGTTCTACACACTAGCTCAACATCACAAAACTATACCTTCCTGCAACACTTCTACACACTAGCTCCATATCACAAAAAAATACCTTCATGCAACAGTTCTCCACACTAGGTCCACCTCATAAAACAATACTTTTCTGCAACAGTTCTCTACACTAGCTATACATTACAAAACTATAACGTCCTGCAACAGTTCTCCACACTAGCTACACCTCACAAAACAATACCTTCCTGCAACAGATCTCCACACTAGCTCCACCTCACAAAACAATACCTTACTGCAACAGTTCTCTACACTAGCTCCACATCACAAAATAATACCTTCCTGTAACAGTTCTCCACACTGTCTCCAAATAACAAAACTATACCTTCCAGCAACAGTTCTTCACACTAGCTGCGAATCACAAAACCATACCTTCATGCAACAGTTCTAAACAATAGCTCCCCATCCCAAAACTATACATTGCTACAACAGTTCTCCACACTAGCTCCACCTCACAAAACAATACCTTTCTGCAACTGTACTCTACACTAGCTCCACATCACAAAACAATACATTTCTGCAACAGTTCTCCACACTGGCTTCGAATCACAAAACTATATCTTCATGCAACATTTCTCCACATTACCTCCACCTCATACAATAATACCTTTCTGCAACTGTACTCTACACTAGCTCCACATCACAAAACTATACCTTCCTGCAACAGTTCTACACACTAGCTCCACCTCACAAAACAATACCTTCCTGTAACAGATCTCCACACTAGCTCCTCCTCACAAAACCATACCTTTCTGCAACAGTTCTCTGCACTAGCTCAACATCACAAAATAATACCATCCTGCAACAGATCTCCACACTGGCTATGAATCACAAAATTATACCTTCCTGCAACAGTTCTACACACTAGCTCCACATCACAAAACTATACCTTCCTGCAACAGTTCTACACACTAGCTCCATAGCACAAACAATACCTTCCTGCAACTGTTATCAACACTAGCTCCACCTCAAAAACAATACCTTTCTGGAACTGTACTGTACACTAGCTCCACATCACAAACCAACACGTTTCTGCAACAGTTCTCCACACTGGCTCCGAATCACAAAACTATACCTTCCTGCAAAGTTCTCCACATTAGCTCCACCTCATAAAATAATACCTTTCTGCAACAGTTCTTTACAATAGCTCCACATCACAATTCAATACGTTTCTGCAACAGTTGTCCACGCTGGCTCTGATTCACAAAACAATACCTTCCTGCAACAGATCTCCACAATAGCTCCACTACAAAAAACTATACCTTCCTGCAACAGTTCTCCACACTGGCTTTGAATCACAAAACTATACCTTCCAGCAACAGTTCTACACACTACTTCCACATCACAAAACTATACCTTCCTGCAACAGTTCTCCACACTAGCTCCACATCACAAAAATATACCTTCCTAAAACAGTTCTCCACACTATCTCCACTTCACAAAACAGTACCTTTCTGCAACAGTTCTCTACACTAGCTCCACATCACAAAAAATATGTTTCTGCAACAGTTCTCCACATTGGTTCCGAATCACAAAACTATACCTTCCAGCAAAAGTTCTTCACACTAGCTCCGAATCACAAAACAATACGTTTCTGCAACAGTCCTACACACTAGCTCCACATCATCAAACTATACCTTCCTGCAACAGTTCTCCATAGTAGCTCCACCTCACAAAACAGTACCTTTCTGCAACAGTTCTCTACAGTAGCTCCACATCACAAATCAATACGTTTCTTCAACAGTTCTCCACACTGGCTCTGAATCCCAAAACTATACCTTCTTGCAACAGTTCTTCACACTAGCTCCGAATCACAAAACAATATCTTCCTGAAACAGATTTCCACAATAGCTCCACTATACAAAACTATACCTTCCTGCAACAGTTCTTCACACTATCTCCACCACACAATACAATAACTTTCTGTAACAGTTCTCTTCACTAGCTCCACATCACAAAAAAATACCTTTCTGCAACTTTTCTCCACACTGGCTACGCATCACAAAATAATACCTTACTGCAACAGTTTCCACTCTGGCTCCGAATCACAAAACTATACATATCTGCAAGAGTTCTCCACACTAGCTCCACATCACAAAGCTATACCTTCCTTCCACAGTTCTCCACACTAGCTCCATATCACAAAACAATAACTTCCTGCAACAGTTCTACACACTAGCTCTACATCACAAAACAATACCTTCCTGCAACAGTTCTCCACACTGGCACCGAATCACAAAACTATGCCTTCCAGCAAATGTTCTTCACATTAGCTCTGAATCACAAAAACATACCTTCATGCAACAGTTCTCCACACTAGGTCCACCTAACAAAACAATACTTTTCTGCAACAGTTCTCTACACTAGGTATACATCACAAAACAATACATTTCTGAAACAGATTTCCACACGGGCTCCGAATCATAAAACTATACCTTCCAGCAACAGTTCTTCCACTAGCTCCACATCACAAAACTATACCTTCCTGCAACAGTTCTTCACACTAGCTCCACCTCACAAAACAATATCTTCCTGCAACTGTTCTCCACACTAGCTCCACATCACAAAAATAAACCTTCCTGCAACAGTTCTCCACACTAGCACCACATCACAAAACTATACCTTTCTGCAAAAGTTCTCCACACTAGCTCCACATCACAAAACTATACCTTCCTGCAACAGTTCTACACACTAGTTCCACATTACAAAACTATACCTTCCTGCAAAAGTTCTAAACACTAGCTCCACCTCACAAAACAATGCCTTTCTGCAAAAGATCTCCACACTAGCTCCACATCACAAAACAATACGTTCCTGCAACACTTCTCCACAATAGCTCCACATCACAAAAGTTTACCTTCCTGTAACAGTTCTCCACACTAGCTCCACATCACAAAATTATACCTTCATGCAACAGTTCTACACACTAGCTCCACATCACAAAACTAAAACTTCCTGCAACAGTTCTCCACACTAGCTCCACATCACAAAAGTATACCTTCCTGCAACCGTTCTCCACACTAGCTCCACATCACAAAACTATACCTTCCTACAACAGTTCTACACACTAGCTCCACCTCACAAAACAATACATTCCTGCAACAGATCTCCACACTAGCTCCACCTCACAAAACCATACCTTTCTCTAACGGTTCTCCACACTAGCTCCACATCACATATTAATACCATACTGCAACAGATCTATACACTGGCTCTGAATCACAAATCTATACTTTCCAGCAAAAGTTCTCCACACTAGCTACGAATCACAAAACAATACCTTCCTGCAACAGTTCTACACAATAGCTCCACATCACAAAATTATACCTTCCTGCAACAGTTCTCCACACTAGCTCCGATTCACAAAACTATACCTTCCAGCAAAAGTTCTTCACACTATCTCCGATTCACAAAACCATACCTTCATGCAACTGTTCTACACACTAGCTCCCCATCACAAAACTATACCTTCCTGCAACAGTTCTCCACACTAGGTCCACCTCACAAAACAATACCTTTATGCAACAGTTCTCTACACTAGCTATACATCACAAAACAATACGTTTCTGAAACAGATTTCCTCACAAGCTCCGAATCATAAAACTATACCTTCCAGCAACAGTTCTTCCACTAGCTCCACATCACAAAACTATACCTTCCTGCAACAGTTCTCCACACTAGCTCCGAATCACAAAACTATACCTTCCTGGAACAGTTCTCGACACTTTCTCCACTTCACAAAACAATACCTTTCTGCAACAGTTCTCTACACTAGCTCCACATCACAAAAAATACGTGTCTGCAACAGTTCTCCACACTGGCTCCGAATCACAAAACTATACCTTCCAGCAACAGTTCTTCACCCTAGCTCCGAATCACAAAACAATACCTTCCTGCAACAGTTCTAAACACTAACATCACAAAACTATACATTTCTACAACAGTTCTACACACTAGCTCCATATCACAAAACAAAACCTTCCTGCAACAGTTCTCTACACTAGGTCCACAAACAAAACAATACGTTTGTGAAACATTTCTCCACACTAGCTCTGAATCACAAAACTATACCTTCGAGCAAAAGTTCTTCACACTAGCTCTGAATCAAAAAAAAAAATACCATTCTGCAACAGTTCTACACACTAGCTCCACATCACAAAACTATACCTTCCTGCAATAGTTCTCCACACTAGCTCCACCTCAAAAACAATACCTTTCTGCAACTGTTCTGCACACTAGCTCCACATCACAAAACAATACGTTTCTGCAACAGTTCTCCACACTGGCTGAGTATCACAAAACTATACCTTCCTGCAACACTTCTTCACACTAGCTCCGAATCAGAAAACAATACCTTCCTGCATCAGTTCTCCACAATAGCTCCACATCACAAAAGTACACCTTCCTGCAACAGTTCTCCACACTATCTCCACCTCACAATACAATAACTTTCTGCAACAGTTCTCTTCGCTAGCTCCACATCACAAAAAAATAAGTTTCTGAAACTGTTCTCCACACTGGCTACACATCACGTAATAATACCTTACTGCAACAGTTTCCAAACTGGCTCCGAATCACGAAACTATACCTATCTGCAAGAGTTCTCCAAACTAGCTCAACATCACAAAACTATACCTTCCTGCAACAGTTCTCCACACTACCTCCACCTCACAAAACAATACCTTTCTGCAACAGCTCTCTACAGTAGCTGCACATCACAAAACAATATGGTTCTGCAACAGTTCTCCAAACTAGCTCCACATCACAAAAAAATACCTTCCTGCAACAGTTCGCCACACTAGCTCCACATCACAAATCTATACCTTCCTGCAACCGTTCTCCACACTAGCTCCACATCACAAAACTATACCTTCCTGCAACAGTTCTAAACACTAGCTCCACCTCACAAAACATTACCTTTCTGCAACAGAACTCCACACTAGCTCCACATCACAAAACTATACCTTCCTGCAACACTTCTACACACTAGCTCCACCTCACAAAACAATACCTTCCTGCAACAGATCTCCACACTAGCTCCACATCACAAAATTATACCATCCTACAAAAGTTATATACACTGTCTCTGAATCACAAAACTATACATTCCAGCAAATGTTCTTCAACTAACTCCGAATCACAAAACAATACATTTCTGCAAGAGTCCTACACACTAGCTCCACATCATTAAACTATACCTTACTGCAATAGTTCTCCACACTAGCTCCACCTCACAAAACAATACCTTCTGCAACAGTTCTCTACAGTAGCTGCACATCACAAAACAATACGGTTCTGCAACAGTTCTCCACACTAGCTCCACATCACAAAACAATACCTTCCTGGAACACTTCTCCACAATAGTTCTGCATCACAAAATTACACCTTCCTGCAACAGTTCTCCACACTAGCTCCGCATCACAAAAGTATACATTCCTGCAACATTTCTCCACACGAGCTCCACATCACAAAACTATACCTTTCTGCAACAGTTCTCCACACTAGCTCCACATCACAAAACTATACCTTCCTGCAACAGTTCTACTCACTAGCTCCACCTCACAAAACAATACCTTTCTGCAACAGATCTCCACACTAGCTCCACATCACAAAACAATACCTTTCTGCAACAGTTCTCTACACTAGCTCCACATCACAAAAAATAGGTTTCTGCAACAGTTCTCCACATTGGTTCCGAATCACAAAACTATACCTTTCAGCAAATGTTCTTCACACTAGCTCCGAATCACAAAACAATACATTTCTGCAACAGTCCTACACACAAGCTCCACATCATGAAACTATACCTTCTTGCAACAGTTCTCCACACTAGCTCCACCTCACAAAATAATACCTTTGTGCAACAGTTCTCTACAGTAGCTGCACATCACAAAACAATACGGTTTTGCAACAGTACTCCACACTAGCTCCACATCACAAAACAATACCTTCCTTCAACAGTTCTGCACACTAGCTCCACATCACAAAACTATACCTTCCTGCAACAGTTCTACACACTGGCTCCACATCACAAAACTATACCTTCCTGCAACTGTTCTACACACTAGCTCCACCTCACAAAAGTATTCCTTCCTGCAACAGTTCTACACACTAGCTCCCCATCACAAACTATACCTTCCTGCAACAATTCTTCACCCTAGCTCCGAATCACAAAACAATACCTTCCCTGCAACAGTTCTAAATACTAGCTCCCCATCACACAACTATACCTTCCTGCAACAGTTCTTCACACTAGCTCCGAATCACAAAACAATACCTTTCTTCAACAGTTCTCTATACTAGCTATACATCAAAAAAAAATACGTTTCTGCAAAAGTTTTCCACACTGGCTCCGAATGACAAAACTATACCTTCCAGCAACAGTTCTTCACACTAGCTCCGAATCACAAAATAATAACTTCCTGCAACAGGTCTAAAAACTAGATCCACATCACAAAACTTTACATTTCTATAACAGTTCTACACACTAGCTCCATATCACAAAACAAAACCTTCCTACAACAGTTCTCTACACTAGCTCCACAAACAATAAAATACCTTTGTGCAACATATCTCCACACAGGCTCTGAATCACAAAACTACACCTTCCAGCAAAATTTCTTGACACTAGCTCTGAATCAAAAAAAATACCATTCTGCAACAGTTCTACACACTAGCTCCACATCACAAAACTATAAATTCCTGCAACAGTTCTCCACACTAGCTCCACCTCAAAAACAATACCTTTCTGCAACTGTTCTGTACACTACCTCCACATCACAAAACAATACGTTTCTGCAACAGTTCTCCACACTGGCTCTGTATCACAAAACTATACCTTCCTGCAACAGTTCTACACACTAGCTCCACATCACAAAACTATACCTTCCTGCAACTGTTCTACACACTAGCTCCACATCACAAAACTATACCTTCCTGCAACAGTTCTACACACTAGCTCCACATCACAAAACTATACCTTCCTGCAACTGTTCTACACACTAGCTCCACCTCACAAAACTATACCTTACTGCAACCGATCTCCACAATAGCTCCACATTACAAAACTATACCTTCCTGCAACAGTTCTCCACACTATCTCCACCTCACAATACAATAACTTTCTGCAACAGTTCTCTTCACTAGCTCCACATCACAAAAAAAAATAAGTTTCTGAAACTGTTCTTCACACTGGCTACACATCACATAATAATACCTTACTGCAACAGTTTCCAAACTGGCTCCGTATCACAAAACTATACCTATCTGCAAGAGTTCTCCACACTAGCTCCTCATCACAAAACTATACCTTCCTGCAACAGATCTCCACACTAGCTCCACAACACAAAACAATACCTAACTGCAACTGTTCTACACACTAGCTCCACATCACAAAAGTATACCTTCCTGCAACAGTTCTCCACACTAGCTCCACATCAGAAAACTATACCTTCCTGCAACACTTCTACACACTAGCTCCTCCTCACAAAACAATACCTTCCTGCAACAGATCTCCACAATAGCTCCACTACACAAAACTATAAATTCCTGCAACAGTTCTTCACACTATCTCCACCTCACAATACAATAACTTTCTGTAACAGTTCTCTTCACTAGCTCCACATCACAAAAAATACCTTTCTGCAACTGTTCTCCATACTGGCTACGCATAACATAATAATACCTTACTGCAACAGTTTCCACTCTGGCTCCGAATCACAAAACTATACCTATCTGCAAGAGTTCTTCACACTAGCTCCACATCACAAAACTATACCTTCCTGCAAAAGTTCTTCACACTTGCTCCGAATCACAAAACCATACTTTATGCAACAGTTCTACACACAAGCTCCCCATCACAAACTATACCTTCCTGCAAGAGTTCTTCACACTAGCTCCGAATCACAAAACAATACCTTCCTGCAACAGTTCTCTATACTAGCTATACATCACAAAACAATACCTTTCTGCAAGATTTTTCCACACTGGCTCCGAATAACAAAACTATACCATCCAGCAACAGTTCTTCACCCTAGCTCCGAATCACAAAACAATACCTTCCTGCAACAGTTCTAAACACTAACATCACAAAACTATACATTTCTACAACAGTTCTCCACACTAGGTCCACATCACAAAACTATACCTTCCTGCAACAGATCACCACACTAGCTACACATCACAAATCAATACCTTGCTGCAACTGTTCTACACACTAGCTCCACATCACAAAACTATACCTTCCTGCAGCCGTTCTCCACACTGGGTCCGAATCACAAAACTATACCTTCCTGCAACAGTTCTCCACACAACCTCCACCTCACAAAACAATACCTTTTTGCAACAGGTCTCTACAGTAGCTGCACATCACAAAACAATATGGTTCTGCAACTGTTCTCCACACTAGCTCCGCATCACAAAAGTATACCTTCCTGCAACAGTTCTAAACACTAACATCACAAAACTATACATTTCTGCAACAGTTCTACACACTAGCTCCACATCACAAAACTACACCTTCCTGCAACAGTTCTCCACACTAGCTCCGCATCACAAAAGTATACCTTCCTGCAACAGTTCTAAACACTAACATCACAAAACTATACATTTCTACAACAGTTCTACACACTAGTTCCATATCACAAAACAAAACCTTCCTGCAACAGTTCTCTACACTAGCTCCACAAACAAAAAATACGTTTGTGCAACATTTCTACACACTGGCTCTGGATCACAAAACTATACCTTCCAGCAAAGTTCTTCACACTAGCTCCGAACCAAAAAAAATACCATTCTGCAACAGTTCTACACACTAGCTCCACATCACAAAAAAATACTTTCCTGCAACAGATCTCCACATTAGCTCCACATCACAAACATATACCTTCCTGCAACAGTTCTCCACACTAGCTCCACATCACAAAACTATACCTTCCTGCAACAGTTCTACACACTAGCTCCACCTCACAAAAAAATACCTTCCTGCAACAGATCTCTACACTAGCTCCACATCACAAAATTATACCATACTGCAACAGTTCTATACACTGTCTCTGAAACACAAAACTATACCTTCCAGCAAAATTTCTTCACACTAGCTCCGAATCACAAAACTATACCTTTATGCATCAGTTCTATACACTAGCTCCCCATCACAAACTATACCTTCCTGCAACAGTTCTTCACACTAGCTCGGAATCACAAAACAATACCTTCCGGCAACAGTTCTAAACACTAGTTCCCCATCACAAAACTATATCTTCCTGCAACAGTTCTCCACACTAGCTCCGAATCACAAAACAATACCTTTCTGCAACAGTTCTCTATACTAGGTATACATCACAAATAAATACGTTTCTGCAACAGTTTTCCACACTGGCTCCGAGTGACAAAACTATACCTTCCAGCCACAGTTCTTCACACTAGCTCCGAATCAGAAAACAATACCTTCCTGCAACAGTTCTAAGCACTAGATACACATCACAAAATTATACATTTCTACAACTGTTCTACACACTAGCTCCATATCACAAAACAATACCTTCTTGCAACAGTTCTCTACAATGGCTCCACAAACAAAACAATACGATTGTGCAACATTTCTCCACACTGGCTCTGAATCACAAAACTATACCTTCCAGCAAAAGTTCTTCACACTAGCTCCGAATCAAAAAAAAAAAAAAAACCATTCTGCAACTGTTCTACATACTAGTTCCACATCACAAAACTATACCTACCTGCAACAGTTCTCCACACTAGCTCCACCTAAAAAACAATACCTTTCTGCAACTGTTCTGCACACTAGCTCCACATCACAAAACAATACATTTCTGCAACAGTTTTCCACACTGGCTATGTATCACAAAACTATACCTTCCTGCAACAGTTCTACACACTAGCTCCACATCACAAAACAATACCTTCCTGCAACAGTTCTTCACACTAGCTCCACATCACAAAACTATACCTTCCTGCAACTGTTCTACACACTAGCTCCACCTCACAAAACTATACCTTTGTTGTAATAGGGCGGCGTGGCTGCTGTGTTCCCCTGCACCTGGTTGTCTGCAGGGCACGGCTAGCTTTACCCGAAATAATTACACGGAAACTGTATTTATTTAATCACTGCCTGGCCCATTATTGGCTAGCTCTTACATATCAACCTAACCCATTTCTGATAATCTGTGTAGCACCCCAAGGTGTGCTTACCGGGGAGATTCTAGCCTGTGTCTGTCTGGAGTGCGGGCATCATGGCGACTCCCTTCTGACTCAGCTTCCTTCTCCCAGAATCCTCTTCTGTCTACTCCACCCACCTAAGGGTTGGCCTATCAATGGGCTCAGGCAGTTTCTTTATTTTAACCAATGAAATCAACAGATTGATATATGACACTCCCACATCATACCTTCCTGCAACCGATCTCCACAATAGCTCCACATCACAAAACTCTACCTTCCTGCAACAGTTCTCCACACTATCTCCACCTCACAATACAATAACTTTCTGCAACAGTTACCTTCAGTAGCTCCACATCACAAAAAAATAAGTTTCTGAAACTGTTCTCCACACTGGCTACACATCACATAATTATACCTTACTGCAACAGTTTCCACACTGGCTCCGAATCACAAAACTATACCTACCTGCAAGAGTTCTCCACACTAGCTCCGCATCACAAAACTATAACTTTCTGCAACAGATCTCCACACTAGCTCCACATCACAAAATAATACCTTGCTGCAACTGTTCTACACACTAGCTCCACATCACAAAACTATACATTCCTGCAACAGTTCTCCACACTGGGTGCGAATCACAAAACTATACCTTCCTGCAACACTTCGCCACACTATCTCCACTTCACAAAACAATAATTTTCTTCAACAGTTCTCTACACTAGCTCCACATCACAAAAAATACGTGTCTGCAACAGTTCTCCACAATGGGTCCGAATCACAAAACAATACCTTTGTGAAACAGTCCTACACACTAGCTCCACACCATCAAACTATACCTTACTGCAACCGTTCTCCACACTAGCTCCACATCAAAATCTATACCTTCCTGCAACAGTTCTCTACAGTAGCTCCACATCACAAAACTATACCTTCAGGCAACTGTTCAACACACTAGCTCCACCTCACAAAACAATACCTTCCTGCAACCGATCTCCACAATAGCTCCACATCACAAAAGTATACCTTCCTGCAACAGTTTGCCACACTAGCTCCGCATCACAAAAGTATACTTTCCTGCAACAGTTCTCCACACTAGCTCCGCATCACAAAACTATACCTTCTTGCAACAGTTCTCCACACTATCTCACATCACAAAATTACACCTTCCTGCGACAGTTCTACACACTAGCTCCACCTCACAAAACAATAACTATCTGCAACAGATCTCAACACAAACTCCACATCACAAAACAATACCTTTCTGCAACAGTTCTCTAAACCAGGTCCACATCACAAAAAATACGTGTCTGCAACAGTTCTACACACTGGCTCCGAATCACAAAACTATACCTTCATGCAACTGTTCTACACACTAGCTCCACCTCACAAAACAATACCATCCTGCAACCGATCTCCACAATAGCTCCACATCACAAAACAATACCCTCCCGCAACAGTTCTCCACACTAGCTCCACCTCACCAAACAATACCTTTCTGCAACAGTTCTCTGCAGCAGCTTCATATCATAAAACAATACAGTTCTGCAACAGTTCTCCACACTAGCTCCACATCACAAAACATTACCTTCCTGCAACAGTTCTCCACACTAGCTCCACATCACAAAACTTTACCTTCTTGCAACAGTTCTCCACACTAGCTCCACATCACAAAACTATACCTTCCTGCAACAGTTCTCCACACTAGCTCCAAATCACAAAATTATACCTTCCTGCAACAGTTCTACACACTAGCTCTACATCACAAAAAATACGTGTCTGCAACAGTTCTCCACAATGGGTCCGAATCACAAAACAATACCTTTCTGCAACAGTCCTACACACTAGCTCCACACCATCAAACTATACCTTACTGCAACCGTTCTCCACACTAGCTCCACCTCACAAAACAATACCTTTCTGCAACAGTTCTCTACAGTAGCTGCACATCACAAAACTATACTGTTCTGCAACAGTTCTCCACAAGAGCTCCACATCACAAAACAATACCTTCCTGCAACAGTTCTCCACACTAGCTCCGCATCACAAAATTATACCTTCCTGCAACAGTTCTCCACACTAGCTCCACATCACAAAACTATACCTTCCTGCAACAGTTCTCCACACTAGCTCCGCATCACAAAATATACCTTCCTGCAACAGTTCTCCATATTAGCTCCACATCACAAAACTATACCTTCCTGCAACAGTTCTCCACACTAGCTCCACATCACAAAAGTATACCTTCCTGCAACGGTTCTACACACTAGCTCCACATCACAAAACAATACCTATCTGCAACAGATCTCAAGACTAAACCCACATCACAAAACAATACCTTTCTGTAACAGTTCTCTACACTAGCTCCACATCACAAAACTATACCTTCCTGCATCCGTTCTACACACTAGCTCCACCTCACAAAAAAATACCTTCCTGCAACTGTTCTCTACACTAGCTCCACATCAAAAAATTATACCATCCTGCAACAGTTCTATACACTGTCTCTGAATCACAAAACTATACCTTCCAGCACATGTTCTTCACACTAGCTCTGAATCACAAAACCATACTTTCCTGTAACAGTTCTCCACACTAGCTCCACATCACAAATCTATACCTTCCTGCAACAGTTCTACACACTAGCTCCACATCACAAAACTATACCTTCATGCAACTGTTCTACACACTAGCTCCACCTCACAAAACAATACCTTCCTGCAACCGATCTCCACAATAGCTCCACATCACAAAAGTATACCTTCCTGCAACAGTTCGCCACACTATCTCCGCATCACAAAAGTATACTTTCCTGCAACAGTTCTCCACACTAGCTCCGCATCACAAAACTATACCTTCCTGCAACAGTTCTCCACACTAGCTCCACATCACAAATTTATACCTTCCTGCAACAGTTCTATACACTAGCTCCACCTCACAAAACCATAACTATCTGCAACAGATCTCAACTCAAACTCCACATCACAAAACAATACCTTCCTGCAACAGTTCTCTACACCAGCTCCACATCACAAAAAATACGTGTCTGCAACAGTTCTATACACTGGCTCCGAATCCCAAAACTATACCTTCATGCAACTGTTCTACACACTAGCTCCACGTCACAAAACAATACCATCCTGCAACCGATGTCCACAATAGCTCCGCATCACAAAACAATACCCTCCTGCAACAGTTCTCCACACTAGCTCCACCTCACAAATCAATACCTTTCTGCAACAGTTCTCTGCAGAAGCTTCATATCATAAAACAATACAGTTCTGCAACAGTTCTCCACACTAGCTCCACATCACAAAACTATACCTTCTTGCAACAGTTCTCCACACTAGCTCCACATCACAAAACTATACCTTCCTGCAACAGTTCTCCACACTAGCTCCAAATCACAAAACTATACCTTCCTGCAACAGTTCTCCACACTAGCTCCACCTCACAAAACAATATCTTTCTGCAACAGATCTCCACACTAGCTCAACATCACAAAACTATACCTTCCTGCATCAGTTCTCCACGCTAGCGGCACCTCAAAAAACTATACCTTCCTGCAACAGTTCTCCACAATAGCTCCACATCACAAAACTATACCTTCCTGCAACAGTTCTCCACACTATCTCCACCTCACAATACAATAACTTTCTGCAACAGTTCTCTTCCTTAGCTCCACATCACAAAAAAATAAGTTTCTGAAACTGTTCTCCACACTGGCTACACATCACATAATAATACCTTACTGCAACAGTTTCCAAACGGGCTCCGAATCACAAAACTATACCTACCTGCAAGAGTTCTCCACACTAGCTCCGCATCACAAAACTATACCTTCCTGCAACAGATCTCCCCACACTAGCTCCACATCACAAAACAATACCTTGATGCAACTGTTCTACACACTAGCTCCACATCACAAAACTATACATTCTTGCAACTGTTCCTACACACTAGCTCCACCTCACAAAACAATACCTTCCTGCAACAGTTCTCCACAATAGCTCCACATCACAAAAGTTTAGCTTTTTGCAACAGTTCTCCACACTAGCTCCACATCACAAAACTATACCTTCCTGCAACAGTTCTCCACACTAGCTCCACATCACAAAACTATACCTTCCTGCAACAGTTCTCCCACACTACCTCCACATCACAAAACTATACCTTCCTGCACAGTTCTCCACACTAGCTCCACCTCACAAAACAATACCTTCCTGCAAAAGATCTCCACACTAGCTCCACATCACAAAACACTACGTTTCTGCAACTGTTCTCTACACTAGCTCCACATCACCAAATTATACCATCCTGCAACAGTTCTATACACTGTCTCTGAATCACAAAACTATACCTTCCAGCCAAAGTTCTTCACACTAGCTCCGAATCACAAAACCATACCTTTATGCAACAGTTCTACACACTAGCTCCCCATCACAAACTAAACCTTCCTGCAACAGTTCTTCACCCTAGCTCCGAATCACAAAACAATACCTTCCTGCAACAGTTCTAAACACTAGCTCCCCATCACAAAACTATACCTTCCTGCAACAGTTCTTCACACTAGCTCTGAATCACAAAACAATACCTTTCTGCAACAGTTCTCTATACTAGCTATACATCATAAAACAATACGTTTCTGCAACAGTTTTCCACACTGGCTCCGAATGACAAAACTATACCTTCCAGCAACAGTTCTTCACACTAGCTCCGAATCACAAAATAATAACTTCCTGCAACAGGTCTAAAAACTAGATCCACATCACAAAACTATACATTTCTACAACAGTTCTACACACTAGCTCCACATCACAAAACTATACCTTCCTGCAACAGTTCTCCACACTATCTCCACCTCACAATACAATAACTTTCTGCAACAGTTCTCTTCACTAGCTCCACATCACAAAAAAATAAGTTTCTGAAACTGTTCTCCACACTGGCTACACATCACTATAATACCTTACTGCAACAGTTTCCACACTGGCTCCGAATCACAAAACTGTACCTATCTGCAAGAGTTCTCCACACTAGCTCCACATCACAAAACTATAACTTCCTGCAACAGATCTCTACACTAGCTCCACATCACAAAACAATACCTTGCTGCAACTGTTCTACACACTAGCTCCACATCACAAAACTATACTTTCCTGCAACAGTTCTCCACACTGGGTCCGAATCACAAAACTATACCTTCCTGCAACAGTTCTCCACACTAGCTCCACATCACAAAACTATACCTTCTTGCAATAGTTCTCCACACTAGCTCCACATCACAAAACTATACCTTCCTGCAACAGTTCTCCACACTAGCTCCAAATCACAAAACTATACCTTCCTGCAACAGTTCTACACACTAGCTCCACATCACAAAAAATACGTGTCTGCAACAGTTCTCCACAATGGGTCCGAATCACAAAACAATACCTTTCTGCAACAGTCCTACACACTAGCTCCACACCATCAAACTATACCTTACTGCAACCGTTCTCCACACTAGCTCCACCTCACAAAACAATACCTTTCTGCAACAGTTCTCTACAGTAGCTGCACATCACAAAACTATACTGTTCTGCAACAGTTCTCCACAAGAGGTCCACATCACAAAACAATACCTCCTGCAACAGTTCTCCACACTAGCTCCGCATCACAAAATTATACCTTCCTGCAACAGTTCTCCACACTAGCTCCACATCACAAAACTATACCTTCCTGCAACAGTTCTCCACACTAGCTCCGCATCACAAAATATACCTTCCTGCAACAGTTCTCCATATTAGCTCCACATCACAAACTATACCTTCCTGCAACAGTTCTCCACACTAGCTCCACATCACAAAAGTATACCTTCCTGCAACAGTTCTACACACCAGCTCCACATCACAAAACAATACCTATCTGCAACAGATCTCAAGACTAAATCCACATCACAAAACAATACCTTTCCGCAACAGTTCTCTACACTAGCTCCACATCACAAAACTATACCTTCCTGCATCAGTTCTACACACTAGCTCCACCTCACAAAACAATACCTTCCTGCAACTGTTGTCTACACTAGCTCCACATCAAAAAATTATACCATCCTGCAACAGTTCTATACACTGTCTCTGAATCATAAAACTATACCTTCCAGCACATGTTCTTCACACTAGCTCCGCATCACAAAAGTATACCTTCCTGCAACAGTTCTACACACTAGCTCCACATCACAAAACTATACCTTCATGCAACTGTTCTACACACTAGCTCCACCTCACAAAACAATACCTTCCTGCAACCGATCTCCACAATAGCTCCACATCACAAAACTATACCTTCCTGCAACTGTTCTCCACACTAGCTCCACATCACAAAATTATACCTTCCTGCGATAGTTCTACACACTATCTCCACCTCACAAAACAATAACTATCTGCAACAGATCTCAACACAAACTCCACATCACAAAACAATATCTTTCTGCAACAGTTCTCTACACCAGCTCCACATCACAAAAAATACGTGTCTGCAACAGTTCTACACACTGGCTCCGAATCACAAAACTATACCTTCATGCAACTGTTCTACACACTAGCTCCACCTCACAAAACAATACCCTCCTGCAACAGTTCTCCACACTAGCTCCACCTCACAAAACAATACCTTTCTGCAACAGTTCTCTGCAGCAGCTTCATATCATAAAACAATACAGTTCTGCAACAGTTCTCCACACTAGCTCCACATCACAAAACATTACCTTCCTGCAACAGTTCTCCACACTAGCTCCACATCACAAAACTATACCTTCCTGCAACAGTTCTCCACACTAGCTCCAAATCACAAAACTATACCTTCCTGCAACAGTTCTACACACTAGCTCCACCTCACAAAACAATATCTTTCTGCAACAGATCTCCACACTAGCTCAACATCCCAAAACTATACCTTCCTGCATCAGTTCTCCACACTAGCGCCACCTCAAAAAACTATACCTTCCTGCAACAGTTCTCCACAATAGCTCCACATCACAAAACTATACCTTCCTGCATCAGTTCTCCACACTAGCGCCACCTCAAAAAATTATACCTTCCTGCAACTGTTCTCCACACTATCTCCACCTCACAATACAATAACTTTCTGCAACAGTTCTCTTCCTTAGCTCCACATCACAAAAAAATAAGTTTCTGAAACTGTTCTCCACACTGGCTACACATCACATAATAATACCTTACTGCAACAGTTTCCAAACTGGCTCCGAATCACGAAACTATACCTATCTGCAAGAGTTCTCCACACTAGCTCCACATCACAAAACTATACCTTCCTGCAACAGATCTCCACACTAGCTCCACATCACAAAACAATACCTTGATGCAACTGTTCTACACACTAGCTCCACATCACAAAACTATACATTCTTGCAACTGTTCTACACCTAGCTCCACCTCACAAAACAATACCTTCCTGCAACAGTTCTCCACAATAGCTCCACATCACAAAAGTTTACTTTTTGCAACAGTTCTCCACACTAGCTCCACATCACAAAACTATACCTTCCTGCAACAGTTCTCCACACTAGCTCCACATCACAAAACTATACCTTCCTGCAACAGTTCTCCACACTACCTCCACATCACAAAACTATACCTTCCTGCAACAGTTCTCCACACTAGCTCCAACTCACAAAACAATACCTTCCCCTGCAACAGATCTCCACACTAGCTCCACATCACAAAACACTACGTTTCTGCAACTGTTCTCTACACTAGCTCCACATCACAAAATTATACCATCCTGCAACAGTTCTATACACTGTCTCTGAATCACAAAACTATACCTTGCAGCAAAAAGTTCTTCACACTAGCTCCGAATTACAAAACCATACCTTTATGCAACAGTTCTACACACTAGCTCCCCATCACAAACTAAACCTTCCTGCAACAGTTCTTCACCCTAGCTCCGAATCACAAAACAATACCTTCCTGCAACAGTTCTAAACACTAGCTCCCCATCACAAATCTATACCTTCCTGCAACAGTTCTTCACACTAGCTCCGGAATCACAAAACAATACCTTTCTGCAACAGTTCTCTATACTAGCTATACATCATAAAACAATACGTTTCTGCAACAGTTTTCCACACTGGCTCCGAATGACAAAACTATACCTTCCAGCAAAGTTCTTCACAGTAGCTCCGAATCACAAAATAATAACTTCCTGCAACAGGTCTAAAAACTAGATACACATCAAAAAACTATACATTTCTACAACAGTTCTACACACTAGCTCCACATCACAAAACATTACATTCCTGCAACAGTTCTCCACACTAGCTCCACATCACAAAACTTTACCTTCTTTCAACAGTTCTCCACACTAGCTCCACATCACAAAACTATACCTTCCTGCAACAGTTCTCCACACTAGCTCCACCAAAACAATACCTTTCTGCAACAGTTCTCTACAGTAGCTGCACACTCACAAAATACGTGTCTGCAACAGTTCTCCACAATGGGTCCGAATCACAAAACAATACATTTCTGCAACAGTCCTAAACACTAGCTCCACACCATCAAACTATACCTTACTGCAACCGTTCTCCACACTAGCTCCACCAAAACAATACCTTTCTGCAACAAGTTCTCTACAGTAGCTGCACATCACAAAACTATACTGTTCTGCAACAGTTCTCCACAAGAGCTCCACATCACAAAACAATACCTTCCTGCAACAGTTCTCCACACTAGCTCCGCATCACAAAATTATACCTTCCTGCAACAGTTCTCCACACTAGCTCCACATCACAAAACTATACCTTCCTGCAACAGTTCTCCACACTAGCTCCACATCACAAAACTATACCTTCCTGCAACTGTTCTACACACTAGCTCCACCTCACAAAACAATACCTTCCTGCAACCGATCTCCACAATAGCTCCACATCACAAAAGTATACCTTCCTGCAACAGTTCGCCACACTATCTCCGCATCACAAATGTATACTTTCCTGCAACAGTTCTCCACACTAGCTCCGCATCACAAACTATACCTTCCTGCTACAGTTCTATACACTAGCTCCAAATCACAAAACTATACCTCCCTGCAACAGTTCTACACACTAGTTCCACCTCACAAAACAATATCTTTCTGCAACAGATCTCCACACTAGCTCAACATCACAAAACTATACCTTCCTGCATCAGTTCTCCACACTAGCGCCACCTCAAAAAACTATACCTTCCTGCAACAGTTCTCCACAATAGCTCCACATCACAAAACTATACCTTCCTGCAACAGTTCTCCACACTATCTCCCACCTCACAATACAATAACTTTCTGCAACAGTTCTCTTCCTTAGCTCCACATCACAAAAAAATAAGTTTCTGAAACTGTTCTCCACACTGGCTACACATCACATAATAATACCTTACTGCAACAGTTTCCAAACTGTCTCCAAATCACGAAACTATACCTATCTGCAAGAGTTCTCCACACTAGCTCCACATCACAAAACTATACCTTCCTGCAACAGATCTCCACACTAGCTCCACATCACAAAACAATACCTTGATGCAACTGTTCTACACACTGGCTCCACATCACAAAACTATACATTCTTGCAACTGTTCTACACACTAGCTCCACCTCACAAAACAATACCTTCCTGCAACAGTTCTCCACAATAGCTCCACAACACAAAAGTTTACCTTTTTGCAACAGTTCTCCACAATAGCTCCACATCACAAAACTATACCTTCCTGCAACAGTTCTCCACACTAGCTCCACATCACAAAACTATACCTTCCTGCAACAGTTCTCCACACTAGCTCTGAATCACAAAACAATACCTTTTTGCAACAGGTCTCTATACTAGCTATACATCATTAAACAATACGTTTCTGCAACAGTTTTCCACACTGGCTCCGAATGACAAAACTATACCTTCCAGCAACAGTTCTTCACACTAGCTCCGAATCACAAAATAATAACTTCCTGCAACAGGTCTAAAAACTAGATCCACATCACAAAACTATACATTTCTACAACAGTTCTACACACTAGCTCCACATCACAAAACTATACCTTCCTGCAACAGTTCTCCACACTATCTCCACCTCACAATACAATAACTTTCTGCAACAGTTCTCTTCACTAGCTCCACATCACAAAAAAAATAAGTTTCTGAAACTGTTCTCCACACTGGCTACACATCACATAATAATACCTTACTGCAACAGTTTCCACACTGGCTCCGAATCACAAAACTATACCTATCTGCAAGAGTTCTCCACACTAGCTCCACATCACAAAACAATACCTTGCTGCAACTGTTCTACACACTAGCTCCACATTTCAAAACTATACTTTCCTGCAACAGTTCTCCACACTGGGTCCCGAATCACAAAACTATACCTTCCTGCAACAGTTCTCCAAACTAGCTCCACATCACAAAACTATACCCTTCTTGCAATAGTTCTCCACACTAGCTCAACATCACAAAACTATACCTTCCTGCAACAGTTCTCCACACTAGCTCCATATCACAAAACTATACCTTCCTGCAACAGTTCTACACTAGCTCCACATCACAAAAAATACGTGTCTGCAACAGTTCTCCACAATGGGTCCGAATCACAAAACAATACCTTTCTGCAACAGTCCTACACACTAGCTCCACACCATCAAACTATACCTTACTGCAACCGTTCTCCACACTAGCTCCACCTCACAAAACAATACCTTTCTGCAACAGTTCTCTACAGTAGCTGCACATCACAAAACTATACTGTTCTGCAACAGTTCTCCACAAGAGGTCCACATCACAAAACAATACCTCCTGCAACAGTTCTCCACACTAGCTCCGCATCACAAAATTATACCTTCCTGCAACAGTTCTCCACACTAGCTCCACATCACAAAACTATACCTTCCTGCAACAGTTCTCCACACTAGCTCCGCATCACAAAATATACCTTCCTGCAACAGTTCTCCATATTAGCTCCACATCACAAAACTATACCTTCCTGCAACAGTTCTCCACACCAGCTCCACATCACAAAACAATACCTATCTGCAACAGATCTCAAGACTAAATCCACATCACAAAACAATACCTTTCCGCAACAGTTCTCTACACTAGCTCCACATCACAAAACTATACCTTCCTGCATCAGTTCTACACACTATCTCCACCTCACAAAACAATACCTTCCTGCAACTGTTGTCTACACTAGCTCCACATCAAAAAATTATACCATCCTGCAACAGTTCTATACACTGTCTCTGAATCATAAAACTATACCTTCCAGCACATGTTCTTCACACTAGCTCCGCATCACAAAAGTATACCTTCCTGCAACAGTTCTACACACTAGCTCCACATCACAAAACTATACCTTCATGCAACTGTTCTACACACTAGCTCCACCTCACAAAACAATACCTTCCTGCAACAGTTCTCCACACTAGCTCCACCTCACAAAACAATACCTTTCTGCAACAGTTCTCTGCAGCAGCTTCATATCATAAAACAATACAGTTCTGCAACAGTTCTCCACACTAGCTCCACATCACAAAACATTACCTTCCTGCAACAGTTCTCCACACTAGCTCCACATCACAAAACTATACCTTCCTGCAACAGTTCTCCACACTAGCTCCAAATCACAAAACTATACCTTCCTGCAACAGTTCTACACACTAGCTCCACCTCACAAAACAATATCTTTCTGCAACAGATCTCCACACTAGCTCAACATCCCAAAACTATACCTTCCTGCATCAGTTCTCCACACTAGCGCCACCTCAAAAAACTATACCTTCCTGCAACAGTTCTCCACAATAGCTCCACATCACAA
Organism: Microtus obscurus; assembly: GCA_963919715.1. Taxonomy (NCBI): domain Eukaryota; kingdom Metazoa; phylum Chordata; class Mammalia; order Rodentia; family Cricetidae; genus Microtus; species Microtus obscurus. The sequence continues at coordinate 114,348 of CAWTZC010000442.1, read as the reverse complement.
AACTATACCTTCCTGCATCAGTTCTCCACACTAGCGCCACCTCAAAAAATTATACCTTCCTGCAACTGTTCTCCACACTATCTCCACCTCACAATACAATAACTTTCTGCAACAGTTCTCTTCCTTAGCTCCACATCACAAAAAAATAAGTTTCTGAAACTGTTCTCCACACTGGCTACACATCACATAATAATACCTTACTGCAACAGTTTCCAAACTGGCTCCGAATCACGAAACTATACCTATCTGCAAGAGTTCTCCACACTAGCTCCACATCACAAAACTATACCTTCCTGCAACAGATCTCCACACTAGCTCCACATCACAAAACAATACCTTGATGCAACTGTTCTACACACTAGCTCCACATCACAAAACTATACATTCTTGCAACTGTTCTACACACTAGCTCCACCTCACAAAACAATACCTTCCTGCAACAGTTCTCCACAATAGCTCCACATCACAAAAGTTTACCTTTTTGCAACAGTTCTCCACACTAGCTCCACATCACAAAACTATACCTTCCTGCAACAGTTCTCCACACTAGCTCCACATCACAAAACTATACCTTCCTGCAACAGTTCTCCACACTACCTCCACATCACAAAACTATACCTTCCTGCAACAGTTCTCCACACTAGCTCCAACTCACAAAACAATACCTTCCTGCAACAGATCTCCACACTAGCTCCACATCACAAAACACTACGTTTCTGCAACTGTTCTCTACACTAGCTCCACATCACAAAATTATACCATCCTGCAACAGTTCTATACACATGTCTCTGAATCACAAAACTATACCTTGCAGCAAAAGTTCTTCACACTAGCTCCGAATTACAAAACCATACCTTTATGCAACAGTTCTACACCTAGCTCCCCATCACAAACTAAACCTTCCTGCAACAGTTCTTCACCCTAGCTCCGAATCACAAAACAATACCTTCCTGCAACAGTTCTAAACACTAGCTCCCCATCACAAAACTATACCTTCCTGCAACAGTTCTTCACACTAGCTCCGAATCACAAAACAATACCTTTCTGCAACAGTTCTCTATACTAGCTATACATCATAAAACAATACGTTTCTGCAACAGTTTTCCACACTGGCTCTGAATGACAAAACTATACCTTCCAGCAACAGTTCTTCACACTAGCTCCGAATCACAAAATAATAACTTCCTGCAACAGGTCTAAAAACTAGATACACATCAAAAAACTATACATTTCTACAACAGTTCTACACACTAGCTCCACATCACAAAATATTACCTTCCTGCAACAGTTCTCCACACTAGCTCCACATCACAAAACTTTACCTTCTTGCAACAGTTCTCCACACTAGCTCCACATCACAAAACTATACCTTCCTGCAACGGTTCTCCACACTAACTCCAAATCACAAAATTATACCTTCCTGCAACAGTTCTACACACTAGCTCTACATCACAAAATACGTGTCTGCAACAGTTCTCCACAATGGGTCCGAATCACAAAACAATACATTTCTGCAACAGTCCTAAACACTAGCTCCACACCATCAAACTATACCTTACTGCAACCGTTCTCCACACTAGCTCCACCAAAACAATACCTTTCTGCAACAGTTCTCCACACTAGCTCCGCATCACAAAATTATACCTTCCTGCAACAGTTCTCCACACTAGCTCCACATCACAAAACTATACCTTCCTGCAACAGTTCTCCACACTAGCTCCACATCACAAAACTATACCTTCATGCAACTGTTCTACACACTAGCTCCACCTCACAAAACAATACCTTCCTGCAACCGATCTCCACAATAGCTCCACATCACAAAAGTATACCTTCCTGCAACAGTTCGCCACACTATCTCCGCATCACAAATGTATACTTTCCTGCAACAGTTCTCCACACTAGCTCCGCATCACAAACTATACCTTCCTGCTACAGTTCTATACACTAGCTCCAAATCACAAAACTATACCTTCCTGCAACAGTTCTACACACTAGTTCCACCTCACAAAACAATATCTTTCTGCAACAGATCTCCACACTAGCTCAACATCACAAAACTATACCTTCCTGCATCAGTTCTCCACGCTAGCTCCGCATCACAAAATTATACCTTCCTGCAACAGTTCTCCACACTAGCTCCACATCACAAAAACTATACCTTCCTGCAACAGTTCTCCACACTAGCTCCACATCACAAAACTATACTGTTCTGCAACAGTTCTCCACAATAGCTCCACATCACAAAACAATACCTTCCTGCAACAGTTCTCCACACTAGCTCCACATCACAAAACTATACCTTCCTGCAACAGTTCTCCACACTAGCTCCACATCACAAAACTATACCTTCCTGCAACAGTTCTCCACACTAGCTCCACATCACAAAACTATACCTTCCTGCAACAGTTCTACACACTAGCTCCACCTCACAAAACAATACCTTCCTGCAACAGATCTCCACAATAGCTCCACATCACAAAACTATACCTTCCTGCAACAGTTCTCCACACTATCTCCGCATCACAAATGTACACTTTCCTGCAACAGTTCTCCACACTAGCTCCCGCATCACAAACTATACCTTCCCTGCTACAGTTCTATACACTAGCTCCAAATCACAAAACTATACCTTCCTGCAACAGTTCTACACACTAGCTCCACCTCACAAAACAATATCTTTCTGCAACAGATCTCCACACTAGCTCAACATCACAAAACTATACCTTCCTGCATCAGTTCTCCACGCTAGCGGCACCTCAAAAAACTATACCTTCCTGCAACAGTTCTCCACAATAGCTCCACATCACAAAACTATACCTTCCTGCAACAGTTCTCCACACTATCTCCACCTCACAATACAATAACTTTCTGCAACAGTTCTCTTCCTTAGCTCCACATCACAAAAAAATAAGTTTCTGAAACTGTTCTCCACACTGGCTACACATCACATAATAATACCTTACTGCAACAGTTTCCAAACTGGCTCCGAATCACGAAACTATACCTATCTGCAAGAGTTCTCCACACTAGCTCCACATCACAAAACTATACCTTCCTGCAACAGATCTCCACACTAGCTCCACATCACAAAACAATACCTTGATGCAACTGTTCTACACACTAGCTCCACATCACAAAACTATACATTCTTGCAACTGTTCTACACACTAGCTCCACCTCACAAAACAATACCTTCCTGCAACAGTTCTCCACAATAGCTCCACATCACAAAAGTTTACCTTTTTGCAACAGTTCTCCACACTAGCTCCACATCACAAAACTATACCTTCCTGCAACAGTTCTCCACACTAGCTCCACATCACAAAACTATACCTTCCTGCAACAGTTCTCCACACTAGCTCCACATCACAAAACTATACCTTCCTGCAACAGTTCTCCACACTAGCTCCACCTCACAAAACAATACCTTCCTGCAACAGATCTCCACACTAACTCCACATCACAAAACACTACGTTTCTGCAACTGTTCTCTACACTAGCTCCACATCACAAAATTATACCATCCTGCAACAGTTCTATACACTGTCTCTGAATCACAAAACTATACCTTTCAGCAAAAGTTCTTCACACTAGCTCCGAATTACAAAACCATACCTTTATGCAATAGTTCTACACACTAGCTCCCCATCACAAACTAAACCTTCCTGCAACAGTTCTTCACCCTAGCTCCGAATCACAAAACAATACCTTCCTGCAACAGTTCTAAACACTAGCTCCCCATCACAAATCTATACCTTCCTGCAACAGTTCTTCACACTAGCTCCGAATCACAAAACAATACCTTTCTGCAACAGTTCTCTATACTAGCTATACATCATAAAACAATACGTTTCTGCAACAGTTTTCCACACTGGCTCCGAATGACAAAACTATACCTTCCAGCAAAGTTCTTCACACTAGCTCCGAATCACAAAATAATAACTTCCTGCAACAGGTCTAAAAACTAGATCCACATCACAAAACTATACATTTCTACAACAGTTCTACACACTAGCTCCACATCACAAAACTATACCTTCCTGCAACAGTTCTCCACACTATCTCCACCTCACAATACAATAACTTTCTGCAACAGTTCTCTTCACTAGCTCCACATCACAAAAAAAATAAGTTTCTGAAACTGTTCTCCACACTGGCTACACATCACATAATAATACCTTACTGCAACAGTTTCCACACTGGCTCCGAATCACAAAACTATACCTATCTGCAAGAGTTCTCCACACTAGCTCCACATCACAAAACTATAACTTCCTGCAACAGATCTCCACACTAGCTCCACATCACAAAACAATACCTTACTGCAACTGTTCTACACACTAGCTCCACGTCACAAAACTATACTTTCCTGCAACAGTTCTCCACACTGGGTCCGAATCACAAAACTATACCTTCCTGCAACAGTTCTCCACACTAGCTACACTTCACAAAACAATACTTTTCTGCAACAGTTCTCTACACTAGCTCAACATCACAAAAAATACGTGTCTGCAACAGTTCTCCACACTGGGTCCGAATCACAAAAAAATACCTTTCTGCAACAGTCCTACACACTAGCTCCACACCATCAACCTATACCTTACTGCAACAGTTCTCCACACTAGCTCCACCTCACAAAACAATACCTTTCTGCAACAGTTCTCTACAGTAGCTGCCCATCACAAAATATATGGTTCTGCAACAGTTCTCCACACTAGCTCCACATCAGAAAAGTATACCTTCTTTCAACAGTACTCCACACTAGCTCCACATCACAAAACTATACCTTCCTGCAACAGTTATCCAAACTAGCTCCACATCACAAAAGTATACCTTCCTGCAACCGTTCAGCCACACTAGCTCCGCATCACAAAAGTATACCTTCCTGCAACAGTTCTCCACACTAGCTCCGCATCACAAAACTATACCGTCCTGCAACAGTTCTCCACACTAGCTCCACATCACAAAATTATACCTTCCTGCAACAGCTCCACCTCACAAAACAATACCTATCTGCAAAAGATCTCAACACTAACTCCACATCACAAAACAATACCTTTCTGCAACAGTTCTCTACACTAGCTCCACATCACAAAAAATACGTTTCTGCCACAGTTCTCCACATTGGTTCCGAATCAAAAAACAATACCTTCCAGCAAAAGATCTTCACACTAGCTCCGAATCACAAAACAATACCTTTCTGCAACAGTCCTACACACTAGCTCCACATCATCAAACTATAACTTCCTGCAACAGTTCTCCACACTAGCTCCACCTCACTAAACAATACCTTTCTGCAACAGTTCTCTGCAGCAGCTGCATATCATAAAACAATACAGTTCTGCAACAGTTCTCTACACTAGCTAGACATCACAAAACATTACCTTCCTGCAACAGTTCTCCACACTAGCTCCACATCACAAAACTATACCTTCTTGCAACAGTTCTCCACACTAGCTCCACATGACAAAACTATACCTTCCTGCAACAGTTCTCCACACTATCTCCACTTCACAAAACCATAACTTTCTGCAACAGTTCTCTAAACTAGTTCCACATCACAAAAAATACGTTTCTGCAACAGTTCTCCACACTGGCTCCGAATCACAAAACTATACCTTCCAGCAAAAGTTCTTCACACTAGCTCCGAATCACAAAACAATACCTTTCTGCAACAGTGCTACACACTAGCTCCACATCATCAAACTATACCTTCCTGCAACAGTTCTCCACACTAGCTCCACCTCAAAAAACTATACCTTTCTGCAACAGTTCTTTACAGTAGCTGCACATCACAAAACAATACGTTTCTGCAACAGTTCTCCACACTGGCTCCACATCACAAAAAATAACTTCCTGCAACAGTTCTCCACAATAGCTCAGCATCACAAAAGTATACCTTCCTGCAACAGTTCTCCACACTAGCTACACATCAAAAAACTATACCTTCCTGCAACAGTTCTCCAAACTAGCTCCGCATCACAAAAGTATACCTTCCTGCAACAGTTCTCCACACTAGCTCCGCATCACAAAAGTATACCTTCCTGCAACAGTTCTTCACACTAGCTCCTCATCACAAAACTATACCTTCCTGTAACAGTTCTACACACAAGCTCCACCTCACCAAAAATACTTTTCTGCAACAGATTTCCACATTAGCTCCACATCACAAAACTATACCTTCCTGCAACAGTTTCCACACTAGCTCCACATCACAAAAGTATACCTTCCTGCAACAGTTCTCCACACTAGCTCCACATCACAAAACTATACCTTCCTGCAACAGTTCTCCACACTAGCTCCACCTCACAAAACAATACCTTCCTGCAACAGATCTCCACACTAGCTCTACATCACAATACAATACCTTCCTGCAACAGTTCTAAGCACTAGATACACATCACAAATGTATACATTTCTACAACTGTTCTACACTAGCTCCATATCACAAAACAATACCTTCTTGCAACAGTTCTCTACAATAGCTCCACAAACAAAACAATACGTTTGTGCAACATTTCTCCACACTGGCTCTGAATCACAAAACTATACCTTCCAGCAAACGTTCTTCACACTAGCTCCGAATCAAAAAAAAAAATACCTTGTGCAACTGTTCTACACCTAGTTCCTCATCACAAAAATAGACCTTCCTGCAAAAGTTCTCCACACTAGCTCCACCTAAAAAACAATACCTTTCTGCAACTGTTCTGCACACTAGCTCCACATCACAAAACAATACATTTCTGCAACAGTTCTCAATACTGGCTCTGTATCACAAAACTATACCTTCCTGCAACAGTTCTCCACACTGGCTCTGTATCACAAAACTACACCTTCCTGCAACAATTCTCCACACTAGCTCCACATCACAAAACTATACCTTCCTGCAACAGTTCTTCACACTAGCTCCACATCACAAAACTATACCTTCCTGCAACTGTTCTACACACTAGCTCCACCTCACAAAACTATACCTTCCTGCAACCGATCTCCACAATAGCTCCACATCACAAAACTATACCTTCCTGCAACAGTTCTCCACACTATCTCCACCTCACAATACAATAACTTTCTGCAACAGTTCCCTTCAGTAGCTCCATATCACAAAAAAATAAGTTTCTGAAACTGTTCTCCACACTGGCTACACATCACATAATAATACCTTACTGCAACAGTTTCCACACTGGCTCCGAATCACAAAACTATACCTACCTGCAAGAGTTCTCCACACTAGCTCCGCATCACAAAACAATACCTTACTGCAACAGTTTCCACACTGGCTCCACATCACAAAACTATACCTTCCTGCAACAGTTCTCCACACCGGGTGCGAATCACAAAACTATACCTTCCTGCATCAGTTCTCCACACTAGCGCCACCTCAAAAAACTATACCTTCCTGCAACAGTTCTCCACAATAGCTCCACATCACAAAACTATACCTTCCTGCAACAGTTCTCCACACTAGCTCCACATCACAAAACTATACCTTCCTGCAACAGTTCTCCACACTACCTCCACATCACAAAACTATACCTTCCTGCAACAGTTCTCCACACTAGCTCCACCTCACAAAACAATACCTTCCTGCAACAGATCTCCACACTAGCTCCACATCACAAAACACTACGTTTCTGCAACTGTTCTCTACACTAGCTCCACATCACAAAATTATACCATCCTGCAACAGTTCTATACACTGTCTCTGAATCACAAAACTATACCTTCCAGCAAAAGTTCTTCACACTAGCTCCGAATTACAAAACCATACCTTTATGCAACAGTTCTACACACTAGCTCCCCATCACAAACTAAACCTTCCTGCAACAGTTCTTCACCCTAGCTCCGAATCACAAAACAATACCTTCCTGCAACAGTTCTAAACACTAGCTCCCCATCACAAATCTATACCTTCCTGCAACAGTTCTTCACACTAGCTCCGAATCACAAAACAATACCTTTCTGCAACAGTTCTCTATACTAGCTATACATCATAAAACAATACGTTTCTGCAACAGTTTTCCACACTGGCTCCGAATGACAAAACTATACCTTCCAGCAACAGTTCTTCACACTAGCTCCGAATCACAAAATAATAACTTCCTGCAACAAGTCTAAAAACTAGATCCACATCACAAAACTATACATTTCTACAACAGTTCTACACACTAGCTCCACATCACAAAACTATACCTTCCTGCAACAGTTCTCCACACTATCTCCACCTCACAATACAATAACTTTCTGCAACAGTTCTCTTCACTAGCTCCACATCACAAAAAAAATAAGTTTCTGAAACTGTTCTCCACACTGGCTACACATCACATAATAATACCTTACTGCAACAGTTTCCACACTGGCTCCGAATCACAAAACTATACCTATCTGCAAGAGTTCTCCACACTAGCTCCACATCACAAAACTATAACTTCCTGCAACAGATCTCCACACTAGCTCCACATCACAAAACAATACCTTGCAGCAACTGTTCTACACACTAGCTCCACGTCACAAAACTATACTTTCCTGCAACAGTTCTCCACACTAGGTCCGAATCACAAAACTATACCTTCCTGCAACAGTTCTCCACACTAGCTACACTTCACAAAACAATACTTTTCTGCAACAGTTCTCTACACTAGCTCAACATCACAAAAAATACGTGTCTGCAATAGTTCTCCACACTGGGTCCGAATCACAAAAAAATACCTTTCTGCAACAGTCCTACACACTAGCTCCACAGCATCAACCTATGCCTTAATGCAACAGTTCTCCACACTAGCTCCACCTCACAAAACAATACCTTTCTGCAACAGTTCTCTACAGTAGCTGCCCATCACAAAATATATGGTTCTGCAACAGTTCTCCACACTAGCTCCACATCAGAAAAGTATACCTTCCTTCAACAGTTCTCCACACTAGCTCCACATCACAAAACTATACCTTCCTGCAACAGTTATCCACACTAGCTCCACATCACAAAAGTATACCTTCCTGCAACCGTTCGCCACACTAGCTCCGCATCACAAAAGTATACCTTCCCTGCAACAGTTCTCCACACTAGCTCCGCATCACAAAACTATACCGTCCTGCAACAGTTCTCCACACTAGCTCCACATCACAAAATTATACCTTCCTGCAACAGTTCTACACACTAGCTCCACCTCACAAAACAATACCTATCTGCAAAAGATCTCAACACTAACTCCACATCACAAAACAATACCTTTCTGCAACAGTTCTCTACACTAGCTCCACATCACAAAAAATACGTTTCTGCCACAGTTCTCCACATTGGTTCCGAATCAAAAAACAATACCTTCCAGCAAAAGATCTTCACACTAGCTCCGAATCACAAACAATACCTTTCTGCAACAGTCCTACACACTAGCTCCACATCATCAAACTATAACTTCCTGCAACAGTTCTCCACACTAGCTCCACCTCACTAAACAATACCTTTCTGCAACAGTTCTCTGCAGCAGCTGCATATCATAAAACAATACAGTTCTGCAACAGTTCTCTACACTAGCTAGACATCACAAAACATTACCTTCCTGCAACAGTTCTCCACACTAGCTCCACATCACAAAACTATACCTTCCTGCAACAGTTCTCCACACTAGCTCCACATCACAAAACTATACCTTCCTGCAACAGTTCTCCACACTATCTCCACTTCACAAAACCATAACTTTCTGCAACAGTTCTCTAAACTAGTTCCACATCACAAAAAATACGTTTCTGCAACAGTTCTCCACACTGGCTCCGAATCACAAAACTATACCTTCCAGCAAAAGTTCTTCACACTAGCTCCGAATCACAAAACAATACCTTTCTGCAACAGTGCTACACACTAGCTCCACATCATCAAACTATACCTTCCTGCAACAGTTCTCCACACTAGCTCCACCTCAAAAAACTATACCTTTCTGCAACAGTTCTTTACAGTAGCTGCACATCACAAAACAATACGTTTCTGCAACAGTTCTCCACACTGGCTCCACATCACAAAAAATAACTTCCTGCAACAGTTCTCCACAATAGCTCAGCATCACAAAAGTATACCTTCCTGCAACAGTTCTCCACACTAGCTACACATCAAAAAACTATACCTTCCTGCAACAGTTCTCCAAACTAGCTCCGCATCACAAAAGTATACCTTCCTGCAACAGTTCTCCACACTAGCTCCGCATCACAAAAGTATACCTTCCTGCAACAGTTCTTCACACTAGCTCCTCATCACAAAACTATACCTTCCTGTAACAGTTCTACACACAAGCTCCACCTCACCAAAAAATACTTTTCTGCAACAGATTTCCACATTAGCTCCACATCACAAAACTATACCTTCCTGCAACAGTTTCCACACTAGCTCCACATCACAAAAGTATACCTTCCTGCAACAGTTCTCCACACTAGCTCCACATCACAAAACTATACCTTCCTGCAACAGTTCTACACACTAGCTCCACCTCACAAAACAATACCTTCCTGCAACAGATCTCCACACTAGCTCTACATCACAATACAATACCTTCCTGCAACAGTTCTAAGCACTAGATACACATCACAAATGTATACATTTCTACAACTGTTCTACACACTAGCTCCATATCACAAAACAATACCTTCTTGCAACAGTTCTCTACAATAGCTCCACAAACAAAACAATACGTTTGTGCAACATTTCTCCACACTGGCTCTGAATCACAAAACTATAACTTCCAGCAAAAGTTCTTCACACTAGCTCCGAATCAAAAAAAAAAAAATACCATTCTGCAACTGTTCTACACACTAGTTCCTCATCACAAAAATAGACCTTCCTGCAACAGTTCTCCACACTAGCTCCACCTAAAAAACAATACCTTTCTGCAACTGTTCTGCACACTAGCTCCACAAAACAAAACAATACATTTCTGCAACAGTTCTCAATACTGGCTCTGTATCACAAAACTATACCTTCCTGCAACAGTTCTCCACACTGGCTCTGAATCACAAAACTACACCTTCCTGCAACAATTCTCCACACTAGCTCCACATCACAAAACTATACCTTCCTGCAACAGTTCTTCACACTAGCTCCACATCACAAAACTATACCTTCCTGCAACTGTTCTACACACTAGCTCCACCTCACAAAACTATACCTTCCTGCAACCGATCTCCACAATAGCTCCACATCACAAAACTATACCTTCCTGCAACAGTTCTCCACACTATCTCCACCTCACAATACAATAACTTTCTGCAACAGTTCCCTTCAGTAGCTCCATATCACAAAAAAATAAGTTTCTGAAACTGTTCTCCACACTGGCTACACATCACATAATAATACCTTACTGCAACAGTTTCCACACTGGCTCCGAATCACAAAACTATACCTACCTGCAAGAGTTCTCCACACTAGCTCCGCATCACAAAACAATACCTTACTGCAACAGTTTCCACACTGGCTCCACATCACAAAACTATACCTTCCTGCAACAGTTCTCCACACCGGGTGCGAATCACAAAACTATACCTTCCTGCATCAGTTCTCCACACTAGCGCCACCTCAAAAAACTATACCTTCCTGCAACAGTTCTCCACAATAGCTCCACATCACAAAACTATACCTTCCTGCAACAGTTCTCCACACTATCTCCACCTCACAATACAATAACTTTCTGCAACAGTTCTCTTCCTTAGCTCCACATCACAAAAAAATAAGTTTCTGAAACTGTTCTCCACACTGGCTACACATCACATAATAATACCTTACTGCAACAGTTTCCAAACTGGCTCCGAATCACGAAACTATACCTATCTGCATGAGTTCTCCACACTAGCTCCACATCACAAAACTATACCTTCCTGCAACAGATCTCCACACTAGCTCCACATCACAAAACAATACCTTGATGCAACTGTTCTACACACTAGCTCCACATCACAAAACTATACCTTCTTGCAACTGTTCTACACACTAGCTCCACCTCACAAAACAATACCTTCCTGCAACAGTTCTCCACAATAGCTCCACATCACAAAAGTTTACCTTTTTGCAACAGTTCTCCACACTAGCTCCACATCACAAAACTATACCTTCCTGCAACAGTTCTCCACACTAGCTCCACATCACAAAACTATACCTTCCTGCAACAGTTCTCCACACTACCTCCACATCACAAAACTATACCTTCCTGCAACAGTTCTCCACACTAGCTCCACCTCACAAAACAATACCTTCCTGCAACAGATCTCCACACTAGCTCCACATCACAAAACACTACGTTTCTGCAACTGTTCTCTACACTAGCTCCACATCACAAAATTATACCATCCTGCAACAGTTCTATACACTGTCTCTGAATCACAAAACTATACCTTCCAGCAAAAGTTCTTCACACTAGCTCCGAATCACAAAACCATACCTTTATGCAACAGTTCTACACACTAGCTCCCCATCACAAACTAAACCTTCCTGCAACATTTCTTCACCCTAGCTCCGAATCACAAAACAATACCTTCCTGCAACAGTTCTAAACACTAGCTCCCCATCACAAATCTATACCTTCCTGCAACAGTTCTTCACACTAGCTCTGAATCACAAAACAATACCTTTCTGCAACAGTTCTCTATACTAGCTACACATCATAAAACAATACGTTTCTGCAACAGTTTTCCACACTGGCTCAGAATGACAAAACTATACCTTCCAGCAACAGTTCTTCACACTAGCTCCGAATCACAAAATAATAACTTCCTGCAACAGGTCTAAAAACTAGATCCACATCACAAAACTATACATTTCTACAACAGTTCTACACACTAGCTCCACATCACAAAACTATACCTTCCTGCAACAGTTCTCCACACTATCTCCACCTCACAATACAATAACTTTCTGCAAGAGTTCTCTTCACTTGCTCCACATCACAAAAAAATATGTTTCTGAAACTGTTCTCCACACTGGCTACACATCACATAATAATACCTTACTGCAACAGTTTCCACACTGGCTCCAAATCACAAAACTATACCTATCTGCAAGAGTTCTCCACACTAGCTCCACATCACAAAACTATAACTTCCTGCAACAGATCTCCACACTAGCTCCACATCACAAAACAATACCTTGCTGCAACTGTTCTACACACTAGCTCCACATCACAAAACTATACTTTCCTCCAACAGTTCTCCACACTGGGTCCGAATCACAAAACTATACCTTCCTGCAACAGTTCTCCACACTAGCTACACTTCACAAAACAATACTTTTCTGCAACAGTTCTCTACACTAGCTCAACATCACAAAAAATACGTGTCTGCAACAGTTCTCCACACTGGGTCCGAATCACAAAAAAATACATTTCTGCAACAGTCCTACACACTAGCTCCACACCATCAAACTATACCTTACTGCAACAGTTCTCCACACTAACTCCACCTCACAAAACAATACCTTTCTGCAACAGTTCTCTACAGTAGCTGCACATCACAAAATATATGGTTCTGCAACAGTTCTCCACACTAGCTCCACATCAGAAAAGTATACCTTCCTTCAACAGTTCTCCACACTAGCTCCACATCACAAAACTATACCTTCCTGCAACAGTTATCCACACTAGCTCCACATCACAAAAGTATACCTTCCTGCAACAGTTCGCCACACTAGGTCCGCATCACAAAAGTGTACCTTCCTGCAGCAGTTCTCCACACTAGCTCCGCATCACAAAACTATACCTTCCTGCAACAGTTCTCCACACTAGTTCCATATCACAAAACTATATCTTCCTGCAACAGTTCTTCACACTAGCTCCGAATCACAAAACAATACCTTTCTACAACAGTTCTCTATACTAGGTATACATCACAAAAAAATACGTTTCTGCAACAGTTTTCCACACTAGCTCCGAGTGACAAAACTATACCTTCCAGCAACAGTTCTTCACACTAGCTCCGAATCAGAAAACAATACCTTCCTGCAACAGTTCTAAGCACTAGATACACATCACAAATGTATACATTTCTACAACTGTTCTACACACTAGCTCCATATCACCAAACAATACCTTCTTGCAACAGTTCTCTACAAAAGCTCCACAAACAAAACAATACGTTTGTGCAACATTTCTCCACACTGGCTCTGAATCACAAAACTATACCTTCCAGCAAAAGTTCTTCACACTAGCTCCGACTCAAGAAAAAAAAAAATACAATTCTGCAACTGTTCTACACACTTGCTCCACATCACAAAACAATACATTTCTGCAACAGTTCTCCACACTGGCGCTGTATCACAAAACTATACCTTCCTGCAACAGTTCTACACACTAGTTCCACATCACAAAACTACACCTTCCTGCAACAATTCTCCACACTAGCTCCGCATCACAAAACTATACCTTCCTGCAACAGTTCTCCACACTATCTCCACCTCACAATACAATAACTTACTGCAACAGTTCTCTTCAGTAGCTCCACATTACAAAAAAATAAGTTTCTGAAACTGTTTTCCACACTGGCTACACATCACACAATAATACCTTACTGCAACAGTTTCCATACTGGCTCCGAATCACGAAACTATACCTATCTGCAAGAGTTCTCCACACTAGCTCCACATCACAAAACTATAACTTCCTGCAACAGATCTCCACACTAGCTCCACATCACAAAACAATATATTTCTGCAACAGTTCTCCACACTGGCTCTGTATCACAAAACAATACCTTCCTGCAACAGTTCTACACACTAGCTCCAGATCACAAAACTACACCTTCCTGCAACAATTCTCCACACTAGCTCCACATCACAAAACTATACCTTCCTGCAACAGTTCTTCACACTAGCTCCACATCACAAAACTATACCTTCCTGCAACTGTTCTACACACTAGCTCCACCTCACAAAACTATACCTTCCTGCAACCGATCTCCACAATAGCTCCACATCACAAAACTATACCTTCCTGCAACAGTTCTCCACACTATCTCCACCTCACAATACAATAACTTTCTGCAACAGTTCCCTTCAGTAGCTCCATATCACAAAAAAATAAGTTTCTGAAACTGTTCTCCACACTGGCTACACATCACATAATAATACCTTACTGCAACAGTTTCCACACTGGCTCCGAATCACAAAACTATACCTACCTGCAAGAGTTCTCCACACTAGCTCCGCATCACAAAACAATACCTTGCTGCAACTGTTCTACACACTAGCTCCACATCACAAAACTATACCTTCCTGCAACAGTTCTACACACTGGGTGCGAATCACAAAACTATACCTTCCTGCATCAGTTCTCCACACTAGCGCCACCTCAAAAAACTATACCTTCCTGCAACTGTTCTCCACAATAGCTCCACATCACAAAACTATACCTTCCTGCAACAGTTCTCCACACTATCTCCACCTCACAATACAATAACTTTCTGCAACAGTTCTCTTCCTTAGCTCCACATCACAAAAAAATAAGTTTCTGAAACTGTTCTCCACACTGGCTACACATCACATAATAATACCTTACTGCAACAGTTTCCAAACTGGCTCCGAATCATGAAACTATACCTATCTGCAAGAGTTCTCCACACTAGCTCCACATCACAAAACTATACCTTCCTGCAACAGATCTCCACCCTAGCTCCACATCACAAAACAATACCTTGATGCAACTGTTCTACCCACTAGCTCCACATCACAAAACTATACCTTCTTGCAACTGTTCTACACACCTAGCTCCACCTCACAAAACAATACCTTCCTGCAACAGTTCTCCACAATAGCTCCACATCACAAAAGTTTACCTTTTTGCAACAGTTCTCCACACTAGCTCCACATCACAAAACTATACCTTCCTGCAACAGTTCTCCACACTAGCTCCACATCACAAAACTATACCTTCCTGCAACAGTTCTCCACACTACCTCCACATCACAAAACTATACCTTCCTGCAACAGTTCTCCACGCTAGCTCCACCTCACAAAACAATACCTTCCTGCAACAGATCTCCACACTAACTCCACATCACAAAACACTACGTTTCTGCAACTGTTCTCTACACTAGCTCCACATCACAAAATTATACCATCCTGCAACAGTTCTATACACTGTCTCTGAATCACAAAACTATACCTTCCAGCAAAAGTTCTTCACACTAGCTCCGAATCACAAAACCATACCTTTGTGCAACAGTTCTACACACTAGCTCCCCATCACAAACTAAACCTTCCTGCAACATTTCTTCACCCTAGCTCCGAATCACAAAACAATACCTTCCTGCAACAGTTCTAAACACTAGCTCCCCATCACACATCTATACGTTCCTGCAACAGTTCTTCACACTAGCTCTGAATCACAAAACAATACCTTTCTGCAACAGTTCTCTATACTAGCTACACATCATAAAACAATACGTTTCTGCAACAGTTTTTCCACACTTGCTCAGAATGACAAAACTATACCTTCCAGCAACAGTTCTTCACACTAGCTCCGAATCACAAAATAATAACTTCCTGCAACAGGTCTAAAAACTAGATCCACATCACAAAACTATACATTTCTACAACAGTTCTACACACTAGCTCCACATCACAAAATTATACCTTCCTGCAACAGTTCTCCACACTATCTCCACCTCACAATACAATAAATTTCTGCAACAGTTCCCTTTACTTGCTCCACATCACAAAAAAAATAAGTTTCTGAAACTGTTCTCCACACTGGCTACACATCACATAATAATACCTTACTGCAACAGTTTCCACACTGGCTCCGAATCACAAAACTATACCTATCTGCAAGAGTTCTCCACACTAGCTCCACATCACAAAACTATAACTTCCTGCAACAGATCTCCACACTAGCTCCACATCACAAAACAATACCTTGCTGCAACTGTTCTACACACTAGCTCCACATCACAAAACTATACTTTCCTGCAACAGTTCTCCACACTGGGTCCGAATCACAAAACTATACCTTCCTGCAACAGTTCTCCACACTAGCTACACTTCACAAAACAATACTTTTCTGCAACAGTTCTCTACACTAGCTCAACATCACAAAAAATACGTGTCTGCAACAGTTCTCCACACTGGGTCCGAATCACAAAAAAATACATTTCTGCAACAGTCCTACACACTAGCTCCACACCATCAAATTATACCTTATTGCAACAGTTCTCCACACTAACTCCACCTCACAAAAAAATACCTTTCTGCAACAGTTTTCCACACTGGCTCTGTATCACAAAACTATACCTTCCTGCAACAGTTCTACACACTAGCTCCACATCACAAAACTACACCTTCCTGCAACAATTCTCCACACTAGCTCCACATCACAAATCTATACCTTCCTGCAACAGTTCTCCACACTAGCTCCACATCACAAAACTATACCTTCCTGCAACAGTTCTCCACACTAGCTCCAAATCACAAAACTATACCTTCCTGCAACAGTTCTACACACTAGCTCCACATCACAAAAAATACGTGTCTGCAACAGTTCTCCACAATGGGTCCGAATCACAAAACAATACCTTTCTGCAACAGTCCTACACACTAGCTCCACACCATCAAACTATACCTTACTGCAACCGTTCTCCACACTAGCTCCACCTCACAAAACAATACCTTTTTCGCAACAGTTTTCTACAGTAGCTGCACATCACAAAACTATACTGTTCTGCAACAGTTCCCCACAAGAGCTCCACATCACAAAACAATACCTTCCTGCAACAGTTCTCCACACTAGCTCCATCACAAAATTATACCTTCCTGCAACAGTTCTCCACACTAGCTCCACATCACAAAACTATACCTTCCTGCAACAGTTCTCCACACTAGCTCCGCATCACAAAATATACCTTCCTGCAACTGTTCTCCATATTAGCTCCACATCACAAAACTATACCTTCCTGCAACAGGTCTCCACACTAGCTCCACATCACAAAAGTATATCTTCCTGCAAAAGGTTCTACACACTAGCTCCACATCACAAAACAATACCTATCTGCAACAGATCTCAAGACTAAATCCACATCACAAAACAATACCTTTCTACAACAGTTCTATACACTATCTCCACCTCACAATACAATAACTTTCTGCAACAGTTCTCTTCCTTAGCTCCACATCACAAAAAAAAATAAGTTTCTGAAACTGTTCTCCACACTGGCTACACATCACATAATAATACCTTCCTGCAACAGTTCTCCACACTAGCTCCGCATCACAAAATATACCTTCCTGCAACAGTTCTCCATATTAGCTCCACATCACAAAACTATACCTTCCTTCATCAGTTCTACACACTAGCTCCACCTCACAAAACAATACATTCCTGCAACTGTTCTCTACACTAGCTCCACATCAAAAAATTATACCATCCTGCAACAGTTCTATACACTGTTCTGAATCACAAAACTATACCTTCCAGCACATGTTCTTCACACTAGCTCTGAATCACAAAACCATACCTTCCTGTAACAGTTCTCCACACTAGCTCCACATCACAAATCTATACCTTCCTGCTACAGTTCTACACACTAGCTCCACATCACAAAACTATACCTTCATGCAACTGTTCTACACACTAGCTCCACCTCACAAAACAATACCTTCCTGCAACCGATCTCCACAATAGCTCCACATCACAAAAGTATATCTTCCTGCAACAGTTCGCCACACTAGCTCCGCAACACAAAAGTATACTTTCCTGCAACAGTTCTCCACACTAGCTCCGCATCACAAAACTATACCTTCCTGCAACAGTTCTCCACACTAGCTCCACATCACAAAATTATACCTTCCTGCGACAGTTCTACACACTAGCTCCACCTCACAAAACATTACTTTCTGCAACAGTTCTCTACACCAGCTCCACATCACAAAAAATACGTGTCTGCAACAGTTCTACACACTGGCTCCGAACACAAAACTATACCTTCATGCAACTGTTCTACACACTAGCTCCACCTCACAAAACAATACCATCCTGCAACCGATCTCCACAATAGCTCCGCATCACAAAACAATACCCTCCTGCAACAGTTCTCCACACTAGCTCCACCTCACAAAACAATACCTTTCTGCAACAGTTCTCTGCAGCAGCTTCATATCATAAAACAATACAGTTCTGCAACAGTTCTCCACACTAGCTCCACATCACAAAACATTACCTTCCTGCAACAGTTCTCCACACTAGCTCCACATCACAAAACTATACATTCTTGCAAAGGTTCTCCACACTAGCTCCACATCACAAAACTATACCTTCCTGCAACAGTTCTCCACACTAGCTCCAAATCACAAAACTATACCTTCCTGCAACAGTTCTACACACTAGCTCCACCTCACAAAACAATATCTTTCTGCAACAGATCTCCACACTAGCTCAACATCCCAAAACTATACCTTCCTGCATCAGTTCTCCACACTAGCGCCACCTCAAAAAACTATACCTTCCTGCAACAGTTCTCCACAATAGCTCCACATCACAAAACTATACCTTCCTCCAACAGTTCTCCACACTATCTCCACCTCACAATACAATAACTTTCTGCAACAGTTCTCTTCCTTAGCTCCACATCACAAAAAAATAAGTTTCTGAAACTGTTCTCCACACTGGCTACACATCACATAATAATACCTTACTGCAACAGTTTCCAAACTGGCTCCGAATCACGAAACTATACCTATCTGCAAGAGTACTCCACACTAGGTGCACATCACAAAACTATACCTTCCTGCAACAGATCTCCACACTAGCTCCACATCACAAAACAATACCTTGATGCAACTGTTCTACACACTAGCTCCACATCACAAAACTATACATTCTTGCAACTGTTCTACACACTAGCTCCACCTCACAAAACAATACCTTCCTGCAACAGTTCTCCACAATAGCTCCACATCACAAAAGTTTACCTTTTTGCAACAGTTCTCCACACTAGCTCCACATCACAAAACTATACCTTCCTGCAACAGTTCTCCACACTAGCTCCACATCACAAAACTATACCTTCCTGCAACAGTTCTCCACACTACCTCCACATCACAAAACTATACCTTCCTGCAACAGTTCTCCACACTAGCTCCACCTCACAAAACAATACCTTCCTGCAACAGATCTCCACACTAGCTCCACATCACAAAACACTACGTTTCTGCAACTGTTCTCTACACTAGCTCCACATCACAAAATTATACCATCCTGCAACAGTTCTATACACTGTCTCTGAATCACAAAACTATACCTTCCAGCAAAAGTTCTTCACACTAGCTCCGAATCACAAAACCATACCTTTATGCAACAGTTCTACACACTAGCTCCCCATCACAAACTAAACCTTCCTGCAACATTTCTTCACCCTAGCTCCGAATCACAAAACAATACCTTCCTGCAACAGTTCTAAACACTAGCTCCCCATCACAAATCTATACCTTCCTGCAACAGTTCTTCACACTAGCTCCGAATCACAAAACAATACCTTTCTGCAACAGTTCTCTATACTAGCTATACATCATAAAACAATACGTTTCTGCAACAGTTTTCCACACTGGCTCCGAATGACAAAACTATACCTTCCAGCAACAGTTCTTCACACTAGCTCCGAATCACAAAATAATAACTTCCTGCAACAGGTCTAAAAACTAGATCCACATCACAAAACTATACATTTCTACAACAGTTCTACACACTAGCTCCACATCACAAAACTATACCTTCCTGCAACAGTTCTCCACACTATCTCCACCTCACAATACAATAACTTTCTGCAACAGTTCTCTTCACTAGCTCCACATCACAAAAAAAATAAGTTTCTGAAACTGTTCTCCACACTGGCTACACATCACATAATAATACCTTACTGCAACAGTTTCCACACTGGCTCCGAATCACAAAACTATACCTATCTGCAAGAGTTCTCCACACTAGCTCCACATCACAAAACTATAACTTCCTGCAACAGATCTCCACACTAGCTCCACATCACAAAACAATACCTTGCTGCAACTGTTCTACACACTAGCTCCACGTCACAAAACTATACTTTCCTGCAACAGTTCTCCACACTGGGTCCGAATCACAAAACTATACCTTCCTGCAACAGTTCTCCACACTAGCTACACTTCACAAAACAATACTTTTCTGCAACAGTTCTCTACACTAGCTCAACATCACAAAAAATACGTGTCTGCAACAGTTCTCCACACTGGGTCCGAATCACAAAAAAATACATTTCTGCAACAGTCCTACACACTAGCTCCACACCATCAAACTATACCTTACTGCAACAGTTCTCCACACTAGCTCCACCTCACAAAACAATACCTTTCTGCAACAGTTCTCTACAGTAGCTGCACATCACAAAATATATGGTTCTGCAACAGTTCTCCACACTAGCTCCACATCAGAAAAGTATACCTTCCTTCAACAGTTCTCCACACTAGCTCCACATCACAAAACTATACCTTCCTGCAACAGTTATCCACACTAGCTCCACATCACAAAAGTATACCTTCCTGCAACCGTTCGCCACACTAGCTCCGCATCACAAAAGTATACCTTCCTGCAACAGTTCTCCACACTAGCTCCGCATCACAAAACTATACCGTCCTGCAACAGTTCTCCACACTAGCTCCACATCACAAAATTATTTCTTCCTGCAACAGTTCTACACACTAGCTCCACCTCACAAAACAATACCTATCTGCAAAAGATCTCAACACTAACTCCACATCACAAAACAATACCTTTCTGCAACAGTTCTCTACACTAGCTACACATCACAAAAAATACGTTTCTGCCACAGTTCTCCACATTGGTTCCGAATCAAAAAACAATACCTTCCAGCAAAAGATCTTCACACTAGCTCCGAATCACAAAACAATACCTTTCTGCAACAGTCCTACACACTAGCTCCACATCATCAAACTATAACTTCCTGCAACAGTTCTCCACACTAGCTCCACCTCACAAAACAATACCTTTCTGCAACAGTTCTCTGCAGCAGCTGCATATCATAAAACAATACAGTTCTGCAACAGTTCTCTACACTAGCTAGACATCACAAAACATTACCTTCCTGCAACAGTTCTCCACACTAGCTCCACATCACAAAACTATACCTTCTTGCAACAGTTCTCCACACTAGCTCCACATGACAAAACTATACCTTCCTGCAACAGTACTACACACTAGCTCCACATCTCAAAACTGAACCTTCCTGCAACAGTTCTCCACACTATCTCCACTTCACAAAACCATAACTTTCTGCAACAGTTCTCTAAACTAGTTCCACATCACAAAAAATACGTTTCTGCAACAGTTCTCCACACTGGCTCCGAATCACAAGCTATACCTTCCAGCAAAAGTTCTTCACACTAGCTCTGAATCACAAAACAATACCTTTCTGCAACAGTCCTACACACTAGCTCCACATCATCAAACTATACCTTCCCTGCAACAGTTCTCCACACTAGCTCCACCTCAAAAAACTATACCTTCTTGCAACAGTTCTTTACAGTAGCTGCACATCACAAAACAATACGTTTCTGCAACAGTTCTCCACACTGGCTCCACATCACAAAACAATACCTTCCTGCAACAGTTCTCCACACTAGCTCAGCATCACAAAAGTATACCTTCCTGCAACAGTTCTCCACACTAGCTACACATCAAAAAACTATACCTTCCTGCAACAGTTCTCCAAACTAGCTCCGCATCACAAAAGTATACCTTCCTGCAACAGTTCTCCACACTAGCTCCGCATCACAAAGTATACCTTCCTGCAACAGTTCTTCACACTAGCTCCTCATCACAAAACTATACCTTCCTGTAACAGTTCTACACACTAGCTCCACCTCACCAAAAAATACTTTTCTGCAACAGATTTCCACATCAGCTCCACATCACAAAACTATACCTTCCCTGCAACAGTTCTCCACACTAGCTCCACATCACAAAACTATACCTTCCTGCAACAGTTCTCCACACTAGCTCCACATCACAAAACTATACCTTCCTGCAACAGTTCTACACACTAGCTCCACCTCACAAAACAATACCTTCCTGCAACAGATCTCCACACTAGCTCTACATCACAAAACAATACCTTTCTGCAACTGTTCTCTACACTAGCTCCACATCACAAAATTATACCATACTGCAACAGTTCTATACACTGTCTCTGAATCACAAAACTATACCTTCCAGCAAAAGTTCTTCACACTAGCTCCGAATCACAAAACCATACCTTTATGCATCAGTTCTACACACTAGCTCCCCATCACAAACTATACCTTCCTGCAACAGTTCTTCACACTAGCTCCAAATCACAAAACAATACCTTTCTGCAACAGTTCTAAACACTAGCTCCCCATCACAAAACTATATCTTCCTGCAACAGTTCTTCACACCTAGCTCCGAATCACAAAACAATACCTTTCTACAACAGTTCTCTATACTAGGTATACATCACAAAAAAATACGTTTCTGCAACAGTTTTCCACACTAGCTCCGAGTGACAAAAATATACCTTCCAGCAACAGTTCTTCACACAAGCTCTGAATCAGAAAACAATACCTTCCTGCAACAGTTCTAAGCACTAGATACACATCACAAATGTATACATTTCTACAACTGTTCTACACACTAGCTCCATATCACAAAACAATAACTTCTTGCAACAGTTCTCTACAATAGCTCCACAAACAAAACAATACGTTTGTGCAACATTTCTCCACACTGGCTCTGAATCACAAAACTATACCTTCCAGCAAAAGTTGTTCACACTAGCTCTGAATCAAAAAAAAAATACCATTCTGCAACTGTTCTACACACTAGTTCCTCATCACAAAAATATACCTTCCTGCAACAGTTCTCCACACTAGCTCCACCTAAAAAAACAATACCTTTCTGCAACTGTTCTGCACACTAGCTCCACATCACAAAACAATACATTTCTGCAACAGTTCTCCACACTGGCTCTGTATCACAAAACTATACCTTCCTGCAACAGTTCTACACACTAGGTCCACATCACAAAACTACACCTTCCTGCAACAATTCTCCACACTAGCTCCACATCACAAAACTATACCTTCCTGCAACAGTTCTTCACACTAGCTCCACATCACAAAACTATACCTTCCTTAAACTTTTCTAAACACTAGCTCCACCTCACAAAACTATACCTTCCTGCAACCGATCTCCACAATAGCTCCACATCACAAAACTTTACCTTCCTGCAACAGTTCTCCACACTATCTCCACCTCACAATACAATAACTTTCTGCAACAGTTCCCTTCAGTAGCTCCACATCACAAAAAAATAAGTTTCTGAAACTGTTCTCCACACTGGCTACACATCACATAATAATACCTTACTGCAACAGTTTCCACACTGGCTCCGAATCACAAAACTATACCTACCTGCAAGAGTTCTCCACACTAGCTCCACATCACAAAACAATACCTTGCTGCAACTGTTCTACTCACTAGCTCCACATCACAAAACTATACCTTCCTGCAACAGTTCTCCACACTGGGTGCGAATCACAAAACTATACCTTCCTGCATCAGTTCTCCACACTAGCGCCACTTCAAAAAACTATACCTTCCTGCAACAGTCCTCCACAATAGCTCCACATCACAAAACTATACCTTCCTGCAACAGTTCTCCACACTATCTCCACCTCACAATACAATAACTTTCTGCAACAGTTCTCTTCACTAGCTCCACATCACAAAAAAATAAGTTTCTCAAACTGTTCTCCACACTGGCTACACATCACATAATAGTACCTTACTGCAACAGTTTCCAAACTGGCTCCGAATCACGAAACTATACCTATCTGCAAGAGTTCTCCACACTAGCTCCACATCACAAAACTATACCTTCCTGCAACATATCTCCACACTAGCTCCACATCACAAAACAATACCTTGATGCAACTGTTCTACCCACTAGCTCCACATCACAAAACTATACCTTCTTGCAACTGTTCTACACACTAGCTCCACCTCACAAAACCAAACCTTCCTGCAACAGTTCTCCACAATAGCTCCACATCACAAAAGTTTACCTTTTTGCAACAGTTCTCCACACTAGCTCCACATCACAAAACAATACCTTCCTGCAACAGTTCTCCACACTACCTCCACATCACAAAACTATACCTTCCGGCAACAGCTCTCCACACTAGCTCCACCTCACAAAACAATACCTTCCTGCAACAGATCTCCACACTAGCTCCTCATCACAAAACACTACGTTTCTGCAACTGTTCTCTACACTAGCTCCACATCACAAAATTATACCATCCTGCAACAGTTCTATACACTGTCTCTGAATCACAAAACTATACCTTCCAGCAAAAGTTCTTCACACTAGCGCAGAATCACAAAACCATACCTTTATGCAACAGTTCTACACACTCGCTCCCCATCACAAACTAAACCTTCCTGCAACAGTTCTTCACCCTAGCTCCGAATCACAAAACAATACCTTCCTGCAACAGTTCTAAACACTAGCTCCCCATCACAAATCTATACCTTCCTTCAACAGTTCTTCACACTAGCTCCGAATCAAAAAAAAAAAATACCATTCTGCAACTGTTCTACACACTAGCTCCACATCACAAAACAATACATTTCTGCAACAGTTCTCCACACTGGCTCTGTATCACAAAACTATACCTTCCTGCAACAGTTCTACACAGTAGCCTCCACATCACAAAACAATACCTTCTTGCAACAGTTCTCTACAAAAGCTCCACAAACAAAACAATACGTTTGTGCAACATTTCTCCACACTGGCTCTGAATCACAAAACTATACCTTCCAGCAAAAGTTCTTCACACTAGCTCCGAATCAAAAAAAAAAATACCATTCTGCAACTGTTCTACACACTAGTTTCTCATCACAAAAATATACCTTCCTGCAACAGTTCTCCACACAAGCTCCACCTAAAAAGCAATACCTTTCTGCAACTGTTCTGCACACTAGCTCCACATCACAAAACAATACATTTCTGCAACAGTTCTCCACACTGGCTCTGTATCACAAAACTATACCTTCCTGCAACAGTTCTACACACTAGCTCCACCTCAAAAAACTATACCTTTCTGCAACAGTTCTTTACAGTAGCTGCACATCACAAAACAATACGTTTCTGCAACAGTTCTCCACACTGGCTCCACATCACAAAACTATACCTTCCTGCAACAGTTCTCCACACTAGCTCAGCATCACAAAAGTATACCTTCCTGCAACAGTTCTCCACACTAGCTACACATCAAAAAACTATACCTTCCTGGAACCGTACTCCAAACTAGCTCCGCATCACAAAAGTATACCTTCCTGCAACAGTTCTCCACACTGGCTCCGCATCACAAAAGTATACCTTCCTGCAACAGTTCTTCACACTAGCTCCTCATCACAAAACTATACCTTCTTGTAACAGTTCTACACACAAGCTCCACCTCACCAAAAAATACTTTTCTGCAACAGATTTCCACATCAGCTCCACATCACAAAACTATACCTTCCTGCAACAGTTCTCCACACTAGCTCCACATCACAAAACTATACCTTCCTGCAACAGTTCTCCACACTACCTCCACATCACAAAACTATACCTTCCTGCAACAGTTCTACACACTAGCTCCACCTCACAAAACAATACCTTCTTGCAAAAGATCTCTACACTAGCTCTACATCACAAAACAATACCTTTCTGCAACTGTTCTCTACACTAGCTCCACATCACAAAATTATACCATAGTGCAAAAGTTCTATACACTGTCTCTGAATCACAAAACTATACCTTCCAGCAAAAGTTCTTCACACTAGCTCCGAATCACAAAACCATACCTTTATGCATCAGTTCTACACACTAGCTCCCCATCACAAACTATAACTTCCTGCAACAGTTCTTCACTCTAGCTCCGAATTACAAAACAATACCTTCCTGCAACAGTTCTAAACACTAGTTCCCCATCACAAAACTATATCTTCCTGCAATAGTTCTTCACACTAGCTCCGAATCACAAAACAATACCTTTCTACAACAGTTCTCTATACTAGGTATACATCACAAAAAAATACGTTTCTGCAACAGTTTTCCACACTAGCTCCGAGTGACAAAAATATACCTTCCAGCAACAGTTCTTCACACTAGCTCTGAATCAGAAAACAATACCCTCCTGCAACAATTCTAAGCACTAGATACACATCACAAATGTATACATTTCTACAACTGTTCTACACACTAGCTCCATATCACAAAACAATAACTTCTTGCAACAGTTCTCTACAATAGCTCCACAAACAAAACAATACGTTTGTGCAACATTTCTCCACACTGGCTCTGAATCACAAAACTATAACTTCCAGCAAAAGTTCTTCACACTAGCTCCGAATCAAAAAAAAAAAAAATACCATTCTGCAACTGTTCTACACACTAGTTCCTCATCACAAAAATAGACCTTCCTGCAACAGTTCTCCACACTAGCTCCACCTAAAAAACAATACCTTTCTGCAACTGTTCTGCACACTAGCTCCACATCACAAAACAATACATTTCTGCAACAGTTCTCCACACTGGCTCTGTATCACAAAACTATACCTTCCTGCAACAGTTCTACACACTAGCTCCACATCACAAAACTACACCTTCCTGCAACAATTCTCCACACTAGCTCCACATCACAAAACTATACCTTCCTGAAACAGTTCTTCACACTAGCTCCACATCACAAAACTATACCTTCCTGCAACTGTTCTAAACACTAGCTCCACCTCACAAAACTATACCTTCCTGCAACCGATCTCCACACTAGCTCCACATCACAAAACTATACCTTCCTGCAACAGTTCTCCACACTATCTCCACCTCACAATACAATAACTTTCTGCAACAGTTCCCTTCAGTAGCTCCATATCACAAAAAAATAAGTTTCTGAAACTGTTCTCCACACTGGCTACACATCACATAATAATACCTTACTGCAACAGTTTCCACACTGGCTCCGAATCACAAAACTATACCTACCTGCAAGAGTTCTCCACACTAGCTCCACATCACAAAAACAATACCTTGCTGCAACTGTTCTACTCACTAGCTCCACATCACAAAACTATACCTTCCTGCAACAGTTCTCCACAATGGGTGCGAATCACAAAACTATACCTTCCTGCATTTGTTCTCCACACTAGCGCCACCTCAAAAAACTATACCTTCCTGCAACAGTCCTCCACAATAGCTCCACATCACAAAACTATACCTTCCTGCAACAGTTCTCCTCACTATCTAAACCTCACAATACAATAACTTTCTGCAACAGTTCTCTTCCTTAGCTCCACATCACAAAAAAATAAGTTTCTCAAACTGTTCTCCACACTGGCTACACATCACATAATAGTACCTTACTGCAACAGTTTCCAAACTGGCTCCGAATCACGAAACTATACCTATCTGCAAGAGTTCTCCACACTAGCTCCACATCACAAAACTATACCTTCCTGCAACATATCTCCACACTAGCTCCACATCACAAAACAATACCTTGATGCAACTGTTCTACACACTAGCTCCACATCACAAAACTATCCCTTCTTGCAACTGTTCTACACACTAGCTCCACCTCACAAAACCAAACCTTCCTGCAACAGTTCTCCACAATAGCTCCACATCACAAAAGTTTACCTTTTTGCAACAGTTCTCCACACTAGCTCCACATCACAAAACAATACCTTCCTGCAACAGTTCTCCACACTAGCTCCACATCACAAAACTATACCTTCCGGCAACAGCTCTCCACACTAGCTCCACCTCACAAAACAATACCTTCCTGCAACAGATCTCCACACTAGCTCCACATCACAAAACACTACGTTTCTGCAACTGTTCTCTACACTAGCTCCACATCACAAAATTATACCATCCTGCAACAGTTCTATACACTGTCTCTGAATCACAAAACTATACCTTCCAGCAAAAGTTCTTCACACTAGCGCCGAATCACAAAACCATACCTTTATGCAACAGTTCTACACACTCGCTCCCCATCACAAACTAAACCTTCCTGCAACAGTTCTTCACCCTAGCTCCGAATCACAAAACAATACCTTCCTGCAACAGTTCTAAACACTAGCTCCCCATCACAAATCTATACCTTCCTGCAACAGTTCTTCACACTAGCTCCGAATCAAAAAAAAAAAAAAAATACCATTCTGCAACTGTTCTACACACTAGCTCCACATCACAAAACAATACATTTTTGCAACAGTTCTCCACACTGGCTCTGTATCACAAAACTATACCTTCCTGCAACAGTTCTACACACTAGCTCCACATCACAAAACAATACCTTCTTGCACCAGTTCTCTACAAAAGCTCCACAAACAAAACAATACGTTTGTGCAACATTTCTCCACACCTGGCTGTGAATCACAAAACTATACCTTCCAGCAAAAGTTCTTCACACTAGCTCTGAATCAAAAAAAAAATACCATTCTGCAACTGTTCTACACACTAGTTCCTCATCACAAAAATATACCTTCCTGCAACAGTTCTCCACACAAGCTCCACCTAAAAAGCAATACCTTTCTGCAACTGTTCTGCACACTAGCTCCACACATCACAAAACAATACATTTCTGCAACAGTTCTCCACACTGGCTCTGTATCACAAAACTATACCTTCCTGCAACAGTTCTACACACTACCTCCACATCACAAAACTATACCTTCCTGCAACAGTTCTTCACACTAGCTCCACATCACAAATCTATACCTTCCTGCAACTGTTCTACACTAGCTCCACCTCACAAAACTATACCTTCCTGCAACCGATCTCTCCACAATAGCTCCACATCACAAAACTATACCTTCCTGCAACAGTTCTCCACACTCGGTGCCGAATCACAAATCTATACCTTCCTGCATCAGTTCTCCACACTAGCGCCACCTGAAAAAACTATACCTTCCCTGCAACAGTTCTCCACACTATCTCCACCTCACAATACAATAACTTTCTGCAACAGTTCTCTTCCTTAGCTCCACATCACAAAAAAATAAGTTTCTGAAACTGTTCTCCACACTGGCTACACATCAAATAATAATACCTTACTGCAACAGTTTCCAAACTGGCTCCGAATCACGAAACTATACCTATCTGCAAGAGTTCTCCACACTAGCTCCACATCACAAAACTATACCTTCCTGCAACAGATCTCCACACTAGCTCCACATCACAAAACAATACCATGATGCAACTGTTCTAAACACTAGCTCCACATCACAAAACTATACCTTCTTGCAACTGTTCTACACACTAGCTCCACCTCACAAAACAATACCTTCCTGCAACAGTTCTCCACAATAGCTCCACATCACAAAAGTTTACCTTTTTGCAACAGTTCTCCACACTAGCTCCACATCACAAAACTATACCTTCCTGCAACAGTTCTCCACACTAGCTCCACATCACAAAACTATACCTTCCTGCAACAGTTCTCCACACTACCTCCACATCACAAAACTATACCTTCCTGCAACAGTTCTCCACACTAGCTCCACCTCACAAAACAATACCTTCCTGCATCAGATCTCCACACTAGCTCCACATCACAAAACACTACGTTTCTGCAACTGTTCTCTACACTAGCTCCACATCACAAAACTATACCTTCCTGCAACAGTTCTACACACTAGCTCCACATCACAAAACAATACCTTCTTGCAACAGTTCTCTACAAAAGCTCCACAAACAAAACAATACGTTTGTGCAACATTTCTCCACACTGGCTGTGAATCACAAAACTATACCTTCCAGCAAAAGTTCTTCACACTAGCTCTGAATCAAAAAAAAAAATACCATTCTGCAACTGTTCTACACACTAGTTCCTCATCACAAAAATATACCTTCCTGCAACAGTTCTCCACACAAGCTCCACCTAAAAAGCAATACCTTTCTGCAACTGTTCTGCACACTAGCTCCACATCACAAAACAATACATTTCTGCAACAGTTCTCCACACTGGCTCTGTATCACAAAACTATACCTTCCTGCAACAGTTCTACACACTACCTCCACATCACAAAACTATACCTTCCTGCAACAGTTCTTCACACTAGCTCCACATCACAAATCTATACCTTCCTGCAACTGTTCTACACACTAGCTCCACCTCACAAAACTATACCTTCCTGCAACCGATCTCCACAATAGCTCCACATCACAAAACTATACCTTCCTGCAACAGTTCTCCACACTTTCTCCACCTCACAATACAATAACTTTCTGCAACAGTTCCCTTCAGTAGCTCCACATCACAAAAAAATAAGTTTCTGAAACTGTTCTCCACACTGGCTACACATCACATAATAATATCTTACTGCAACAGTTTCCACACTGGCTCCGAATCACAAAACTATACCTACCTGCAAGAGTTCTCCACACTAGCTCCGCATCACAAAACAATACCTTGCTGCAACTGTTCTACACACTAGCTCCACATCACAAAACTATACCTTCCTGCAACAGTTCTCCACACTCGGTGCGAATCACAAATCTATACCTTCCTGCATCAGTTCTCCACACTAGCGCCACCTGAAAAAACTATACCTTCCTGCAACAGTTCTCCACACTATCTCCACCTCACAATACAATAACTTTCTGCAACAGTTCTCTTCCTTAGCTCCACATCACAAAAAAATAAGTTTCTGAAACTGTTCTCCCACACTGGCTACACATCAAATAATAATACCTTACTGCAACAGTTTCCAAACTGGCTCCGAATCACGAAACTATACCTATCTGCAAGAGTTCTCCACACTAGCTCCACATCACAAAACTATACCTTCCTGCAACAGTTCTCCACACTAGCTCCACATCACAAAACTATACCTTCCTGCAACAGTTCTCCACACTAGCTCCACATCACAAAACTATACCTTCCTGCAACAGTTCTCCACACTAGCTCCACCTCACAAAACAATACCTTCCTGCAACAGATCTCCACACTAGCTCCACATCACAAAAC
This sequence comes from Microtus obscurus, assembly GCA_963919715.1. NCBI lineage: Eukaryota > Metazoa > Chordata > Mammalia > Rodentia > Cricetidae > Microtus > Microtus obscurus. The sequence continues at coordinate 82,292 of CAWTZC010000442.1, read as the reverse complement.
ACTACGTTTCTGCAACTGTTCTCTACACTAGCTCCACATCACAAAACTATACCTTCCTGCAACAGTTCTACACACTAGCTCCACATCACAAAACAATACCTTCTTGCAACAGTTCTCTACAAAAGCTCCACAAACAAAACAATACGTTTGTGCAACATTTCTCCACACTGGCTGTGAATCACAAAACTATACCTTCCAGCAAAAGTTCTTCACACTAGCTCTGAATCAAAAAAAAAATACCATTCTGCAACTGTTCTACACACTAGTTCCTCATCACAAAAATATACCTTCCTGCAACAGTTCTCCACACAAGCTCCACCTAAAAAGCAATACCTTTCTGCAACTGTTCTGCACACTAGCTCCACATCACAAAACAATACATTTCTGCAACAGTTCTCCACACTGGCTCTGTATCACAAAACTATACCTTCCTGCAACAGTTCTACACACTACCTCCACATCACAAAACTATACCTTCCTGCAACAGTTCTTCACACTAGCTCCACATCACAAATCTATACCTTCCTGCAACTGTTCTACACACTAGCTCCACCTCACAAAACTATACCTTCCTGCAACCGATCTCCACAATAGCTCCACATCACAAAACTATACCTTCCTGCAACAGTTCTCCACACTTTCTCCACCTCACAATACAATAACTTTCTGCAACAATTCCCTTCAGTAGCTCCACATCACAAAAAAATAAGTTTCTGAAACTGTTCTCCACACTGGCTACACATCACATAATAATATCTTACTGCAACAGTTTCCACACTGGCTCCGAATCACAAAACTATACCTACCTGCAAGAGTTCTCCACACTAGCTCCGCATCACAAAACAATACCTTGCTGCAACTGTTCTACACACTAGCTCCACATCACAAAACTATACCTTCCTGCAACAGTTCTCCACACTCGGTGCGAATCACAAATCTATACCTTCCTGCATCAGTTCTCCACACTAGCGCCACCTGAAAAAACTATACCTTCCTGCAACAGTTCTCCACACTATCTCCACCTCACAATACAATAACTTTCTGCAACAGTTCTCTTCCTTAGCTCCACACTCACAAAAAAATAAGTTTCTGAAACTGTTCTCCACACTGGCTACACATCAAATAATAATACCTTACTGCAACAGTTTCCAAACTGGCTCCGAATCACGAAACTATACCTATCTGCAAGAGTTCTCCACACTAGCTCCACATCACAAAACTATACCTTCCTGCAACAGATCTCCACACTAGCTCCACATCACAAAACAATACCATGATGCAACTGTTCTAAACACTAGCTCCACATCACAAAACTATACCTTCTTGCAACTGTTCTACACACTAGCTCCACCTCACAAAACAATACCTTCCTGCAACAGTTCTCCACAATAGCTCCACATCACAAAAGTTTACCTTTTTGCAACAGTTCTCCACACTAGCTCCACATCACAAAACTATACCTTCCTGCAACAGTTCTCCACACTAGCTCCACATCACAAAACTATACCTTCCTGCAACAGTTCTCCACACTAGCTCCACATCACAAAACTATACCTTCCTGCAACAGTTCTCCACACTAGCTCCACCTCACAAAACAATACCTTCCTGCAACAGATCTCCACACTAGCTCCACATCACAAAACACTACGTTTCTGCAACTGTTCTCTACACTACCTCCACATCACAAAATTATACCATCCTGCAACAGTTCTATACACTGTCTCTGAATCACAAAACTATACCTTGCAGCAAAAGTTCTTCACACTAGCTCTGAATCACAAAACCATACCTTTATGCAACAGTTCTACACACTAGCTCCCCATCACAAACTAAACCTTCCTGCAACAGTTCTTCACCCTAGCTCCGAATCACAAGACAATACCTTCCTGCAACAGTTCTAAACACTAGCTCCCCATCACAAATCTATACCTTCCTGCAACAGTTCTTCACACTAGCTCCGAATCACAAAACAATACCTTTCTGCAACAGTTCTCTATACTAGCTACACATCATAAAACAATACGTTTCTGCAACAGTTTTCCACTCTGGCTCCGAATGACAAAACTATACCTTCCAGCAACAGTTCTTCACACTAGCTCCGAATCACAAAATAATAACTTCCTGCAACAGGTCTAAAAACTAGATCCACATCACAAAACTATACATTTCTACAACAGTTCTACACACTAGCTCCACATCACAAAACTATACCTTCCTGCAACAGTTCTCCACACTATCTCCACCTCACAATACAATAACTTTCTGCAACAGATCTCCACACTAGCTCCACATCACAAAACAATACCTTGCTGCAACTGTTCTACACACTAGCTCCACGTCACAAAACTACACTTTCCTGCAACAGTTCTCCACACTAGGTCCGAATCACAAAACTATACCTTCCTGCAACAGTTCCCACACTAGCTACACTTCACAAAACAATACTTTTCTGCAACAGTTCTCTACACTAGCTCAACATCACAAAAAATACGTTTCTGCAACAGTTCTCCACACTGGGTCCGAATCACAAAAAAATACCTTTCTGCAACAGTCCTACACACTAGCTCCACACCATCAAACTATACCTTACTGCAACAGTTCTCCACACTAACTCCACCTCACAAAACAATACCTTTCTGCAACAGTTCTCTACAGTAGCTGCACATCACAAAACATATGGTTCTGCAACAGTTCTCCACACTAGCTCCACATCAGAAAAGTATACCTTCCTTCAACAGTTCACGACACTAGCTCCACATCACAAAACTATACCTTCCCCTGCAACATTTATCCACACTAGCTCCACATCACAAAAGTATACCTTCCTGCAACAGTTCGCCACACTAGCTCCGCATCACAAAAGTATACCTTCCTGCAACAGTTCTCCACACTAGCTCCGCATCACAAAACTATAGCTTCCTGCAACAGTTCACCACACTAGCTCCGCATCACAAAACTATATCTTCCTGCAACAGTTCTTCACACTAGCTCCGAATCACAAAACAATACCTTTCTACAACAGTTCTCTATGCTAGGTATACATCACAAAAAAATACGTTTATGCAACAGTTTTCCACACTAGCTCCGAGTGACAAAACTATACCTTCCAGCAACAGTTCTTCACACTAGCTCCGAATCAGAAAACAATACCTTCCTGCAACAGTTCTAAGCACTAGATACACATCACAAATGTATACATTTCTACAACTGTTCTACACACTAGCTCCACATCACAAAACAATACCTTCTTGCAACAGTTCTCTACAAAAGCTCCACAAACAAAACAATACGTTTGTGCAACATTTCTCCACACACTGGCTCTGAATCACAAAACTATACCTTCCAGGAAAAGTTCTTCACACTAGCTCCGAATCAAAAAAAAAAAATACCATTCTGCAACTGTTCTACACACTAGTTTCTCATCACAAAAATATACCTTCCTGCAACAGTTCTCCACACAAGCTCCACCTAAAAAGCAATACCTTTTCTGCAACTGTTCTGCACACTAGCTCCACATCACAAAACAATACATTTCTGCAACAGTTCTCCACACTGGCTCTGTATCACAAAACTATACCTTCCTGCAACAGTTCTCCACACTAGCTCCACCTCAAAAAATCTATACCTTTCTGCAACAGTTCTTTACAGTAGCTGCACATCAGAAAACAATACGTTTCTGCAACAGTTCTCCACACTGGCTCCACATCACAAAACAATACCTTCCTGCAACAGTTCTCCACACTAGCTCAGCATCACAAAAGTATACCTTCCTGCAACAGTTCTCCACACTAGCTACACATCAAAAAACTATACCTTCCTGCAACAGTTCTCCAAACTAGCTCCGCATCACAAAAGTATACCTTCCTGCAACAGTTCTCCACACTAGCTCCGCATCACAAAAGTATACCTTCCTGCAACAGTTCTTCACACTAGCTCCTCATCACAAAACTATACCTTCCTGTAACAGTTCTACACACAAGCTCCACCTCACCAAAAAATACTTTTCTGCAACAGATTTCCACATCAGCTCCACATCACAAAACAATACCTTGATGCAACTGTTCTACACACTAGCTCCACATCACAAAACTATCCCTTCTTGCAACTGTTCTACACACTAGCTCCACCTCACAAAACCAAACCTTCCTGCAACAGTTCTCCACAATAGCTCCACATCACAAAAGTTTACCTTTTTGCAACAGTTCTCCACACTAGCTCCACATCACAAAACAATACCTTCCTGCAACAGTTCTCCACACTAGCTCCACATCACAAAACTATACCTTCCTGCAACAGTTCTCCACACTAGCTCCACCTCACAAAACAATACCTTCCTGCAACAGATCTCCACACTAGCTCCACATCACAAAACAATACCTTTCTGCAACTGTTCTCTACACTAGCTCCACATCACAAAACTATACCTTCCTGCAACAGTTCTCCACACTAGCTCCACATCACAAAACTATACCTTCCTGCAACAGTTCTCCACACTACCTCCACATCACAAAACTATACCTTCCTGCAACAGTTCTCCACACTAGCTCCACCTCACAAAACAATACCTTCCTGCAACAGTTCTCCACACTAGCTCCACATCACAAAACACTACGTTTCTGCAACTGTTCTCTACACTAGCTCCACATCACAAAACTATACCTTCCTGCAACAGTTCTACACACTAGCTCCACATCACAAAACAATACCTTCTTGCAACAGTTCTCTACAAAAGCTCCACAAACAAAACAATACGTTTGTGCAACATTTCTCCACACTGGCTGTGAATCACAAAACTATACCTTCAAGCAAAAGTTCTTCACACTAGCTCTGAATCAAAAAAAAAATACCATTCTGCAACTGTTCTACACACTAGTTCCTCATCACAAAAATATACCTTCCTGCAACAGTTCTCCACACAAGCTCCACCTAAAAAGCAATACCTTTCTGCAACTGTTCTGCACACTAGCTCCACATCACAAAACAATACATTTCTGCAACAGTTCTCCACACTGGCTCTGTATCACAAAACTATACCTTCCTGCAACAGTTCTACACACTACCTCCACATCACAAAACTATACCTTCCTGCAACAGTTCTTCACACTAGCTCCACATCACAAATCTATACCTTCCTGCAACAGTTCTCCACACTAGCTCCACCTCACAAAACTATACCTTCCTGCAACCGATCTCCACAATAGCTCCACATCACAAAACTATACCTTCCTGCAACAGTTCTCCACACTTTCTCCACCTCACAATACAATAACTTTCTGCAACAGTTCCCTTCAGTAGCTCCACATCACAAAAAAATAAGTTTCTGAAACTGTTCTCCACACTGGCTACACATCACATAATAATATCTTACTGCAACAGTTTCCACACTGGCTCCGAATCACAAAACTATACCTACCTGCAAGAGTTCTCCACACTAGCTCCGCATCACAAAACAATACCTTGCTGCAACTGTTCTACACACTAGCTCCACATCACAAAACTATACCTTCCTGCAACAGTTCTCCACACTCGGTGCGAATCACAAATCTATACCTTCCTGCATCAGTTCTCCACACTAGCGCCACCTGAAAAAACTATACCTTCCTGCAACAGTTCTCCACACTATCTCCACCTCACAATACAATAACTTTCTGCAACAGTTCTCTTCCTTAGCTCCACATCACAAAAAAATAAGTTTCTGAAACTGTTCTCCACACTGGCTACACATCAAATAATAATACCTTACTGCAACAGTTTCCAAACTGGCTCCGAATCACGAAACTATACCTATCTGCAAGAGTTCTCCACACTAGCTCCACATCACAAAACTATACCTTCCTGCAACAGATCTCCACACTAGCTCCACATCACAAAACAATACCATGATGCAACTGTTCTAAACACTAGCTCCACATCACAAAACTATACCTTCTTGCAACTGTTCTACACACTAGCTCCACCTCACAAAACAATACCTTCCTGCAACAGTTCTCCACAATAGCTCCACATCACAAAAGTTTACCTTTTTTGCAACAGTTCTCCACACTAGCTCCACATCACAAAACTATACCTTCCTGCAACAGTTCTCCACACTAGCTCCACATCACAAAACTATACCTTCCTGCAACAGTTCTCCACACTACCTCCACATCACAAAACTATACCTTCCTGCAACAGTTCTCCACACTAGCTCCACCTCACAAAACAATACCTTCCTGCAACAGATCTCCACACTAGCTCCACATCACAAAACACTACGTTTCTGCAACTGTTCTCTACACTAGCTCCACATCACAAAATTATACCATCCTGCAACAGTTCTATACACTGTCTCTGAATCACAAAACTATACCTTGCAGCAAAAGTTCTTCACACTAGCTCTGAATCACAAAACCATACCTTTATGCAACAGTTCTACACACTAGCTCCCCATCACAAACTAAACCTTCCTGCAACAGTTCTTCACCCTAGCTCCGAATCACAAAACAATACCTTCCTGCAACAGTTCTAAACACTAGCTCCCCATCACAAATCTATACCTTCCTGCAACAGTTCTTCACACTAGCTCCGAATCACAAAACAATACCTTTCTGCAACAGTTCTCTATACTAGCTACACATCATAAAACAATACGTTTCTGCAACAGTTTTCCACACTGGCTCCGAATGACAAAACTATACCTTCCAGCAACAGTTCTTCACACTAGCTCCGAATCACAAAATAATAACTTCCTGCAACAGGTCTAAAAACTAGATCCACATCACAAAACTATACATTTCTACAACAGTTCTACACACTAGCTCCACATCACAAAACTATACCTTCCTGCAACAGTTCTCCACACTATCTCCACCTCACAAAACAATACCTTTCTGCAACAGTTCTCCACACTAGCTCCACATCACAAAACAATACCTTGCTGCAACTGTTCTACACACTAGCTCCACGTCACAAAACTACACTTTCCTGCAACAGTTCTCCACACTAGGTCCGAATCACAAAACTATACCTTCCTGCAACAGTTCCCCACACTAGCTACACTTCACAAAACAATACTTTTCTGCAACAGTTCTCTACACTAGCTCAACATCACAAAAAATACGTGTCTGCAACAGTTCTCCACACTGGGTCCGATTCACAAAAAAATACCTTTCTGCAACAGTCCTACACACTAGCTCCACACCATCAAACTATACCTTACTGCAACAGTTCTCCACACTAACTCCACCTCACAAAACAATACCTTTCTGCAACAGTTCTCTACAGTAGCTGCACATCACAAAATATATGGTTCTGCAACAGTTCTCCACACTAGCTCCACATCAGAAAAGTATACCTTCCTTCAACAGTTCACGACACTAGCTCCACATCACAAAACTATACCTTCCTGCAACATTTATCCACACTAGCTCCACATCACAAAAGTATACCTTCCTGCAACAGTTCGCCACACTAGCTCCGCATCACAAAAGTATACCTTCCTGCAACAGTTCTCCACACTAGCTCCGCATCACAAAACTATAGCTTCCTGCAACAGTTCACCACACTAGCTCCGCATCACAAAACTATATCTTCCTGCAACAGTTCTTCACACTAGCTCCGAATCACAAAACAATACCTTTCTACAACAGTTCTCTATGCTAGGTATACATCACAAAAAAATACGTTTATGCAACAGTTTTCCACACTAGCTCCGAGTGACAAAACTATACCTTCCAGCAACAGTTCTTCACACTAGCTCCGAATCAGAAAACAATACCTTCCTGCAACTGTTCTAAGCACTAGATACACATCACAAATGTATACATTTCTACAACTGTTCTACACACTAGCTCCACATCACAAAACAATACCTTCTTGCAACAGTTCTCTACAAAAGCTCCACAAACAAAACAATACGTTTGTGCAACATTTCTCCACACTGGCTCTGAATCACAAAACTATACCTTCCAGCAAAAGTACTTCACACTAGCTCCGAATCAAAAAAAAAAATACCATTCTGCAACTGTTCTACACACTAGTTTCTCATCACAAAAATATACCTTCCTGCAACAGTTCTCCACACAAGCTCCACCTAAAAAGCAATACCTTTCTGCAACTGTTCTGCACACTAGCTCCACATCACAAAACAATACATTTCTGCAACAATTCTCCACACTGGCTCTGTATCACAAAACTATACCTTCCTGCAACAGTTCTACACACTAGCTCCACCTCAAAAAACTATACCTTTCTGCAACAGTTCTTTACAGTAGCTGCACATCACAAAACAATACGTTTCTGCAACAGTTCTCCACACTGGCTCCACATCACAAAATTATACCTTCCTGCAACAGTTCTCCACACTAGCTCAGCATCACAAAAGTATACCTTCCTGCAACAGTTCTCCACACTAGCTACACATCAAAAAACTATACCTTCCTGGAACAGTTCTCCAAACTAGCTCCGCATCACAAAAGTATACCTTCCTGCAACAGTTCTCCACACTAGCTCCACATCACAAAAGTATACCTTCCTGCAACAGTTCTTCACACTAGCTCCTCATCACAAAACTATACCTTCCTGTAACAGTTCTACACACAAGCTCCCCCCTCACCAAAAAATACTTTTCTGCAACAGATTTCCACATCAGCTCCACATCACAAAACAATACCTTGATGCAACTGTTCTACACACTAGCTCCACATCACAAAACTATCCCTTCTTGCAACTGTTCTACACACTAGCTCCACCTCACAAAACCAAACCTTCCTGCAACAGTTCTCCACAATAGCTCCACATCACAAAAGTTTACCTTTTTGCAACAGTTCTCCACACTAGCTCCTCATCACAAAACTATACCTTCCTGTAACAGTTCTACACACAAGCTCCACCTCACCAAAAAATACTTTTCTGCAACAGATCTCCACACTAGCTCCACATCACAAAACACTACGTTTCTGCAACTGTTCTCTACACTAGCTCCACATCACAAAATTATACCATCCTGCAACAGTTCTATACACTGTCTCTGAATCACAAAACTATACCTTCCAGCAAAAGTTCTTCACACTAGCGCCGAATCACAAAACCATACCTTTATGCAACTCTTCTACACACTCGCTCCCCATCACAAACTAAACCTTCCTGCAACAGTTCTTCACCCTAGCTCCGAATCACAAAACAATACCTTCCTGCAACAGTTCTAAACACTAGCTCCCCATCACAAATCTATACCTTCCTGCAACAGTTCTTCACACTAGCTCCGAATCAAAAAAAAAAAAAATACCATTCTGCAACTGTTCTACACACTAGCTCCACATCACAAAACAATACATTTTTGCAACAGTTCTCCACACTGGCTCTGTATCACAAAACTATACCTTCCTGCAACAGTTCTACACACTAGCTCCACATCACAAAACAATACCTTCTTGCACCAGTTCTCTACAAAAGCTCCACAAACAAAACAATACGTTTGTGCAACATTTCTCCACACTGGCTGTGAATCACAAAACTATACCTTCCAGCAAAAGTTCTTCACACTAGCTCTGAATCAAAAAAAAAATACCATTCTGCAACTGTTCTACACACTAGTTCCTCATCACAAAAATATACCTTCCTGCAACAGTTCTCCACACAAGCTCCACCTAAAAAGCAATACCTTTCTGCAACTGTTCTGCACACTAGCTCCACATCACAAAACAATACATTTCTGCAACAGTTCTCCACACTGGCTCTGTATCACAAAACTATACCTTCCTGCAACAGTTCTACACACTACCTCCACATCACAAAACTATACCTTCCTGCAACAGTTCTTCACACTAGCTCCACATCACAAATCTATACCTTCCTGCAACTGTTCTACACACTAGCTCCACCTCACAAAACTATACCTTCCTGCAACCTGATCTCCACAATAGCTCCACATCACAAAACTATACCTTCCTGCAACAGTTCTCCACACTCGGTGCGAATCACAAATCTATACCTTCCTGCATCAGTTCTCCACACTAGCGCCACCTGAAAAAACTATACCTTCCTGCAACAGTTCTCCACACTATCTCCACCTCACAATACAATAACTTTCTGCAACAGTTCTCTTCCTTAGCTCCACATCACAAAAAAATAAGTTTCTGAAACTGTTCTCCACACTGGCTACACATCAAATAATAATACCTTACTGCAACAGTTTCCAAACTGGCTCCGAATCACGAAACTATACCTATCTGCAAGAGTTCTCCACACTAGCTCCACATCACAAAACTATACCTTCCTGCAACAGATCTCCACACTAGCTCCACATCACAAAACAATACCATGATGCAACTGTTCTAAACACTAGCTCCACATCACAAAACTATACCTTCTTGCAACTGTTCTACACACTAGCTCCACCTCACAAAACAATACCTTCCTGCAACAGTTCTCCACAATAGCTCCACATCACAAAATTTACCTTTTTGCAACAGTTCTCCACACTAGCTCCACATCACAAAACTATACCTTCCTGCAACAGTTCTCCACACTAGCTCCACATCACAAAACTATACCTTCCTGCAACAGTTCTCCACACTACCTCCACATCACAAAACTATACCTTCCTGCAACAGTTCTCCACACTAGTTCCACCTCACAAAACAATACCTTCCTGCAACAGATCTCCACACTAGCTCCACATCACAAAACACTACGTTTCTGCAACTGTTCTCTACACTAGCTCCACATCACAAAACTATACCTTCCTGCAACAGTTCTACACACTAGCTCCACATCACAAAACAATACCTTCTTGCAACAGTTCTCTACAAAAGCTCCACAAACAAAACAATACGTTTGTGCAACATTTCTCCACACTGGCTGTGAATGACAAAACTATACCTTCCAGCAAAAGTTCTTCACACTATCTCTGAATCAAAAAAAAAATACCATTCTGCAACTGTTCTACACACTAGTTCCTCATCACAAAAATATACCTTCCTGCAACAGTTCTCCACACAAGCTCCACCTAAAAGCAATACCTTTCTGCAACTGTTCTGCACACTAGCTCCACATCACAAAACAATACATTTCTGCAACAGTTCTCCACACTGGCTCTGTATCACAAAACTATACCTTCCTGCAACAGTTCTACACACTACCTCCACATCACAAAACTATACCTTCCTGCAACAGTTCTTCACACTAGCTCCACATCACAAATCTATACCTTCCTGCAACAGTTGTACACACTAGCTCCACCTCACAAAACTATACCTTCCTGCAACCGATCTCCACAATAGCTCCACATCACAAAACTATACCTTCCTGCAACAGTTCTCCACACTCGGTGTGAATCACAAATCTATACCTTCCTGCATCAGTTCTCCACACTAGCGCCACCTGAAAAAATTATACCTTCCTGCAACAGTTCTCCACACTATCTCCACCTCACAATACAATAACTTTCTGCAACAGTTCTCTTCCTTAGCTCCACATCACAAAAAAATAAGTTTCTGAAACTGTTCTCCACACTGGCTACACATCACATAATAATACCTTACTGCAACAGTTTCCAAACTGGCTCCGAATCACGAAACTATACCTATCTGCAAGAGTTCTCCACACTAGCTCCACATCACAAAACTATACCTTCCTGCAACAGATCTCCACACTAGCTCCACATCACAAAACAATACCTTGATGCAACTGTTCTACACACTAGCTCCACATCACAAAACTATACCTTCTTGCAACTGTTCTACACACTAGCTCCACCTCACAAAACAATACCTTCCTGCAACAGTTCTCCACAATAGCTCCACATCACAAAAGTTTACCTTTTTGCAACAGTTCTCCACACTAGCTCCACATCACAAAACTATACCTTCCTGCAACAGTTCTCCACACTAGCTCCACATCACAAAACTATACCTTCCTGCAACAGTTCTCCACACTACCTCCACATCACAAAACTATACCTTCCTGCAACAGTTCTCCACACTAGCTCCACCTCACAAAACAATACCTTCCTGCAACAGATCTCCACACTAGCTCCACATCACAAAACACTACGTTTCTGCAACTGTTCTCTACACTAGCTCCACATCACAAAATTATACCATCCTGCAACAGTTCTATACACTGTCTCTGAATCACAAAACTATACCTTCCAGCAAAAGTTCTTCACACTAGCTCTGAATCACAAAACCATACCTTTATGCAACAGTTCTACACACTAGCTCCCCATCACAAACTATACCTTCCTGCAACAGTTCTTCACCCTAGCTCCGAATCACAAAACTATACCTTCCTGCAACAGTTCTAAACACTAGCTCCCCATCACAAATCTATACCTTCCTGCAACAGTTCTTCACACTAGCTCCGAATCACAAAACAATACCTTTCTGCAACAGTTCTCTATACTAGGTACACATCATAAAACAATACGTTTCTGCAACAGTTTTCCACTCTGGCTCCGAATGACAAAACTATACCTTCCAGCAACAGTTCTTCACACTAGCTCCGAATCACAAAATAATAACTTCCTGCAACAGGTCTAAAAACTAGATCCACATCACAAAACTATACATTTCTACAACAGTTCTACACACTAGCTCCACATCACAAAACTATACCTTCCTGCAACAGTTCTCCACACTATCTCCACCTCACAATACAATAACTTTCTGCAACAGATCTCCACACTAGCTCCACATCACAAAACAATACCTTGCTGCAACTGTTCTACACACTAGCTCCACGTCACAAAACTACACTTTCCTGCAACAGTTCTCCACACTAGGTCCGAATCACAAAACTATACCTTCCTGCAACAGTTCCCCACACTAGCTACACTTCACAAAACAATACTTTTCTGCAACAGTTCTCTACACTAGCTCAACATCACAAAAAATACGTGTCTGCAACAGTTCTCCACACTGGGTCCGAATCACAAAAAAATACCTTTCTGCAACAGTCCTACACACTAGCTCCACACCATCAAACTATACCTTACTGCAACAGTTCTCCACACTAACTCCACCTCACAAAACAATACCTTTCTGCAACAGTTCTCTACAGTAGCTGCACATCACAAAATATATGGTTCTGCAACAGTTCTCCACACTAGCTCCACATCAGAAAAGTATACCTTCCTTCAACAGTTCACGACACTAGCTCCACATCACAAAACTATACCTTCCTGCAACATTTATCCACACTAGCTCCACATCACAAAAGTATACCTTCCTGCAACATTTCGCCACACTAGCTCCGCATCACAAAAGTATACCTTCCTGCAACAGTTCTCCACACTAGCTCCGCATCACAAAACTATAGCTTCCTGCAACAGTTCACCACACTAGCTCCGCATCACAAAAACTATATCTTCCTGCAACAGTTCTTCACACTAGCTCCGAATCACAAAACCATACCTTTCTACAACAGTTCTCTATGCTAGGTATACATCACAAAAAAATACGTTTATGCAACAGTTTTCCACACTAGCTCCGAGTGACAAAACTATACCTTCCAGCAACAGTTCTTCACACTAGCTCCGAATCAGAAAACAATACCTTCCTGCAACAGTTCTAAGCACTAGATACACATCACAAATGTATACATTTCTACAACTGTTCTACACACTAGCTCCACATCACAAAACAATACCTTCTTGCAACAGTTCTCTACAAAGCTCCACAAACAAAACAATACGTTTGTGCAACATTTCTCCACACTGGCTCTGAATCACAAAACTATACCTTCCAGCAAAAGTTCTTCACACTAGCTCCGAATCAAAAAAAAAAAATACCATTCTGCAACTGTTCTACACACTATTTTCTCATCACAAAAATATACCTTCCTGCAACAGTTCTCCACACAAGCTCCACCTAAAAAGCAATACCTTTCTGCAACTGTTCTGCACACTAGCTCCACATCACAAAACGAATACATTTCTGCAACAGTTCTCCACACTGGCTCTGTATCACAAAACTATACCTTCCTGCAACAGTTCTACACACTAGCTCCACCTCAAAAAACTATACCTTTCTGCAACAGTTCTTTACAGTAGCTGCACATCACAAAACAATACGTTTCTGCAACAGTTCTCCACACTGGCTCCACATCACAAAACTATACCTTCCTGCAACAGTTCTCCACACTAGCTCAGCATCACAAAAGTATACCTTCCTGCAACAGTTCTCCACACTAGCTACACATCAAAAAACTATACCTTCCTGGAACAGTTCTCCAAACTAGCTCCGCATCACAAAAGTATACCTTCCTGCAACAGTTCTCCACACTAGCTCCGCATCACAAAAGTATACCTTCCTGCAAAAGTTCTTCACACTAGCTCCTCATCACAAAACTATACCTTCCTGTAACAGTTCTACACACAAGCTCCACCTCACCAAAAAATACTTTTCTGCAACAGATTTCCACATCAGCTCCACATCACAAAACTATACCTTCCTGCAACAGTTCTCCACACTAGCTCCACATCACAAAACTATACCTTCCTGCAACAGTTCTCCACACTACCTCCACATCACAAAACTATACCTTCCTGCAACAGTTCTACACACTAGCTCCACCTCACAAAACAATACCTTCTTGCAAAAGATCTCTACACTAGCTCTACATCACAAAACAATACCTTTCTGCAACTGTTCTCTACACTAGCTCCACATCACAAAATTATACCATAGTGCAAAAAGTTCTATACACTGTCTCTGAATCACAAAACTATACCTTCCAGCAAAAGTTCTTCACACTAGCTCCGAATCACAAAACCATACCTTTATGCATCAGTTCTACACACTAGCTCCCCATCACAAACTATAACTTCCCTGCAACAGTTCTTCACACTAGCTCCGAATCACAAAACAATACCTTTCTACAACAGTTCTCTATACTAGGTATACATCACAAAAAAATACGTTTCTGCAACAGTTTTCCACACTAGCTCCGAGTGACAAAAATATACCTTCCAGCAACAGTTCTTCACACTAGCTCTGAATCAGAAAACAATACCCTCCTGCAACAGTTCTAAGCACTAGATACACATCACAAATGTATACATTTCTACAACTGTTCTACACACTAGCTCCATATCACAAAACAATAACTTCTTGCAACAGTTCTCTACAATAGCTCCACAAACAAAACAATACGTTTGTGCAACATTTCTCCACACTGGCTCTGAATCACAAAACTATACCTTCCAGCAAAAGTTCTTCACACTAGCTCTGAATCAAAAAAAAAAAAAATCCCATTCTGCAACTGTTCTACACACTAGTTCCTCATCACAAAAATATACCTTCCTGCAACAGTTCTCCACACTAGCTCCACCTAAAAAACAATACCTTTCTGCAACTGTTCTGCACACTAGCTCCACATCACAAAACAATACATTTCTGCAACAGTTCTCCACACTGGCTCTGTATCACAAAACTATACCTTCCTGCAACAGTTCTTCCCACTAGCTCCTCATCACAAAACTATACCTTCCAGTAACAGTTCTACACACAAGCTCCACCTCACCAAAAAATACTTTTCTGCAACAGATTTCCACATCAGCTCCACATCACAAAACTATACCTTCCTGCAACAGTTCTCCACACTAGCTCCACATCACAAAACTATACCTTCCTGCAACAGTTCTCCACACTACCTCCACATCACAAAACTATACCTTCCTGCAACAGTTCTACACACTAGCTCCACCTCACAAAACAATACCTTCTTGCAAAAGATCTCTACACTAGCTCTACATCACAAAACAATACCTTTCTGCAACTGTTCTCTACACTAGCTCCACATCACAAAATTATACCATAGTGCAAAAAGTTCTATACACTGTCTCTGAATCACAAAACTATACCTTCCAGCAAAAGTTCTTCACACTAGCTCCGAATCACAAAACCATACCTTTATGCATCAGTTCTACACACTAGCTCCCCATCACAAACTATAACTTCCTGCAACAGTTCTTCACACTAGCTCCGAATCACAAAACAATACCTTTCTACAACAGTTCTCTATACTAATATACATCACAAAAAAATACGTTTCTGCAACAGTTTTCCACACTAGCTCCGAGTGACAAAAATATACCTTCCAGCAACAGTTCTTCACACTAGCTCTGAATCAGAAAACAATACCCTCCTGCAACAGTTCTAAGCACTAGATACACATCACAAATGTATACATTTCTACAACTGTTCTACACACTAGCTCCATATCACAAAACAATAACTTCTTGCAACAGTTCTCTACAATAGCTCCACAAACAAAACAATACGTTTGTGCAACATTTCTCCACACTGGCTCTGAATCACAAAACTATACCTTCCAGCAAAAGTTCTTCACACTAGCTCTGAATCCAAAAAAAAAAATACCATTCTGCAACTGTTCTACACACTAGTTCCTCATCACAAAAATATACCTTCCTGCAACAGTTCTCCACACTAGCTCCACCTAAAAAACAATACCTTTCTGCAACTGTTCTGCACACTAGCTCCACATCACAAAACAATACATTTCTGCAACAGTTCTCCACACTGGCTCTGTATCACAAAACTATACCTTCCTGCAACAGTTCTACACACTAGCTCCACATAACAAAACTACACCTTCCTGCAACAATTCTCCAAACTAGCTCCCGCATCACAAAAGTATACCTTCCTGCAACAGTTCTCCACACTAGCTACACATCAAAAAACTATACCTTCCTGGAACAGTTCTCCAAACTAGCTCCGCATCACAAAAGTATACCTTCCTGCAACAGTTCTCCACACTAGCTCCACATCACAAAACTATACCTTCCTGCAACAGTTCTTCACACTAGCTCCTCATCAAAAAACTATACCTTCCTGCAACAGTTCTACACACTAGCTCCACCTCACCAAAAAATACTTTACTGCAACAGATTTCCACATTAGCTCCACATCACAAAAGTATACCTTCCTGCAACAGTTCTCCACACTAGCTCCACATCACAAAACTATACCTTCCTGCAACAGTTCTCCACACTAGCTCCACATCACAAAACTATACCTTCCTGCAACAGTTCTACACACTAGCTCCACCTCACAAAACAATACCTTCTTGCAAAAGATCTCTACACTAGCTCTACATCACAAAACAATACCTTTCTGCAACTGTTCTCTACACTAGCTCCACATCACAAAATTATACCATAGTGCAAAAGTTCTATACACTGTCTCTGAATCACAAAACTATACCTTCCAGCAAAGTTCTTCACACTAGCTCCGAATCACAAAACCATACCTTTATGCATCAGTTCTACACACTAGCTCCCCATCACAAAACTATATCTTCCTGCAATAGTTCTTCACACTAGCTCCGAATCACAAAACAATACCTTTCTACAACAGTTCTCTATACTAGGTATACATCACAAAAAAATACATTTCTGCAACAGTTTTCCACACTAGCTCCGAGTGACAAAAATATACCTTCCAGCAACAGTTCTTCACACTAGCTCTGAATCAGAAAACAATACCCTCCTGCAACAGTTCTAAGCACTAGATACACATCACAAATGTATACATTTCTACAACTGTTCTACACACTAGCTCCATATCACAAAACAATACCTTCTTGCAACAGTTCTCTACAATGGCTCCACAAACAAAACAATACGATTGTGCAACATTTCTCCACACTGGCTCTGAATCACAAAACTATACCTTCCAGCAAAAGTTCTTCACACTAGCTCCGAATCAAAAAAAAAAAATACCATTCTGCAACTGTTCTACACACTAGTTCCTCATCACAAAAATATACCTTCCTGCAACAGTTCTCCACACTAGCTCCACCTAAAAAACAATACCTTTCTGCAACTGTTCTGCACACTAGCTCCACATCACAAAACAATACATTTCTGCAACAGTTCTCCACACTGGCTCTGTATCACAAAACTATACCTTCCTGCAACAGTTCTACACACTAGCACCACATCACAAAACTACACCTTCCTGCAACAATTCTCCACACTAGCTCCACATCACAAAACTATACCTTCCTGCAACAGTTCTTCACACTAGCTCCACATCACAAAACTATACCTTCCTGCAACTGTTCTCCACACTAGCTCCACATCACAAAACTATACCTTCCTGCAACAGTTCTCCACACTATCTCCACCTCACAATACAATAACTTTCTGCAACAGTTCCCTTCAGTAGCTCCACATCACAAAAAAATAAGTTTCTGAAACTGTTCTCCACACTGGCTACACATCACATAATAATACCTTACTGCAACAGTTTCCACACTGGCTCCGAATCACAAAACTATACCTACCTGCAAGAGTTCTCCACACTAGCTCCACATCACAAAACAATACCTTGCTGCAACTGTTCTACTCACTAGCTCCACATCACAAAACTATACCTTCCTGCAACAGTTCTCCACACCGGGTGCGAATCACAAAACTATACCTTCCTGCATCAGTTCTCCACACTAGCGCCACCTCAAAAAACTATACCTTCCTGCAACAGTCCTCCACAATAGCTCCACATCACAAAACTATACCTTCCCTGCAACATATCTCCACACTAGCTCCACATCACAAAACAATACCTTGATGCAACTGTTCTACACACTAGCTCCACATCACAAAACTATCCCTTCTTGCAACTGTTCTACACACTAGCTCCACCTCACAAACCCAAACCTTCCTGCAACAGTTCTCCACAATAGCTCCACATCACAAAAGTTTACCTTTTTTGCAACAGTTCTCCACACTAGCTCCACATCACAAAACAATACCTTCCTGCAACAGTTCTCCACACTAGCTCCACATCACAAAACTATACCTTCCGGCAACAGCTCTCCACACTATCTCCACCTCACAAAACAATACCTTCCTGCAACAGATCTCCACACTAGCTCCACATCACAAAACACTACGTTTCTGCAACTGTTCTCTACACTAGCTCCACATCACAAAATTATACCATCCTGCAACAGTTCTATACACTGTCTCTGAATCACAAAACTATACCTTCCAGCAAAAGTTCTTCACACTAGCGCTCGAATCACAAAACCATACCTTTATGCAACAGTTCTACACACTCGCTCCCCATCACAAACTAAACCTTCCTGCAACAGTTCTTCACCCTAGCTCCGAATCACAAAACAATACGTTCCTGCAACAGTTCTAAACACTAGCTCCCCATCACAAATCTATACCTTCCTGCAACAGTTCTTCACACTAGCTCCGAATCAAAAAAAAAAAAAAAATACCATTCTGCAACTGTTCTACACACTAGCTCCACATCACAAAACAATACATTTTTGCAACAGTTCTCCACACTGGCTCTGTATCACAAAACTATACCTTCCTGCAACAGTTCTACACACTAGCTCCACATCACAAAACAATACCTTCTTGCAACAGTTCTCTACAAAAGCTCCACAAACAAAACAATACGTTTGTGCAACATTTCTCCACACTGGCTGTGAATCACAAAACTATACCTTCCAGCAAAAGTTCTTCACACTAGCTCTGAATCAAAAAAAAAATACCATTCTGCAACTGTTCTACACACTAGTTCCTCATCACAAAAATATACCTTCCTGCAACAGTTCTCCACACAAGCTCCACCTAAAAAGCAATACCTTTCTGCAACTGTTCTGCACACTAGCTCCACATCACAAAACAATACATTTCTGCAACAGTTCTCCACACTGGCTCTGTATCACAAAAACTATACCTTCCTGCAACAGTTCTACACACTACCTCCACATCACAAAACTATACCTTCCTGCAACAGTTCTTCACACTAGCTCCACATCACAAAACTATACCTTCCAGCAAAAGTTCTTCACACTAGCTCCGAATCACAAAACCATACCTTTATGCATCAGTTCTACACACTAGCTCCCCATCACAAACTATAACTTCCTGCAACAGTTCTTCACACTAGCTCCGAATCACAAAACAATACCTTTCTACAACAGTTCTCTATACTAGGTATACATCACAAAAAAATACGTTTCTGCAACAGTTTTCCACACTAGCTCCGAGTGACAAAAATATACCTTCCAGCAACAGTTCTTCACACTAGCTCTGAATCAGAAAACAATACCCTCCTGCAACAGTTCTAAGCACTAGATACACATCACAAATGTATACATTTCTACAACTGTTCTACACACTAGCTCCATATCACAAAACAATAACTTCTTGCAACAGTTCTCTACAATAGCTCCACAAACAAAACAATACGTTTGTGCAACATTTCTCCACACTGGCTCTGAATCACAAAACTATACCTTCCAGCAAAAGTTCTTCACACTAGCTCTGAATCAAAAAAAAAAATCCCATTCTGCAACTGTTCTACACACTAGTTCCTCATCACAAAAATATACCTTCCTGCAACAGTTCTCCACACTAGCTCCACCTAAAAAACAATACCTTTCTGCAACTGTTCTGCACACTAGCTCCACATCACAAAACAATACATTTCTGCAACACTTCTCCACACTGGCTCTGTATCACAAAACTATACCTTCCTGCAACAGTTCTTCACACTAGCTCCTCATCACAAAACTATACCTTCCAGTAACAGTTCTACACACAAGCTCCACCTCACCAAAAAATACTTTTCTGCAACAGATTTCCACATCAGCTCCACATCACAAAACTATACCTTCCTGCAACAGTTCTCCACACTAGCTCCACATCACAAAACTATACCTTCCTGCAACAGTTCTCCACACTACCTCCACATCACAAAACTATACCTTCCTGCAACAGTTCTACACACCAGCTCCACCTCACAAAACAATACCTTCTTGCAAAAGATCTCTACACTAGCTCTACATCACAAAACAATACCTTTCTGCAACTGTTCTCTACACTAGCTCCACATCACAAAATTATACCATAGTGCAAAAGTTCTATACACTGTCTCTGAATCACAAAACTATACCTTCCAGCAAAAGTTCTTCACACTAGCTCCGAATCACAAAACCATACCTTTATGCATCAGTTCTACACACTAGCTCCCCATCACAAACTATAACTTCCTGCAACAGTTCTTCACACTAGCTCCGAATCACAAAACAATACCTTTCTACAACAGTTCTCTATACTAATATACATCACAAAAAAATACGTTTCTGCAACAGTTTTCCACACTAGCTCCGAGTGACAAAAATATACCTTCCAGCAACAGTTCTTCACACTAGCTCTGAATCAGAAAACAATACCCTCCTGCAACAGTTCTAAGCACTAGATACACATCACAAATGTATACATTTCTACAACTGTTCTACACACTAGCTCCATATCACAAAACAATAACTTCTTGCAACAGTTCTCTACAATAGCTCCACAAACAAAACAATACGTTTGTGCAACATTTCTCCACACTGGCTCTGAATCACAAAACTATACCTTCCAGCAAAAGTTCTTCACACTAGCTCTGAATCAAAAAAAAAAAATACCATTCTGCAACTGTTCTACACACTAGGTCCTCATCACAAAAATATACCTTCCTGCAACAGTTCTCCACACTAGCTCCACCTAAAAAACAATACCTTTCTGCAACTGTTCTGCACACTAGCTCCACATCACAAAACAATACATTTCTGCAACAGTTCTCCACACTGGCTCTGTATCACAAAACTATACCTTCCTGCAACAGTTCTACACACTAGCTCCACATCACAAAACTACACCTTCCTGCAACAATTCTCCAAACTAGCTCCGCATCACAAAAGTATACCTTCTTGCAACAGTTCTCCACACTAGCTACACATCAAAAAACTATACCTTCCTGGAACAGTTCTCCAAACTAGCTCCGCATCACAAAAGTATACCTTCCTGCAACAGTTCTCCACACTAGCTCCGCTTCACAAAAGTATACCTTCCTGCAACAGTTCTTCACACTAGCTCCTCATCACAAAACTATACCTTCCTGTAACAGTTCTACACACAAGCTCCACCTCACCAAAAAATACTTTTCTGCAACAGATTTCCACATCAGCTCCACATCACAAAACTATACCTTCCTGCAACAGTTCTCCACACTAGCTCCACATCACAAAACTATACCTTCCTGCAACAGTTCTCCACACTACCTCCACATCACAAAACTATACCTTCCTGCAACACTTCTACACACTAGCTCCATATCACAAAACAATACCTTCATGCAACAGTTCTTCACACTAGGTCCACCTCATAAAACAATACTTTTCTGCAACAGTTGTCTACACTAGCTATACATTACAAAATTATAACTTCCTGCAACAGTTCTCCACACTAGCTCCACATCACAAAACTATACCTTCCTGCAACAGTTCTCCACACTACCTCCACATCACAAAACTATACCTTCCTGCAACAGTTCTACACACTAGCTCCACCTCACAAAACAATACCTTCTTGCAAAAGATCTCTACACTAGCTCTACATCACAAAACAATACCTTTCTGCAACTGTTCTCTACACTAGCTCCACATCACAAAATTATACCATAGTGCAAAAGTTCTATACACTGTCTCTGAATCACAAAACTATACCTTCCAGCAAAAGTTCTTCACACTAGCTCCGAATCACAAAACCATACCTTTATGCATCAGTTCTACACACTAGCTCCCCATCACAAAACTATATCTTCCTGCAATAGTTCTTCACACTAGCTCCGAATCACAAAACAATACCTTTCTACAACAGTTCTCTATACTAGGTATACATCACAAAAAAATACATTTCTGCAACAGTTTTCCACACTAGCTCCGAGTGACAAAAATATACCTTCCAGCAACAGTTCTTCACACTAGCTCTGAATCAGAAAACAATACCCTCCTGCAACAGTTCTAAGCACTAGATACACATCACAAATGTATACATTTCTACAACTGTTCTACACACTAGCTCCATATCACAAAACAATAACTTCTTGCAACAGTTCTCTACAATAGCTCCACAAACAAAACAATACGTTTGTGCAACATTTCTCCACACTGGCTCTGAATCACAAAACTATACCTTCCAGCAAAAGTTCTTCACACTAGCTCTGAATCAAAAAAAAATACCATTCTGCAACTGTTCTACACACTAGTTCCTCATCACAAAAATATACCTTCCTGCAACAGTTCTCCACACTAGCTCCACCTAAAAAACAATACCTTTCTGCAACTGTTCTGCACACTAGCTCCACATCACAAAACAATACATTTCTGCAACAGTTCTCCACACTGGCTCTGTATCACAAAACTATTCCTTCCTGCAACAGTTCTACACACTAGCTCCACATCACAAAACTACACCTTCCTGCAACAATTCTCCACACTAGCTCCACATCACAAAACTATACCTTCCTGCAACAGTTCTTCACACTAGCTCCACATCACAAAACTATACCTTCCTGCAACTGTTCTAAACACTAGCTCCACCTCACAAAACTATACCTTCCTGCAACCGATCTCCACAATAGCTCCACATCACAAAACTATACCTTCCTGCAACAGTTCTCCACACTATCTCCACCTTACAATACAATAACTTTCTGCAACAGTTCCTTCAGTAGCTCCACATCACAAAAAAATAAGTTTCTGAAACTGTTCTCCACACTGGCTACACATCACATAATAATACCTTACTGCAACAGTTTCCACACTGGCTCCGAATCACAAAACTATACCTACCTGCAAGAGTTCTCCACACTAGCTCCACATCACAAAACAATACCTTGCTGCAACTGTTCTACTCACTAGCTCCACATCACAAAACTATACCTTCCTGCAACAGTTCTCCACACTGGGTGCGAATCACAAAACTATACCTTCCTGCATTAGTTCTCCACACTAGCGCCACCTCAAAAAACTATACCTTCCTGCAACAGTCCTCCACAATAGCTCCACATCACAAAACTATACCTTCCTGCAACATATCTCCACACTAGCTCCACATCACAAAACAATACCTTGATGCAACTGTTCTACACACTAGCTCCACATCACAAAACTATCCCTTCTTGCAACTGTTCTACACACTAGCTCCACCTCACAAACCCAAACCTTCCTGCAACAGTTCTCCACAATAGCTCCACATCACAAAAGTTTACCTTTTTGCAACAGTTCTCCACACTAGCTCCACATCACAAAACAATACCTTCCTGCAACAGTTCTCCACACTAGCTCCACATCACAAAACTATACCTTCCGGCAACAGCTCTCCACACTATCTCCACCTCACAAAACAATACCTTCCCCTGCAACAGATCTCCACACTAGCTCCACATCACAAAACACTACGTTTCTGCAACTGTTCTCTACACTAGCTCCACATCACAAAATTATACCATCCTGCAACAGTTCTATACACTGTCTCTGAATCACAAAACTATACCTTCCAGCAAAAGTTCTTCACACTAGCGCCGAATCACAAAACCATACCTTTATGCAACAGTTCTACACACTCGCTCCCCATCACAAACTAAACCTTCCTGCAACAGTTCTTCACCCTAGCTCCGAATCACAAAACAATACGTTCCTGCAACAGTTCTAAACACTAGCTCCCCATCACAAATCTATACCTTCCTGCAACAGTTCTTCACACTAGCTCCGAATCAAAAAAAAAAAAAATACCATTCTGCAACTGTTCTACACACTAGCTCCACATCACAAAACAATACATTTTTGCAACAGTTCTCCACACTGGCTCTGTATCACAAAACTATACCTTCCTGCAACAGTTCTACACACTAGCTCCACATCACAAAACAATACCTTCTTGCAACAGTTCTCTACAAAAGCTCCACAAACAAAACAATACGTTTGTGCAACATTTCTCCACACTGGCTGTGAATCACAAAACTATACCTTCCAGCAAAAGTTCTTCACACTAGCTCTGAATCAAAAAAAAATACCATTCTGCAACTGTTCTACACACTAGTTCCTCATCACAAAAATATACCTTCCTGCAACAGTTCTCCACACAAGCTCCACCTAAAAAGCAATACCTTTCTGCAACTGTTCTGCACACTAGCTCCACATCACAAAACAATACATTTCTGCAACAGTTCTCCACACTGGCTCTGTATCACAAAACTATACCTTCCTGCAACAGTTCTACACACTACCTCCACATCACAAAACTATACCTTCCTGCAACAGTTCTTCACACTAGCTCCACATCACAAATCTATACCTTCCTGCAACTGTTCTACACACTAGCTCCACCTCACAAAACTATACCTTCCTGCAACCGATCTCCACAATAGCTCCACATCACAAAACTATACCTTCCTGCAACAGTTCTCCACACTTTCTCCACCTCACAATACAATAACTTTCTGCAACAGTTCCCTTCAGTAGCTCCACATCACAAAAAAATAAGTTTCTGAAACTGTTCTCCACACTGGCTACACATCACATAATAATATCTTACTGCAACAGTTTCCACACTGGCTCCGAATCACAAAACTATACCTACCTGCAAGAGTTCTCCACACTAGCTCCACATCACAAAACAATACCTTGCTGCAACTGTTCTACACACTAGCTCCACATCACAAAACTATACCTTCCTGCAACAGTTCTCCACACTCGGTGCGAATCACAAATCTATACCTTCCTGCATCAGTTCTCCACACTAGCGCCACCTGAAAAAACTATACCTTCCTGCAACAGTTCTCCACACTATCTCCACCTCACAATACAATAACTTTCTGCAACAGTTCTCTTCCTTAGCTCCACATCACAAAAAAATAAGTTTCTGAAACTGTTCTCCACACTGGCTACACATCAAATAATAATACCTTACTGCAACAGTTTCAAACTGGCTCCGAATCACGAAACTATACCTATCTGCAAGAGTTCTCCACACTAGCTCCACATCACAAAACTATACCTTCCTGCAACAGATCTCCACACTAGCTCCACATCACAAAACAATACCATGATGCAACTGTTCTACACACTAGCTCCACATCACAAAACTATACCTTCTTGCAACTGTTCTACACACTAGCTCCACCTCACAAAACAATACCTTCCTGCAACAGTTCTCCACACTAGCTCCACATCACAAAAGTATACCTTTCTGCAACAGTTCTCCACACTAGCTCCACATCACAAAACTATACCTTCCTGCAACAGTTCTCCACACTAGCTCCACATCACAAAACTATACCTTCCTGCAACAGTTCTCCACACTAGCTCCACATCACAAAACTATACCTTCCTGCAACAGTTCTCCACACTAGCTCCACCTCACAAAACAATACCTTCCTGCAACAGATCTCCACACTAGCTCCACATCACAAAACAATACGTTTCTGCAACAGTTCTCTACACTAGCTCCACATCACAAAACTATACCTTCCTGCAACAGTTCTCCACACTAGCTCCACATCACAAAACAATACCTTCTTGCAACAGTTCTCTACAAAAGCTCCACAAACCAAGCAATACGTTTGTGCAACATTTCTCCACACTGCCTGTGAATCACAAAACTATACCTTCCAGCAAAAGTTCTTCACACTAGCTCTGAATCAAAAAAAAATACCATTCTGCAACTGTTCTACACACTAGTTCCTCATCACAAAAATATACCTTCCTGCAACAGTTCTCCACACAAGCTCCACCTAAAAAGCAATACCTTTCTGCAACTGTTCTGCACACTAGCTCCACATCACAAAACAATACATTTCTGCAACAGTTCTCCACACTGGCTCTGTATCACAAAACTATACCTTCCTGCAACAGTTCTACACACTACCTCCACATCACAAAACTATACCTTCCTGCAACAGTTCTTCACACTAGCTCCACATCACAAATCTATACCTTCCTGCAACTGTTCTACACACTAGCTCCACCTCACAAAACTATACCTTCCTGCAACCGATCTCCACAATAGCTCCACATCACAAAACTATACCTTCCTGCAACAGTTCTCCACACTTTCTCCACCTCACAATACAATAACTTTCTGCAACAGTTCCCTTCAGTAGCTCCACATCACAAAAAAATAAGTTTCTGAAACTGTTCTCCACACTGGCTACACATCACATAATAATATCTTACTGCAACAGTTTCCACACTGGCTCCGAATCACAAAACTATACCTACCTGCAAGAGTTCTCCACACTAGCTCCGCATCACAAAACAATACCTTGCTGCAACTGTTCTACACACTAGCTCCACATCACAAAACTATACCTTCCTGCAACAGTTCTCCACACTCGGTGCGAATCACAAATCTATACCTTCCTGCATCAGTTCTCCACACTAGCGCCACCTGAAAAAACTAT
The DNA here is from genome assembly GCA_963919715.1 of Microtus obscurus. Taxonomy (NCBI): domain Eukaryota; kingdom Metazoa; phylum Chordata; class Mammalia; order Rodentia; family Cricetidae; genus Microtus; species Microtus obscurus. The sequence continues at coordinate 55,029 of CAWTZC010000442.1, read as the reverse complement.
ACCTTCCTGCAACAGTTCTCCACACTATCTCCACCTCACAATACAATAACTTTCTGCAACAGTTCTCTTCCTTAGCTCCACATCACAAAAAAATAAGTTTCTGAAACTGTTCTCCACACTGGCTACACATCACATAATAATACCTTACTGCAACAGTTTCCAAACTGGCTCCGAATCACGAAACTATACCTATCTGCAAGAGTTCTCCACACTAGCTCCACATCACAAAACTATACCTTCCTGCAACAGATCTCCACACTAGCTCCACATCACAAAACAATACCATGATGCAACTGTTCTAAACACTAGCTCCACATCACAAAACTATACCTTCTTGCAACTGTTCTACACACTAGCTCCACCTCACAAAACAATACCTTCCTGCAACAGTTCTCCACAATAGCTCCACATCACAAAAGTTTACCTTTTTGCAACAGTTCTCCACACTAGCTCCACATCACAAAACTATACCTTCCTGCAACAGTTCTCCACACTAGCTCCACATCACAAAACTATACCTTCCTGCAACAGTTCTCCACACTACCTCCACATCACAAAACTATACCTTCCTGCAACAGTTCTCCACACTAGCTCCACCTCACAAAACAATACCTTCCTGCAACAGATCTCCACACTAGCTCCACATCACAAAACTCTACCTTCCTGCAACAGTTCTCCACACTAGCTCCACCTCACAAAATAATACCATCCTGCAACAGTTCTATACACTATCTCTGAATCACAAAACTATACCTTGCAGCAAAGTTCTTCACACTAGCTCTGAATCACAAAACCATACCTTTATGCAACAGTTCTACACACTAGCTCCCCATCACAAACTAAACCTTCCTGCAACAGTTCTTCACCCTAGCTCCGAATCACAAAACAATACCTTCCTGCAACAGTTCTAAACACTAGCTCCCCATCACAAATCTATACCTTCCTGCAACAGTTCTTCACACTAGCTCCGAATCACAAAACAATACCTTTCTGCAACAGTTCTCTATACTAGCTATACATCATAAAACAATACGTTTCTGCAACAGTTTTCCACACTGGCTCCGAATGACAAAACTATACCTTCCAGCAACAGTTCTTCACACTAGCTCCGAATCACAAAATAATAACTTCCTGCAACAGGTCTAAAAACTAGATCCACATCACAAAACTATACATTTCTACAACAGTTATACACACTAGCTCCACATCACAAAACTATACCTTCCTGCAACAGTTCTCCACACTATCTCCACCTCACAATACAATAACTTTCTGCAACAGATCTCCACACTAGCTCCACATCACAAAACAATACCTTGCTGCAACTGTTCTACACACTAGCTCCACGTCACAAAACTATACTTTCCTGCAACAGTTCTCCACACTAGGTCCGAATCACAAAACTATACCTTCCTGCAACAGTTCTCCACACTAGCTACACTTCACAAAACAATACTTTTCTGCAACAGTTCTCTACACTAGCTCAACATCACAAAAAATACGTGTCTGCAACAGTTCTCCACACTGGGTCCGAATCACAAAAAAATACCTTTCTGCAACAGTCCTACACACTAGCTCCACACCATCAAACTATACCTTACTGCAACAGTTCTCCACACTAACTCCACCTCACAAAACAATACCTTTCTGCAACAGTTCTCTACAGTAGCTGCACATCACAAAATATATGGTTCTGCAACAGTTCTCCACACTAGCTCCACATCAGAAAAGTATACCTTCCTTCAACAGTTCACGACACTAGCTCCACATCACAAAACTATACCTTCCTGCAACATTTATCCACACTAGCTCCACATCACAAAAGTATACCTTCCTGCAACAGTTCGCCACACTAGCTCCGCATCACAAAAGTATACCTTCCTGCAACAGTTCTCCACACTAGCTCCGCATCACAAAAACTATAGCTTCCTGCAACAGTTCACCACACTAGCTCCGCATCACAAAACTATATCTTCCTGCAACAGTTCTTCACACTAGCTCCGAATCACAAAACAATACCTTTCTACAACAGTTCTCTATGCTAGGTATACATCACAAAAAAATACGTTTATGCAACAGTTTTCCACACTAGCTCCGAGTGACAAAACTATACCTTCCAGCAACAGTTCTTCACACTAGCTCCGAATCAGAAAACAATACCTTCCTGCAACAGTTCTAAGCACTAGATACACATCACAAATGTATACATTTCTACAACTGTTCTACACACTAGCTCCATATCACAAAACAATACCTTCCTGCAACAGTTCTCTACAATAGCTCCACAAACAAAACAATACGTTTGTGCAACATTTCTCCACACTGGCTCTGAATCACAAAACTATACCTTCCAGCAAAAGTTCTTCACACTAGCTCCGAATCAAAAAAAAAAAAAATACCATTCTGCAACTGTTCTACACACTAGCTCCACATCACATAACAATACATTTCTGCAACAGTTATCCACACTGGCTCTGTATCACAAAACTATACCTTCCTGCAACAGTTCTACACACTAGCTCCCACATCATAAAACTACACCTTCCTGCAACAATTCTCCACACTAGCTCCACATCACAAAACTATACCTTCCTGCAACAGTTCTCCACACTATCTCCACCTCACAATACAATAACTTTCTGCAACAGTTCTCTTCAGTAGCTCCACATCACAAAAAAATAAGTTTCTGAAACTGTTCTCCACACTGGCTACACATCACATAATAATACTTTGCTGCAACAGTTTCCACACTGGCTCCGAATCACAAAACTATACCTATCTGCAAGAGTTCTCCACACTAGCTCCACATCACAAAACTATAACTTCCTGCAACAGATCTCCACACTAGCTCCACATCACAAAACAATACCTTGCTGCAACTGTTCTACACACTAGCTCCACGTCACAAAACTATACTTTCCTGCAACAGTTCTCCACACTGGGTCCGAATCACAAAACTATACCTTCCTGCAACAGTTCTCCACACTAGCTACACTTCACAAAACAATACATTTCTGCAACAGTTCTCCACACTGGCTCTGTATCACAAAACTATACCTTCCTGCAACAGTTCTACACACTAGCTCCACCTCAAAAAACTATACCTTTCTGCAACAGTTCTTTACAGTAGCTGCACATCACAAAACAATACGTTTCTGCAACAGTTCTCCACACTGGCTCCACATCACAAAACTATACCTTCCTGCAACAGTTCTCCACACTAGCTCAGCATCACAAAAGTATACCTTCCTGCAACAGTTCTCCACACTAGCTACACATCAAAAAACTATACCTTCCTGGAACAGTTCTCCAAACTAGCTCCGCATCACAAAAGTATACCTTCCTGCAACAGTTCTCCACACTAGCTCCGCATCACAAAAGTATACCTTCCTGCAAAAGTTCTTCACACTAGCTCCTCATCACAAAACTATACCTTCCTGTAACAGTTCTACACACAAGCTCCACCTCACCAAAAAATACTTTTCTGCAACAGATTTCCACATCAGCTCCACATCACAAATGTATACCTTCCTGCAACAGTTCTCCACACTAGCTCCACATCACAAAACTATACCTTCCTGCAACAGTTCTACACACTAGCTCCACATCACAAAACTATACCTTCCTGCAACAGTTCTACACAATAGCTCCACCTCACAAAACAATACCTTCTTGCAAAAGATCTCTACACTAGCTCTACATCACAAAACAATACCTTTCTGCAACTGTTCTCTACACTAGCTCCACATCACAAAATTATACCATAGTGCAAAAGTTCTATACACTGTCTCTGAATCACAAAACTATACCTTCCAGCAAAAGTTCTTCACACTAGCTCCGAATCACAAAACCATACCTTTATGCATCAGTTCTACACACTAGCTCCCCATCACAAACTATAACTTCCTGCAACAGTTCTTCACACTAGCTCCGAATCACAAAACAATACCTTTCTACAACAGTTCTCTATACTAGGTATACATCACAAAAAAATACGTTTCTGCAACAGTTTTCCACACTAGCTCCGAGTGACAAAAATATACCTTCCAGCAACAGTTCTTCACACTAGCTCTGAATCAGAAAACAATACCCTCCTGCAACAGTTCTAAGCACTAGATACACATCACAAATGTATACATTTCTACAACTGTTCTACACACTAGCTCCATATCACAAAACAATAACTTCTTGCAACAGTTCTCTACAATAGCTCCACAAACAAAACAATACGTTTGTGCAACATTTCTCCACACTGGCTCTGAATCACAAAACTATACCTTCCAGCAAAAAGTTCTTCACACTAGCTCTGAATCAAAAAAAAAAAAATCCCATTCTGCAACTGTTCTACACACTAGTTCCTCATCACAAAAATATACCTTCCTGCAACAGTTCTCCACACTAGCTCCACCTAAAAAATAATACCTTTCTGCAACTGTTCTGCACACTAGCTCCACATCACAAAACAATACATTTCTGCAACAGTTCTCCACACTGGCTCTGTATCACAAAACTATACCTTCCTGCAACAGTTCTTCACACTAGCTCCTCATCACAAAACTATACCTTCCAGTAACAGTTCTACACACAAGCTCCACCTCACCAAAAAATACTTTTCTGCAACAGATTTCCACATCAGCTCCACATCACAAAACAATACATTTCTGCAACAGTTCTCCACACTGGCTCTGTATCACAAAACTATACCTTCCTGCAACAGTTCTACACACTAGCTCCACATCACAAAACTACACCTTCCTGCAACAATTCTCCAAACTAGCTCCGCATCACAAAAGTATACCTTCCTGCAACAGTTCTCCACACTAGCTACACATCAAAAAACTATACCTTCCTGGAACAGTTCTCCAAACTAGCTCCGCATCACAAAAGTATACCTTCCTGCAACAGTTCTCCACACTAGCTCCGCATCACAAAAGTATACCTTCCTGCAACAGTTCTTCACACTAGCTCCTCATCACAAAACTATACCTTCCTGTAACAGTTCTACACACAAGCTCCACCTCACCAAAAAATACTTTTTCTGCAACAGATTTCCACATCAGCTCCACATCACAAAACTATACCTTCCTGCAACAGTTCTCCACACTAGCTCCACATCACAAAACTATACCTTCCTGCAACAGTTCTCCACACTACCTCCACATCACAAAACTATACCTTCCTGCAACAGTTCTACACACTAGCTCCACCTCACAAAACAATACCTTCTTGCAAAAGATCTCTACACTAGCTCTACATCACAAAACAATACCTTTCTGCAACTGTTCTCTACACTAGCTCCACATCACAAAATTATACCATAGTGCAAAAGTTCTATACACTGTCTCTGAATCACAAAACTATACCTTCCAGCAAAAGTTCTTCACACTAGCTCCGAATCACAAAACCATACCTTTATGCATCAGTTCTACACACTAGCTCCCCATCACAAAACTATATCTTCCTGCAATAGTTCTTCACACTAGCTCCGAATCACAAAACAATACCTTTCTACAACAGTTCTCTATACTAGGTATACATCACAAAAAAATACATTTCTGCAACAGTTTTCCACACTAGCTCCGAGTGACAAAAATATACCTTCCAGCAACAGTTCTTCACACTAGCTCTGAATCAGAAAACAATACCCTCCTGCAACAGTTCTAAGCACTAGATACACATCACAAATGTATACATTTCTACAACTGTTCTACACACTAGCTCCATATCACAAAACAATAACTTCTTGCAACAGTTCTCTACAATAGCTCCACAAACAAAACAATACGTTTGTGCAACATTTCTCCACACTGGCTCTGAATCACAAAACTATAACTTCCAGCAAAAGTTCTTCACACTAGCTCCGAATCAAAAAAAAAAATACCATTCTGCAACTGTTCTACACACTAGTTCCTCATCACAAAAATAGACCTTCCTGCAACAGTTCTCCACACTAGCTCCACCTAAAAAACAATACCTTTCTGCAACTGTTCTGCACACTAGCTCCACATCACAAAACAATACATTTCTGCAACAGTTCTCCACACTGGCTCTGTATCACAAAACTATACCTTCCTGCAACAGTTCTACACACTAGCTCCACATCACAAAACTACACCTTCCTGCAACAATTCTCCACACTAGCTCCACATCACAAAACTATACCTTCCTGCAACAGTTCTTCACACTAGCTCCACATCACAAAACTATACCTTCCTGCAACTGTTCTACACACTAGCTCCACCTCACAAAACTATACCTTCCTGCAACCGATCTCCACAATAGCTCCACATCACAAAACTATACCTTCCTGCAACAGTTCTCCACACTATCTCCACCTCACAATACAATAACTTTCTGCAACAGTTCCCTTCAGTAGCTCCATATCACAAAAAAATAAGTTTCTGAAACTGTTCTCCACACTGGCTACACATCACATAATAATACCTTACTGCAACAGTTTCCACACTGGCTCCGAATCACAAAACTATACCTACCTGCAAGAGTTCTCCACACTAGCTCCACATCACAAAACAATACCTTGCTGCAACTGTTCTACTCACTAGCTCCACATCACAAAACTATACCTTCCTGCAACAGTTCTCCACACTGGGTGCGAATCACAAAACTATACCTTCCTGCATTAGTTCTCCACACTAGCGCCACCTCAAAAAACTATACCTTCCTGCAACAGTCCTCCACAATAGCTCCACATCACAAAACTATACCTTCCTGCAACATATCTCCACACTAGCTCCACATCACAAAACAATACCTTGATGCAACTGTTCTACACACTAGCTCCACATCACAAAACTATCCCTTCTTGCAACTGTTCTACACACTAGCTCCACCTCACAAACCCAAACCTTCCTGCAACAGTTCTCCACAATAGCTCCACATCACAAAAGTTTACCTTTTTGCAACAGTTCTCCACACTAGCTCCACATCACAAAACAATACCTTCCTGCAACAGTTCTCCACACTAGCTCCACATCACAAAACTATACCTTCCGGCAACAGCTCTCCACACTATCTCCACCTCACAAAACCATACCTTCCTGCAACAGATCTCCACACTAGCTCCACATCACAAAACACTACGTTTCTGCAACTGTTCTCTACACTAGCTCCACATCACAAAATTATACCATCCTGCAACAGTTCTATACACTGTCTCTGAATCACAAAACTATACCTTCCAGCAAAAGTTCTTCACACTAGCGCCGAATCACAAAACCATACCTTTATGCAACAGTTCTACACACTCGCTCCCCATCACAAACTAAACCTTCCTGCAACAGTTCTTCACCCTAGCTCCGAATCACAAAACAATACGTTCCTGCAACAGTTCTAAACACTAGCTCCCCATCACAAATCTATACCTTCCTGCAACAGTTCTTCACACTAGCTCCGAATCAAAAAAAAAAAATACCATTCTGCAACTGTTCTACACACTAGCTCCACATCACAAAACAATACATTTCTGCAACAGTTCTCCACACTGGCTCTGTATCACAAAACTATACCTTCCTGCAACAGTTCTACACACTACCTCCACATCACAAAACTATACCTTCCTGCAACAGTTCTTCACACTAGCTCCACATCACAAATCTATACCTTCCTGCAACTGTTCTACACACTAGCTCCACCTCACAAAACTATACCTTCCTGCAACCGATCTCCACAATAGCTCCACATCACAAAACTATACCTTCCTGCAACAGTTCTCCACACTTTCTCCACCTCACAATACAATAACTTTCTGCAACAGTTCCCTTCAGTAGCTCCACATCACAAAAAAATAAGTTTCTGAAACTGTTCTCCACACTGGCTACACATCACATAATAATATCTTACTGCAACAGTTTCCACACTGGCTCCGAATCACAAAACTATACCTACCTGCAAGAGTTCTCCACACTAGCTCCGCATCACAAAACAATACCTTGCTGCAACTGTTCTACACACTAGCTCCACATCACAAAACTATACCTTCCTGCAACAGTTCTCCACACTCGGTGCGAATCACAAATCTATACCTTCCTGCATCAGTTCTCCACACTAGCGCCACCTGAAAAAACTATACCTTCCTGCAACAGTTCTCCACACTATCTCCACCTCACAATACAATAACTTTCTGCAACAGTTCTCTTCCTTAGCTCCACATCACAAAAAAATAAGTTTCTGAAACTGTTCTCCACACTGGCTACACATCAAATAATAATACCTTACTGCAACAGTTTCCAAACTGGCTCCGAATCACGAAACTATACCTATCTGCAAGAGTTCTCCACACTAGCTCCACATCACAAAACTATACCTTCCTGCAACAGATCTCCACACTAGCTCCACATCACAAAACAATACCATGATGCAACTGTTCTAAACACTAGCTCCACATCACAAAACTATACCTTCTTGCAACTGTTCTACACACTAGCTCCACCTCACAAAACAATACCTTCCTGCAACAGTTCTCCACAATAGCTCCACATCACAAAAAGTTTACCTTTTTGCAACAGTTCTCCACACTAGCTCCACATCACAAAACAATACCTTCCTGCAACAGTTCTCCACACTAGCTCCACATCACAAAACTATACCTTCCTGCAACAGTTCTCCACACTAGCTCCACATCACAAAACTATACCTTCCTGCAACAGTTCTCCACACTAGCTCCACCTCACAAAACAATACCTTCCTGCAACAGTTCTCCACACTAGCTCCACATCACAAAACACTACCTTTCTGCAACTGTTCTCTACACTAGCTCCACATCACAAAATTATACCATCCTGCAACAGTTCTATACACTGTCTCTGAATCACAAAACTATACCTTGCAGCAAAAGTTCTTCACACTAGCTCTGAATCACAAAACCATACCTTTATGCAACAGTTCTACACACTAGCTCCCCATCACAAACTAAACCTTCCTGCAACAGTTCTTCACCCTAGCTCCGAATCACAAAACAATACCTTCCTGCAACAGTTCTAAACACTAGCTCCCCATCACAAATCTATACCTTCCTGCAACAGTTCTTCACACTAGCTCCGAATCACAAAACAATACCTTTCTGCAACAGTTCTCTATACTAGCTACACATCATAAAACAATACGTTTCTGCAACAGTTTTCCACACTGGCTCCGAATGACAAAACTATACCTTCCAGCAACAGTTCTTCACACTAGCTCCGAATCACAAAATAATAACTTCCTGCAACAGGTCTAAAAACTAGATCCACATCACAAAACTATACATTTCTACAACAGTTCTACACACTAGCTCCACATCACAAAACTATACCTTCCTGCAACAGTTCTCCACACTATCTCCACCTCACAATACAATAACTTTCTGCAACAGATCTCCACACTAGCTCCACATCACAAAACAATACCTTGCTGCAACTGTTCTACACACTAGCTCCACGTCACAAAACTACACTTTCCTGCAACAGTTCTCCACACTAGGTCCGAATCACAAAACTATACCTTCCCTGCAACAGTTCCCCACACTAGCTACACTTCACAAAACAATACTTTTCTGCAACAGTTCTCTACACTAGCTCAACATCACAAAAAATACGTGTCTGCAACAGTTCTCCACACTGGGTCCGAATCACAAAAAATACCTTTCTGCAACAGTCCTACACACTAGCTCCACACCATCAAACTATACCTTACTGCAACAGTTCTCCACACTAACTCCACCTCACAAAACAATACCTTTCTGCAACAGTTCTCTACAGTAGCTGCACATCACAAAATATATGGTTCTGCAACAGTTCTCCACACTAGCTCCACATCAGAAAAGTATACCTTCCTTCAACAGTTCACGACACTAGCTCCACATCACAAAACTATACCTTCCTGCAACAGTTATCCACACTAGCTCCACATCACAAAAGTATACCTTCCTGCAACAGTTCGCCACACTAGCTCCGCATCACAAAAGTATACCTTCCTGCAACAGTTCTCCACACTAGCTCCGCATCACAAAACTATAGCTTCCTGCAACAGTTCACCACACTAGCTCCGCATCACAAAACTATATCTTCCTGCAACAGTTCTTCACACTAGCTCCGAATCACAAAACAATACCTTTCTACAACAGTTCTCTATGCTAGGTATACATCACAAAAAAATACGTTTATGCAACAGTTTTCCACACTAGCTCCGAGTGACAAAACTATACCTTCCAGCAACAGTTCTTCACACTAGCTCCGAATCAGAAAACAATACCTTCCTGCAACAGTTCTAAGCACTAGATACACATCACAAATGTATACATTTCTACAACTGTTCTACACACTAGCTCCATATCACAAAACAATACCTTCCTGCAACAGTTCTCTACAATAGCTCCACAAACAAAACAATACGTTTGTGCAACATTTCTCCACACTGGCTCTGAATCACAAAACTATACCTTCCAGCAAAAGTTCTTCACACTAGCTCCGAATCAAAAAAAAAAAATACCATTCTGCAACTGTTCTACACACTAGCTCCACATCACATAACAATACATTTCTGCAACAGTTATCCACACTGGCTCTGTATCACAAAACTATACCTTCCTGCAACAGTTCTACACACTAGCTCCACATCATAAAACTACACCTTCCTGCAACAATTCTCCACACTAGCTCCACATCACAAAACTATACCTTCCTGCAACAGTTCTCCACACTATCTCCACCTCACAATACAATAACTTTCTGCAACAGTTCTCTTCAGTAGCTCCACATCACAAAAAAATAAGTTTCTGAAACTGTTCTCCACACTGGCTACACATCACATAATAATACTTTGCTGCAACAGTTTCCACACTGGCTCCGAATCACAAAACTATACCTATCTGCAAGAGTTCTCCACACTAGCTCCACATCACAAAACTATAACTTCCTGCAACAGATCTCCACACTAGCTCCACATCACAAAACAATACCTTGCTGCAACTGTTCTACACACTAGCTCCACGTCACAAAACTATACTTTCCTGCAACAGTTCTCCACACTGGGTCCGAATCACAAAACTATACCTTCCTGCAACAGTTCTCCACACTAGCTACACTTCACAAAACAATACATTTCTGCAACAGTTCTCCACACTGGCTCTGTATCACAAAACTATACCTTCCTGCAACAGTTCTACACACTAGCTCCACCTCAAAAAACTATACCTTTCTGCAACAGTTCTTTACAGTAGCTGCACATCGGAAAACAATACGTTTCTACAACAGTTCTCCACAATGGCTCCACATCACAAAACAATACTTTCCTTCAACAGTTCTCCACACTAGCTCAGCATCACAAAAGTATACCTTCCTGCAACAGTTCTCCACACTAGCTACACATCAAAAAACTATACCTTCCTGCAACAGTTCTCCAAACTAGCTCCGCATCACAAAAGTATACCTTCCTGCAACAGTTCTCCACATTAGCTCCACATCACAAAACTATACCTTCCTGCAACAGTTCTTCACACTAGCTCCTCATCACAAAACTATACCTTCCTGTAACAGTTCTACACACAAGCTCCACCTCACCAAAAAATACTTTTCTGCAACAGATTTCCACATCAGCTCCACATCACAAAACTATACCTTCCTGCAACAGTTCTCCACACTAGCTCCACATCACAAAACTATACCTTCCTGCAACAGTTCTCCACACTACCTCCACATCACAAAACTATACCTTCCTGCAACAGTTCTACACACTAGCTCCACCTCACAAAACAATACCTTCTTGCAAAAGATCTCTACACTAGCTCTACATCACAAAACAATACCTTTCTGCAACTGTTCTCTACACTAGCTCCACATCACAAAATTATACCATAGTGCAAAAGTTCTATACACTGTCTCTGAATCACAAAACTATACCTTCCAGCAAAAGTTCTTCACACTAGCTCCGAATCACAAAACCATACCTTTATGCATCAGTTCTACACACTAGCTCCCCATCACAAACTATAATTTCCTGCAACAGTTCTTCACACTAGCTCCGAATCACAAAACAATACCTTTTCTACAACAGTTCTCTATACTAGGTATACATCACAAAAAATACGTTTCTGCAACAGTTTTCCACACTAGCTCCGAGTGACAAAAATATACCTTCCAGCAACAGTTCTTCACACTAGCTCTGAATCAGAAAACAATACCCTCCTGCAACAGTTCTAAGCACTAGATACACATCACAAATGTATACATTTCTACAACTGTTCTACACACTAGCTCCATATCACAAAACAATACCTTCTTGCAACAGTTCTCTACAATAGCTCCACAAACAAAACAATACGTTTGTGCAACATTTCTCCACACTGGCTCTGAATCACAAAACTATACCTTCCAGCAAAAGTTCTTCACACTAGCTCTGAATCAAAAAAAAAAAATCCCATTCTGCAACTGTTCTACACACTAGTTCCTCATCACAAAAATATACCTTCCTGCAACAGTTCTCCACACTAGCTCCACCTAAAAAATAATACCTTTCTGCAACTGTTCTGCACACTAGCTCCACATCACAAAACAATACATTTCTGCAACAGTTCTCCACACTGGCTCTGTATCACAAAACTATACCTTCCTGCAACAGTTCTTCACACTAGCTCCTCATCACAAAACTATACCTTCCAGTAACAGTTCTACACACAAGCTCCACCTCACCAAAAATACTTTTCTGCAACAGATTTCCACATCAGCTCCACATCACAAAACAATACATTTCTGCAACAGTTCTCCACACTGGCTCTGTATCACAAAACTATACCTTCCTGCAACAGTTCTACTCACTAGCTCCACATCACAAAACTACACCTTCCTGCAACAATTCTCCAAACTAGCTCCGCATCACAAAAGTATACCTTCCTGCAACAGTTCTCCACACTAGCTACACATCAAAAAACTATACCTTCCTGCAACAGTTCTCCAAACTAGCTCCGCATCACAAAAGTATACCTTCCTGCAACAGTTCTCCACATTAGCTCCACATCACAAAACTATACCTTCCTGCAACAGTTCTTCACACTAGCTCCTCATCAAAAAACTTTTCCTTCCTGCAACAGTTCTACACACTAGCTCCACCTCACCAAAAAATACTTTACTGCAACAGATTTCCACATTAGCTCCACATCACAAAACTATACCTTCCTGCAACAGTTCTCCACACTAGCTCCACATCACAAAACTATACCTTCCTGCAACAGTTCTCCACACTAGCTCCACATCACAAAACTATACCTTCCTGCAACAGTTCTACACAATAGCTCCACCTCACAAAACAATACCTTCCTGCAACAGATCTCTACACTAGCTCTACATCACAAAACAATACCTTTCTGCAACTGTTCTCTACACTAGCTCCACATCACAAAATTATACCATACTGCAACAGTTCTATACACTGTCTCTGAAACACAAAACTATACCTTCCAGCAAAATTTCTTCACACTAGCTCCGAATCACAAAACCATACCTTTATGCATCAGTTCTACACACTAGCTCCCCATCACAAAACTATATCTTCCTGCAATAGTTCTTCACACTAGCTCCGAATCACAAAACAATACCTTTCTACAACAGTTCTCTATACTAGGTATACATCACAAAAAAAATACATTTCTGCAACAGTTTTCCACACTAGCTCCGAGTGACAAAAATATACCTTCCAGCAACAGTTCTTCACACTAGCTCTGAATCAGAAAACAATACCCTCCTGCAACAGTTCTAAGCACTAGATACACATCACAAATGTATACATTTCTACAACTGTTCTACACACTAGCTCCATATCACAAAACAATAACTTCTTGCAACAGTTCTCTACAATAGCTCCACAAACAAAACAATACGTTTGTGCAACATTTCTCCACACTGGCTCTGAATCACAAAACTATACCTTCCAGCAAAAGTTCTTCACACTAGCTCCGAATCAAAAAAAAAAATACCATTCTGCAACTGTTCTACACACTAGTTCCTCATCACAAAAATAGACCTTCCTGCAACAGTTCTCCACACTAGCTCCACCTAAAAAACAATACCTTTCTGCAACTGTTCTGCACACTAGCTCCACATCACAAAACAATACATTTCTGCAACAGTTCTCCACACTGGCTCTGTATCACAAAACTATACCTTCCTGCAACAGTTCTACACACTAGCTCCACATCACAAAACTACACCTTCCTGCAACAATTCTCCACACTAGCTCCACATCACAAAACTATACCTTCCTGCAACAGTTCTTCACACTAGCTCCACATCACAAAACTATACCTTCCTGCAACTGTTCTACACACTAGCTCCACCTCACAAAACTATACCTTCCTGCAACCGATCTCCACAATAGCTCCACATCACAAAACTATACCTTCCTGCAACAGTTCTCCACACTATCTCCACCTCACAATACAATAACTTTCTGCAACAGTTCCCTTCAGTAGCTCCATATCACAAAAAAATAAGTTTCTGAAACTGTTCTCCACACTGGCTACACATCACATAATAATACCTTACTGCAACAGTTTCCACACTGGCTCCGAATCACAAAACTATACCTACCTGCAAGAGTTCTCCACACTAGCTCCACATCACAAAACAATACCTTGCTGCAACTGTTCTACTCACTAGCTCCACATCACAAAACTATACCTTCCTGCAACAGTTCTCCACACTGGGTGCGAATCACAAAACTATACCTTCCTGCATTAGTTCTCCACACTAGCGCCACCTCAAAAAACTATACCTTCCTGCAACAGTCCTCCACAATAGCTCCACATCACAAAACTATACCTTCCTGCAACATATCTCCACACTAGCTCCACATCACAAAACAATACCTTGATGCAACTGTTCTACACACTAGCTCCACATCACAAAACTATCCCTTCTTGCAACTGTTCTACACACTAGCTCCACCTCACAAACCCAAACCTTCCTGCAACAGTTCTCCACAATAGCTCCACATCACAAAAGTTTACCTTTTTGCAACAGTTCTCCACACTAGCTCCACATCACAAAACAATACCTTCCTGCAACAGTTCTCCACACTAGCTCCACATCACAAAACTATACCTTCCGGCAACAGCTCTCCACACTATCTCCACCTCACAAAACAATACCTTCCTGCAACAGATCTCCACACTAGCTCCACATCACAAAACACTACGTTTCTGCAACTGTTCTCTACACTAGCTCCACATCACAAAATTATACCATCCTGCAACAGTTCTATACACTGTCTCTGAATCACAAAACTATACCTTCCAGCAAAAAGTTCTTCACACTAGCGCCCGAATCACAAAACCATACCTTTATGCAACAGTTCTACACACTCGCTCCCCATCACAAACTAAACCTTCCTGCAACAGTTCTTCACCCTAGCTCCGAATCACAAAACAATACCTTCCTGCAACAGTTCTAAACACTAGCTCCCCATCACAAATCTATACCTTCCTGCAACAGTTCTTCACACTAGCTCCGAATCAAAAAAAAAAAAATACCATTCTGCAACTGTTCTACACACTAGCTCCACATCACAAAACAATACATTTCTGCAACAGTTCTCCACACTGGCTCTGTATCACAAAACTATACCTTCCTGCAACAGTTCTACACACTACCTCCACATCACAAAACTATACCTTCCTGCAACAGTTCTTCACACTAGCTCCACATCACAAATCTATACCTTCCTGCAACTGTTCTACACACTAGCTCCACCTCACAAAACTATACCTTCCTGCAACCGATCTCCACAATAGCTCCACATCACAAAACTATACCTTCCTGCAACAGTTCTCCACACTTTCTCCACCTCACAATACAATAACTTTCTGCAACAGTTCCCTTCAGTAGCTCCACATCACAAAAAAAATAAGTTTCTGAAACTGTTCTCCACACTGGCTACACATCACATAATAATATCTTACTGCAACAGTTTCCACACTGGCTCCGAATCACAAAACTATACCTACCTGCAAGAGTTCTCCACACTAGCTCCACATCACAAAACAATACCTTGCTGCAACTGTTCTACACACTAGCTCCACATCACAAAACTATACCTTCCTGCAACAGTTCTCCACACTCGGTGCGAATCACAAATCTATACCTTCCTGCATCAGTTCTCCACACTAGCGCCACCTGAAAAAACTATACCTTCCTGCAACAGTTCTCCACACTATCTCCACCTCACAATACAATAACTTTCTGCAACAGTTCTCTTCCTTAGCTCCACATCACAAAAAAATAAGTTTCTGAAACTGTTCTCCACACTGGCTACACATCAAATAATAATACCTTACTGCAACAGTTTCAAACTGGCTCCGAATCACGAAACTATACCTATCTGCAAGAGTTCTCCACACTAGCTCCACATCACAAAACTATACCTTCCTGCAACAGATCTCCACACTAGCTCCACATCACAAAACAATACCATGATGCAACTGTTCTAAACACTAGCTCCACATCACAAAACTATACCTTCTTGCAACTGTTCTACACACGAGCTCCACCTCACAAAACAATACCTTCCTGCAACAGTTCTCCACAATAGCTCCACATCACAAAATTTAACCTTTTGCAACAGTTCTCCACACTAGCTCCACATCACAAAACTATACCTTCCTGCAACAGTTCTCCACACTAGCTCCACATCACAAAACTATACCTTCCTGCAACAGTTCTCCACACTACCTCCACATCACAAAACTATACCTTCCTGCAACAGTTCTCCACACTAGCTCCACCTCATAAAACAATACCTTTCTGCAACAGATCTCCACACTAGCTCCACATCACAAAACACTACGTTTCTGCAACTGTTCTCTACACTAGCTGCACATCACAAAACTATACCTTCCTGCAACAGTTCTACACACTAGCTCCACATCACAAAACAATACCTTCTTGCAACAGTTCTCTACAAAAGCTCCACAAACCAAGCAATACGTTTGTGCAACATTTCTCCACACTGCCTGTGAATCACAAAACTATACCTTCCAGCAAAAGTTCTTCACACTAGCTCTGAATCAAAAAAAAATACCATTCTGCAACTGTTCTACACACTAGTTCCTCATCACAAAAATATACCTTCCTGCAACAGTTCTCCACACAAGCTCCACCTAAAAAGCAATACCTTTCTGCAACTGTTCTGCACACTAGCTCCACATCACAAAACAATACATTTCTGCAACAGTTCTCCACACTGGCTCTGTATCACAAAACTATACCTTCCTGCAACAGTTCTACACACTACCTCCACATCACAAAACTATACCTTCCTGCAACAGTTCTTCACACTAGCTCCACATCACAAATCTATACCTTCCTGCAACTGTTCTACACACTAGCTCCACCTCACAAAACTATACCTTCCTGCAACCGATCTCCACAATAGCTCCACATCACAAAACTATACCTTCCTGCAACAGTTCTCCACACTTTCTCCACCTCACAATACAATAACTTTCTGCAACAGTTCCCTTCAGTAGCTCCACATCACAAAAAAATAAGTTTCTGAAACTGTTCTCCACACTGGCTACACATCACATAATAATATCTTACTGCAACAGTTTCCACACTGGCTCCGAATCACAAAACTATACCTACCTGCAAGAGTTCTCCACACTAGCTCCGCATCACAAAACAATACCTTGCTGCAACTGTTCTACACACTAGCTCCACATCACAAAACTATACCTTCCTGCAACAGTTCTCCACACTCGGTGCGAATCACAAATCTATACCTTCCTGCATCAGTTCTCCACACTAGCGCCACCTGAAAAAACTATACCTTCCTGCAACAGTTCTCCACACTATCTCCACCTCACAATACAATAACTTTCTGCAACAGTTCTCTTCCTTAGCTCCACATCACAAAAAAAATAAGTTTCTGAAACTGTTCTCCACACTGGCTACACATCAAATAATAATACCTTACTGCAACAGTTTCCAAACTGGCTCCGAATCACGAAACTATACCTATCTGCAAGAGTTCTCCACACTAGCTCCACATCACAAAACTATACCTTCCTGCAACAGATCTCCACACTAGCTCCACATCACAAAACAATACCATGATGCAACTGTTCTAAACACTAGCTCCACATCACAAAACTATACCTTCTTGCAACTGTTCTACACACTAGCTCCACCTCACAAAACAATACCTTCCTGCAACAGTTCTCCACAATAGCTCCACATCACAAAAGTTTACCTTTTTGCAACAGTTCTCCACACTAGCTCCACACTCACAAAACTATACCTTCCTGCAACAGATCTCCACACTAGCTCCACATCACAAAACTATACCTTCCTGCAACAGTTCTCCACACTAGCTCCACATCACAAAACTATACCTTCCTGCAACAGTTCTCCACACTAGCTCCACATCACAAAACTATACCTTCCTGCAACAGATCTCCACACTAGCTCCACATCACAAAACACTACGTTTCTGCAACTGTTCTCTACACTAGCTCCACATCACAAAATTATACCATCCTGCAACAGTTCTATACACTGTCTCTGAATCACAAAACTATACCTTGCAGCAAAAGTTCTTCACACTAGCTCTGAATCACAAAACCATACCTTTATGCAACAGTTCTACACACTAGCTCCCAATCACAAACTATACCTTCCTGCAACAGTTCTTCACCCTAGCTCCGAATCACAAAACAATACCTTCCTGCAACAGTTCTAAACACTAGCTCCCCATCACAAATCTATACCTTCCTGCAACAGTTCTTCACACTAGCTCCGAATCACAAAACAATACCTTTCTGCAACAGTTCTCTATACTAGCTACACATCATAAAACAATACGTTTCTGCAACAGTTTTCCACTCTGGCTCCGAATGACAAAACTATACCTTCCAGCAACAGTTCTTCACACTAGCTCCGAATCACAAAATAATAACTTCCTGCAACAGGTCTAAAAACTAGATCCACATCACAAAACTATACATTTCTACAACAGTTCTACACACTAGCTCCACATCACAAAACTATACCTTCCTGCAACAGTTCTCCACACTATCTCCACCTCACAATACAATAACTTTCTGCAACAGATCTCCACACTAGCTCCACATCACAAAACAATACCTTGCTGCAACTGTTCTACACACTAGCTCCACGTCACAAAACTACACTTTCCTGCAACAGTTCTCCACACTAGGTCCGAATCACAAAACTATACCTTCCTGCAACAGTTCCCCACACTAGCTACACTTCACAAAACAATACTTTTCTGCAACAGTTCTCTACACTAGCTCAACATCACAAAAAATACGTGTCTGCAACAGTTCTCCACACTGGGTCCGAATCACAAAAAAATACCTTTCTGCAACAGTCCTACACACTAGCTCCACACCATCAAACTATACCTTACTGCAACAGTTCTCCACACTAACTCCACCTCACAAAACAATACCTTTCTGCAACAGTTCTCTACAGTAGCTGCACATCACAAAATATATGGTTCTGCAACAGTTCTCCACACTAGCTCCACATCAGAAAAGTATACCTTCCTTCAACAGTTCACGACACTAGCTCCACATCACAAAACTATACCTTCCTGCAACATTTATCCACACTAGCTACACATCACAAAAGTATACCTTCCTGCAACAGTTCGCCACACTAGCTCCGCATCACAAAAGTATACCTTCCTGCAACAGTTCTCCACACTAGCTCCGCATCACAAAACTATAGCTTCCTGCAACAGTTCACCACACTAGCTCCGCATCACAAAACTATATCTTCCTGCAACAGTTCTTCACACTAGCTCCGAATCACAAAACAATACCTTTCTACAACAGTTCTCTATGCTAGGTATACATCACAAAAAAATACGTTTATGCAACAGTTTTCCACACTAGCTCCGAGTGACAAAACTATACCTTCCAGCAACAGTTCTTCACACTAGCTCCGAATCAGAAAACAATACCTTCCTGCAACAGTTCTAAGCACTAGATACACATCACAAATGTATACATTTCTACAACTGTTCTACACACTAGCTCCATATCACAAAACAATACCTTCCTGCAACAGTTCTCTACAATAGCTCCACAAACAAAACAATACGTTTGTGCAACATTTCTCCACACTGGCTCTGAATCACAAAACTATACCTTCCAGCAAAAGTTCTTCACACTAGCTCCGAATCAAAAAAAAAAAATACCATTCTGCAACTGTTCTACACACTAGCTCCACATCACATAACAATACATTTCTGCAACAGTTATCCACACTGGCTCTGTATCACAAAACTATACCTTCCTGCAACAGTTCTACACACTAGCTCCACATCATAAAACTACACCTTCCTGCAACAATTCTCCACACTAGCTCCACATCACAAAACTATACCTTCCTGCAACAGTTCTCCACACTATCTCCACCTCACAATACAATAACTTTCTGCAACAGTTCTCTTCAGTAGCTCCACATCACAAAAAAATAAGTTTCTGAAACTGTTCTCCACACTGGCTACACATCACATAATAATACTTTGCTGCAACAGTTTCCACACTGGCTCCGAATCACAAAACTATACCTATCTGCAAGAGTTCTCCACACTAGCTCCACATCACAAAACTATAACTTCCTGCAACAGATCTCCACACTAGCTCCACATCACAAAACAATACCTTGCTGCAACTGTTCTACACACTAGCTCCACGTCACAAAACTATACTTTCCTGCAACAGTTCTCCACACTGGGTCCGAATCACAAAACTATACCTTCCTGCAACAGTTCTCCACACTAGCTACACTTCACAAAACAATACATTTCTGCAACAGTTCTCCACACTGGCTCTGTATCACAAAACTATACCTTCCTGCAACAGTTCTACACACTAGCTCCACCTCAAAAACTATACCTTTCTGCAACAGTTCTTTACAGTAGCTGCACATCACAAAACAATACGTTTCTGCAACAGTTCTCCACACTGGCTCCACATCACAAAACTATACCTTCCTGCAACAGTTCTCCACACTAGCTCAGCATCACAAAAGTATACCTTCCTGCAACAGTTCTCCACACTAGCTACACATCAAAAAACTATACCTTCCTGGAACAGTTCTCCAAACTAGCTCCGCATCACAAAAGTATACCTTCCTGCAACAGTTCTCCACACTAGCTCCGCATCACAAAAGTATACCTTCCTGCAAAAGTTCTTCACACTAGCTCCTCATCACAAAACTATACCTTCCTGTAACAGTTCTACACACAAGCTCCACCTCACCAAAAAATACTTTTCTGCAACAGATTTCCACATCAGCTCCACATCACAAAACTATACCTTCCTGCAACAGTTCTCCACACTAGCTCCACATCACAAAACTATACCTTCCTGCAACAGTTCTCCACACTACCTCCACATCACAAAACTATACCTTCCTGCAACAGTTCTACACACTAGCTCCACCTCACAAAACAATACCTTCTTGCAAAAGATCTCTACACTAGCTCTACATCACAAAACAATACCTTTCTGCAACTGTTCTCTACACTAGCTCCACATCACAAAATTATACCATAGTGCAAAAGTTCTATACACTGTCTCTGAATCACAAAACTATACCTTCCAGCAAAAGTTCTTCACACTAGCTCCGAATCACAAAACCATACCTTTATGCATCAGTTCTACACACTAGCTCCCCATCACAAAACTATATCTTCCTGCAATAGTTCTTCACACTAGCTCCGAATCACAAAACAATACCTTTCTACAACAGTTCTCTATACTAGGTATACATCACAAAAAAATACATTTCTGCAACAGTTTTCCACACTAGCTCCGAGTGACAAAAATATACCTTCCAGCAACAGTTCTTCACACTAGCTCTGAATCAGAAAACAATACCCTCCTGCAACAGTTCTAAGCACTAGATACACATCACAAATGTATACATTTCTACAACTGTTCTACACACTAGCTCCATATCACAAAACAATAACTTCTTGCAACAGTTCTCTACAATAGCTCCACAAACAAAACAATACGTTTGTGCAACATTTCTCCACACTGGCTCTGAATCACAAAACTATAACTTCCAGCAAAAGTTCTTCACACTAGCTCCGAATCAAAAAAAAAAATACCATTCTGCAACTGTTCTACACACTAGTTCCTCATCACAAAAATAGACCTTCCTGCAACAGTTCTCCACACTAGCTCCACCTAAAAAACAATACCTTTCTGCAACTGTTCTGCACACTAGCTCCACATCACAAAACAATACATTTCTGCAACAGTTCTCCACACTGGCTCTGTATCACAAAACTATACCTTCCTGCAACAGTTCTACACACTAGCTCCACATCACAAAACTACACCTTCCTGCAACAATTCTCCACACTAGCTCCACATCACAAAACTATACCTTCCTGCAACAGTTCTTCACACTAGCTCCACATCACAAAACTATACCTTCCTGCAACTGTTCTACACACTAGCTCCACCTCACAAAACTATACCTTCCTGCAACCGATCTCCACAATAGCTCCACATCACAAAACTATACCTTCCTGCAACAGTTCTCCACACTATCTCCACCTCACAATACAATAACTTTCTGCAACAGTTCCCTTCAGTAGCTCCATATCACAAAAAAATAAGTTTCTGAAACTGTTCTCCACACTGGCTACACATCACATAATAATACCTTACTGCAACAGTTTCCACACTGGCTCCGAATCACAAAACTATACCTACCTGCAAGAGTTCTCCACACTAGCTCCACATCACAAAACAATACCTTGCTGCAACTGTTCTACTCACTAGCTCCACATCACAAAACTATACCTTCCTGCAACAGTTCTCCACACCGGGTGCGAATCACAAAACTATACCTTCCTGCATCAGTTCTCCACACTAGCGCCACCTCAAAAAACTATACCTTCCTGCAACAGTTCTCCACAATAGCTCCACATCACAAAACTATACCTTCCTGCAACATATCTCCACACTAGCTCCACATCACAAAACAATACCTTGATGCAACTGTTCTACACACTAGCTCCACATCACAAAACTATCCCTTCTTGCAACTGTTCTACACACTAGCTCCACCTCACAAACCCAAACCTTCCTGCAACAGTTCTCCACAATAGCTCCACATCACAAAAGTTTACCTTTTTGCAACAGTTCTCCACACTAGCTCCACATCACAAAACAATACCTTCCTGCAACAGTTCTCCACACTAGCTCCACATCACAAAACTATACCTTCCGGCAACAGCTCTCCACACTATCTCCACCTCACAAAACAATACCTTCCTGCAACAGATCTCCACACTAGCTCCACATCACAAAACACTACGTTTCTGCAACTGTTCTCTACACTAGCTCCACATCACAAAATTATACCATCCTGCAACAGTTCTATACACTGTCTCTGAATCACAAAACTATACCTTCCAGCAAAAGTTCTTCACACTAGCGCCGAATCACAAAACCATACCTTTATGCAACAGTTCTACACACTCGCTCCCCATCACAAACTAAACCTTCCTGCAACAGTTCTTCACCCTAGCTCCGAATCACAAAACAATACGTTCCTGCAACAGTTCTAAACACTAGCTCCCCATCACAAATCTATACCTTCCTGCAACAGTTCTTCACACTAGCTCCGAATCAAAAAAAAAAATACCATTCTGCAACTGTTCTACACACTAGCTCCACATCACAAAACAATACATTTCTGCAACAGTTCTCCACACTGGCTCTGTATCACAAAACTATACCTTCCTGCAACAGTTCTACACACTACCTCCACATCACAAAACTATACCTTCCTGCAACAGTTCTTCACACTAGCTCCACATCACAAATCTATACCTTCCTGCAACTGTTCTACACACTAGCTCCACCTCACAAAACTATACCTTCCTGCAACCGATCTCCACAATAGCTCCACATCACAAAACTATACCTTCCTGCAACAGTTCTCCACACTTTCTCCACCTCACAATACAATAACTTTCTGCAACAGTTCCCTTCAGTAGCTCCACATCACAAAAAAAATAAGTTTCTGAAACTGTTCTCCACACTGGCTACACATCACATAATAATATCTTACTGCAACAGTTTCCACACTGGCTCCGAATCACAAAACTATACCTACCTGCAAGAGTTCTCCACACTAGCTCCACATCACAAAACAATACCTTGCTGCAACTGTTCTACACTAGCTCCACATCACAAAACTATACCTTCCTGCAACAGTTCTCCACACTCGGTGCGAATCACAAATCTATACCTTCCTGCATCAGTTCTCCACACTAGCGCCACCTGAAAAAACTATACCTTCCTGCAACAGTTCTCCACACTATCTCCACCTCACAATACAATAACTTTCTGCAACAGTTCTCTTCCTTAGCTCCACATCACAAAAAAATAAGTTTCTGAAACTGTTCTCCACACTGGCTACACATCAAATAATAATACCTTACTGCAACAGTTTCAAACTGGCTCCGAATCACGAAACTATACCTATCTGCAAGAGTTCTCCACACTAGCTCCACATCACAAAACTATACCTTCCTGCAACAGATCTCCACACTAGCTCCACATCACAAAACAATACCATGATGCAACTGTTCTAAACACTAGCTCCACATCACAAAACTATACCTTCTTGCAACTGTTCTACACACTAGCTCCACCTCACAAAACAATACCTTCCTGCAACAGTTCTCCACAATAGCTCCACATCACAAAAGTTTACCTTTTTGCAACAGTTCTCCACACTAGCTCCACATCACAAAACTATACCTTCCTGCAACAGTTCTCCACACTAGCTGCACATCACAAAACTATACCTTCCTGCAACAGTTCTCCACACTAGCTCCACATCACAAAACTATACCTTCCTGCAACAGTTCTCCACACTAGCTCCACCTCACAAAACAATACCTTCCTGCAACAGATCTCCACACTAGCTCCACATCACAAAACACTACGTTTCTGCAACTGTTCTCTACACTAGCTCCACATCACAAAACTATACCTTCCTGCAACAGTTCTACACACTAGCTCCACATCACAAAACAATACCTTCTTGCAACAGTTCTCTACAAAAGCTCCACAAACAAAGCAATACGTTTGTGCAACATTTCTCCACACTGCCTGTGAATCACAAAACTATACCTTCCAGCAAAAGTTCTTCACACTAGCTCTGAATCAAAAAAAATACCATTCTGCAACTGTTCTACACACTAGTTCCTCATCACAAAAATATACCTTCCTGCAACAGTTCTCCACACAAGCTCCACCTAAAAAGCAATACCTTTCTGCAACTGTTCTGCACACTAGCTCCACATCACAAAACAATACATTTCTGCAACAGTTCTCCACACTGGCTCTGTATCACAAAACTATACCTTCCTGCAACAGTTCTACACACTACCTCCACATCACAAAACTATACCTTCCTGCAACAGTTCTTCACACTAGCTCCACATCACAAATCTATACCTTCCTGCAACTGTTCTACACACTAGCTCCACCTCACAAAACTATACCTTCCTGCAACCGATCTCCACAATAGCTCCACATCACAAAACTATACCTTCCTGCAACAGTTCTCCACACTTTCTCCACCTCACAATACAATAACTTTCTGCAACAGTTCCCTTCAGTAGCTCCACATCACAAAAAAATAAGTTTCTGAAACTGTTCTCCACACTGGCTACACATCACATAATAATATCTTACTGCAACAGTTTCCACACTGGCTCCGAATCACAAAACTATACCTACCTGCAAGAGTTCTCCACACTAGCTCCGCATCACAAAACAATACCTTGCTGCAACTGTTCTACACACTAGCTCCACATCACAAAACTATACCTTCCTGCAACAGTTCTCCACACTCGGTGCGAATCACAAATCTATACCTTCCTGCATCAGTTCTCCACACTAGCGCCACCTGAAAAAACTATACCTTCCTGCAACAGTTCTCCACACTATCTCCACCTCACAATACAATAACTTTCTGCAACAGTTCTCTTCCTTAGCTCCACATCACAAAAAAATAAGTTTCTGAAACTGTTCTCCACACTGGCTACACATCAAATAATAATACCTTACTGCAACAGTTTCCAAACTGGCTCCGAATCACGAAACTATACCTATCTGCAAGAGTTCTCCACACTAGCTCCACATCACAAAACTATACCTTCCTGCAACAGATCTCCACACTAGCTCCACATCACAAAACAATACCATGATGCAACTGTTCTAAACACTAGCTCCACATCACAAAACTATACCTTCTTGCAACTGTTCTACACACTAGCTCCACCTCACAAAACAATACCTTCCTGCAACAGTTCTCCACAATAGCTCCACATCACAAAAGTTTACCTTTTTGCAACAGTTCTCCACACTAGCTCCACATCACAAAACTATACCTTCCTGCAACAGTTCTCCACACTAGCTCCACATCACAAAACTATACCTTCCTGCAACAGTTCTCCACACTACCTCCACATCACAAAACTATACCTTCCTGCAACAGTTCTCCACACTAGCTCCACCTCACAAAACAATACCTTCCTGCAACAGATCTCCACACTAGCTCCACATCACAAAACACTACGTTTCTGCAACTGTTCTCTACACTAGCTCCACATCACAAAATTATACCATCCTGCAACAGTTCTATACACTGTCTCTGAATCACAAAACTATACCTTGCAGCAAAAGTTCTTCACACTAGCTCTGAATCACAAAACCATACCTTTATGCAACAGTTCTACACACTAGCTCCCCATCACAAACTAAACCTTCCTGCAACAGTTCTTCACCCCTAGCTCCGAATCACAAAACAATACCTTCCTGCAACAGTTCTAAACACTAGCTCCCCATCACAAATCTATACCTTCCTGCAACAGTTCTTCACACTAGCTCCGAATCACAAAACAATACCTTTCTGCAACAGTTCTCTATACTAGCTATACATCATAAAACAATACGTTTCTGCAACAGTTTTCCACACTGGCTCCGAATGACAAAACTATACCTTCCAGCAACAGTTCTTCACACTAGCTCCGAATCACAAAATAATAACTTCCTGCAACAGGTCTAAAAACTAGATCCACATCACAAAACTATACATTTCTACAACAGTTCTACACACTAGCTCCACATCACAAAACTATACCTTCCTGCAACAGTTCTCCACACTATCTCCACCTCACAATACAATAACTTTCTGCAACAGATCTCCACACTAGCTCCACATCACAAAACAATACCTTGCTGCAACTGTTCTACACACTAGCTCCACGTCACAAAACTACACTTTCCTGCAACAGTTCTCCACACTAGGTCCGAATCACAAAACTATACCTTCCTGCAACAGTTCCCCACACTAGCTACACTTCACAAAACAATACTTTTCTGCAACAGTTCTCTACACTAGCTCAACATCACAAAAAATACGTGTCTGCAACAGTTCTCCACACTGGGTCCGAATCACAAAAAAATACCTTTCTGCAACAGTCCTACACACTAGCTCCACACCATCAAACTATACCTTACTGCAACAGTTCTCCACACTAGCTCCACCTCACAAAACAATACCTTTCTGCAACAGTTCTCTACAGTAGCTGCACATCACAAAATATATGGTTCTGCAACAGTTCTCCACACTAGCTCCACATCAGAAAAGTATACCTTCCTTCAACAGTTCACGACACTAGCTCCACATCACAAAACTATACCTTCCTGCAACAGTTATCCACACTAGCTCCACATCACAAAAGTATACCTTCCTGCAACAGTTCGCCACACTAGGTCCGCATCACAAAAGTATACCTTCCTGCAACAGTTCTCCACACTAGCTCCGCATCACAAAACTATACCTTCCTGCAACAGTTCTCCACACTAGCTCCGCATCACAAAACTATATCTTCCTGCAACAGTTCTTCACACTAGCTCCGAATCACAAAACAATACCTTTCTACAACAGTTCTCTATGCTAGGTATACATCACAAAAAAATACGTTTATGCAACAGTTTTCCACACTAGCTCCGAGTGACAAAACTATACCTTCCAGCAACAGTTCTTCACACTAGCTCCGAATCAGAAAACAATACCTTCCTGCAACAGTTCTAAGCACTAGATACACATCACAAATGTATACATTTCTACAACTGTTCTACACACTAGCTCCATATCACCAAACAATACCTTCTTGCAACAGTTCTCTACAAAAGCTCCACAAACAAAACAATACGTTTGTGCAACATTTCTCCACACTGGCTCTGAATCACAAAACTATACCTTCCAGCAAAAGTTCTTCACACTAGCTCCGACTCAAAAAAAAAAAAATACCATTCTGCAACTGTTCTACACACTAGCTCCACATCACAAAACAATACATTTCTGCAACAGTTCTCCACACTGGCGCTGTATCACAAAACTATACCTTCCTGCAACAGTTCTACACACTAGTTCCACATCACAAAACTACACCTTCCTGCAACAATTCTCCACACTAGCTCCGCATCACAAAACTATACCTTCCTGCAACAGTTCTCCACACTATCTCCACCTCACAATACAATAACTTTCTGCAACAGTTCTCTTCAGTAGCTCCACATCACAAAAAAATAAGTTTCTGAAACTGTTCTCCACACTGGCTACACATCACATAATAATACCTTACTGCAACAGTTTCCACACTGGCTCCGAATCACAAAACTATACCTATCTGCAAGAGTTCTCCACACTAGCTCCACATCACAAAACTATAACTTCCTGCAACAGATCTCCACACTAGCTCCACATCACAAAACAATACCTTGCTGCAACTGTTCTACACACTAGCTCCACGTCACAAAACTATACTTTCCTGCAACAGTTCTCCACACTGGGTCCGAATCACAAAACTATACCTTCCTGCAACAGTTCTCCACACTAGCTACACTTCACAAAACAATACTTTTCTGCAACAGTTCTCTACACTAGCTCAACATCACAAAAAATACGTGTCTGCAACAGTTCTCCACACTGGGTCCGAATCACAAAAAAATAACTTCCTGCAACAGGTCTAAAAACTAGATCCACATCACAAAACTATACATTTCTACAACAGTTCTACACACTAGCTCCACATCACAAAACTATACCTTCCTGCAACAGTTCTACACACTATCTCCACATCACAAAAAAATACGTATCTGCAACAGTTCTCCACAATGGGTCCGAACCACAAAACAATACCTTTCTGCAACAGTCCTACACACTAGCTCCACACCATCAAACTATACCTTACTGCAACCGTTCTCCACACTAGCTCCACCTCACAAAACAATACCTTTCTGCAACAGTTCTCTACAGTAGCTGCACATCACAAAACTATACTTTCCTGCAACAGTTCTCCACACTAGCTCCACATCACAAAACTATACCTTCCTGCAACAGTTCTCCACACTAGCTCCGCATCACAAAATATACCTTCCTGCAACAGTTCTCCATATTAGCTCCACATCACAAAACTATACCTTCCTGCAACAGTTCTCCACACTAGCTCCACATCACAAAAGTATACCTTCCTGCAACGGTTCTACACACTAGCTCCACATCACAAAACAATACCTATCTGCAACAGATCTCAAGACTAAACCCACATCACAAAACAATACCTTTCTGCAACAGTTCTCTACACTAGCTCCACATCACAAAACTATACCTTCCTGCATCAGTTCTACACACTAGCTCCACCTCACAAAACAATACCTTCCTGCAACTGTTCTCTACACTAGCTCCACATCAAAAAATTATACCATCCTGCAACAGTTCTATACACTGTCTCTGAATCACAAAACTATACCTTCCAGCACATGTTCTTCACAATAGCTCTGAATCACAAAACCATACCTTCCTGTAACAGTTCTCCACACTAGCTCCACATCACAAATCTATACCTTCCTGCAACAGTTCTACATACTAGCTCCACATCACAAAACTATACCTTCCTTCAACAGTTCTCCACACTAGCTCCACATCACAAAACTATACCTTCCTGTAACAGTTCTCCACACTAGCTCCACATCACAAAACTATACCTTCCTGCAACAGTACAACACACTAGCTCCTCATCACAAAACTATATCTTCCTGCAACTCTTCTACACACTAGCTCCACCTCACAAAACAATACGTTTCTGCAACAGATCTCCACACTAGGTCCACATCACAAAACAATACCTTCCTGAAACAGTTCTCCACAATAGCTCCACATCACAAAAGTTTACCTTCCTGCAACACTTCTCTAAACTAGCTCCACATCACAAAACTATACCTTCCTGCAACAGTTCTCCACACTAGCTCCACATCACAAAACTATACCTTCATGCAACAGTTCTCCACACTAGCTCGATATCACAAAAGTATACTTTCCTGCAACAGTTCTCCACACTAACTCCACATCACAAAAGTATACCTTACTGCAACAGTTTCCCACACTAGCTCCACATCAAAATACTATATTTTCCTGCAACAGATATCCACACTTGCTCCACCTCACAAAACAATACCTTTCTGCAACTGTTCTCTACACTAGCTCCACATCACAAATTTATACCATCCTGCAACAGTTCTATACACTGGCTCTGAATCACAAAACTATACCTTCCAGCAAAAGTTCATCACACTAGATCCGAATCACAAAACCATACCTTTATTCAACAGTTCTACACACTAGATCCACAAAACAAAACAATATGTTTCTGCAACATTTCTCCACACTGGCTCTGAATCACAAAACTATACCTTCTAGCAAACGTTCATCACACAAGCTCCACATCACAAAACAATACGTTTCTGCAACAGTTCTACACAGTGGCTCCTAATCACAATACTATACATTCCTAAAACAGATCTCCACAGTAGCTCCACCTCACAATATAATACCTTTCTGCAACAGTTCTTTACATTAGCTCCACATCACGAAAAAATACGTTTCTGCAACAGTTCTCCACACTGGCTCTGAATCACAAAACTATAACTTCAAGCAACTGTTCTTCACAGTAGCTCTGAATCACAAAACTATACCTTCCAGCAACAGTTCTTCACACTAGCTCCGAATCACAAAACAATACCTTCCTGCAACAGTTCTCCACACTAGCTCCACATCACAAAACTATACCTTTCTGCAACAGTTCTCCACACTAGCTCCACATCACAAAACTATACCTTCCTGCAACAGTTCTACACACTAGCTCCACCTCACAAAACTATACCTTCCTGCAACAGTTCTCCACACTATCTCCACTTCACAAAACAATATCTTTCTGCAACAGTTCTCTACACTAGCTCCACATCACAAAAAATACGTTTCTGCAACAGTTCTCCACACTGGCTCCGAATCACAAAACTATACCTTCCAGCAAAAGTTCTTCACACTAGCTCCGAATCACAAAACAATACCTTTCTGCAACAGTCCTACACACTAGCTCCACATCACCAAACTATACCTTCCTGCAACAGTTCTCCACACTAGCTCCACCTCACAAAACAATACCTTTCTGCAACTGTTCTCTACAGTAGCTGCACATCACAAAACAATACGGTTCTGCACAGTTCTCCACACTAGCTCCACATCACAAAACAATACCTTCCTGCAAAAGTTCTCCACACTAGCTACACATCAAAAAACTATACCTTCCTGCAAGTGTTCTCCAAACTAGCTCCACATCACAAAACTATACGTTGATGAAAAAGTTCTCCACACTAGCTCCACATCACAAATGTATACCTTCCTGCAACAGTTCTCCACACTAGCTCCACATCACAAAACTATACCTTCCTGCAACAGTTCTACACACTAGCTCCACCTCACAAAACAATACCTTTCTGCAACAGATCTCCACACTAGCTCCACATCACAAAACAATACCTTCCTGCAACAGTTCTCCACAATAGCTCCACATCACAAAACTCTACCTTCCTGCAACAGTTCTCCACACTAGCTCCACATCACAAAAGTATACATTCCTGCAACAGTTCTCCACTCTAGCTCCACATCACAAAACTATACCTTCCTGCAACAGTTCTACACACTAGCTCTACCTCACAATACAATACCTTCCTGCAACAGATCTCTACACTAGCTCCACCTCACAAAATAATACCATCCTGCAACAGTTCTATACACTGGCTCTGAATCACAAAACTATACCTTCCAGCAAAAGTTCTTCACACTAGCTCCGAATCACAAAACCATACCTTTATGCAACAGTTCTACACACTAGCTCCACATCACAAAAAAATACCTTTCTGCAACAGTTCTCTATACTAGCTATACATCCCAAAACAATACATTTCTGCAACAGTTTTCAACACTGGCTACGAATCACAAAACTTTACCTTCCAGCATCATTTCTTCACTCTAGCTCTGAATCACAAAACAATACCTTCCTGCAACAGTTCTAAACACTAGCTCCACCTCACAAATAATACCTTTCTGCAACAGTTCTCTACAGTAGCTCAACATCATAAAACAATATGTTTCTGCAACAGTTCTCCACACTGGCTCTGAATCACAAAACTATAGCTTCCAGCAACAGTTTCCACACTGGGTCCGAATCACAAAACTATACCTTATTGCAACAGTTATAAACACTAGCTCCACATCACAAAACTATACCTTCCTACAACAGTTCTACACACTAGCTCCACCTCACAAAACAATACCTTTCTGCAACACTTCTCGACAGTAGCTGCACATCACAAAACAATACGGTTCTGCCAAAGTTCTCCACACTAGCTCCACATCACAAAACCATACCTTCCTGCAACAGTTCTCCACACTAGCTCCATATCACAAAAGTATACCTTCCTGCAACAGTTCTCTATACTAGCTACACATCATAAAACAATACGTTTCTGCAACAGTTTTCCACTCTGGCTCCGAATGACAAAACTATACCTTCCAGCAACAGTTCTTCACACTAGCTCCGAATCACAAAATAATAACTTCCTGCAACAGGTCTAAAAACTAGATCCACATCACAAAACTATACATTTCTACAACAGTTCTACACACTAGCTCCACATCACAAAACTATACCTTCCTGCAACAGTTCTCCACACTATCTCCACCTCACAATACAATAACTTTCTGCAACAGATCTCCACACTAGCTCCACATCACAAAACAATACCTTGCTGCAACTGTTCTACACACTAGCTCCACGTCACAAAACTACACTTTCCTGCAACAGTTCTCCACACTAGGTCCGAATCACAAAACTATACCTTCCTGCAACAGTTCCCCACACTAGCTACACTTCACAAAACAATACTTTTCTGCAACAGTTCTCTACACTAGCTCAACATCACAAAAAATACGTGTCTGCAACAGTTCTCCACACTGGGTCCGAATCACAAAAAAATACCTTTCTGCAACAGTCCTACACACTAGCTCCACACCATCAAACTATACCTTACTGCAACAGTTCTCCACACTAACTCCACCTCACAAAACAATACCTTTCTGCAACAGTTCTCTACAGTAGCTGCACATCACAAAATATATGGTTCTGCAACAGTTCTCCACACTAGCTCCACATCAGAAAAGTATACCTTCCTTCAACAGTTCTCCACACTAGCTCCACATCACAAAACTATACCTTCCTGCAACAGTTATCCACACTAGCTCCACATCACAAAAGTATACCTTCCTGCAACAGTTCGCCACACTAGGTCCGCATCACAAAAGTATACCTTCCTGCAACAGTTCTCCACACTAGCTCCGCATCACAAAACTATACCTTCCTGCAACAGTTCTCCACACTAGTTCCATATCACAAAACTATATCTTCCTGCAACAGTTCTTCACACTAGCTCCGAATCACAAAACAATACCTTTCTACAACAGTTCTCTATGCTAGGTATACATCACAAAAAAATACGTTTCTGCAACAGTTTTCCACACTAGCTCCGAGTGACAAAACTATACCTTCCAGCAACAGTTCTTCACACTAGCTCCGAATCAGAAAACAATACCTTCCTGCAACAGTTCTAAGCACTAGATACACATCACAAATGTATACATTTCTACAACTGTTCTACACACTAGCTCCATATCACCAAACAATACCTTCTTGCAACAGTTCTCTACAATAGCTCCACAAACAAAACAATACGTTTGTGCAACATTTCTCCACACTGGCTCTGAATCACAAAACTATACCTTCCAGCAAAAGTTCTTCACACTAGCTCCGAATCAAAAAAAAAAAAATACCATTCTGCAACTGTTCTACACACTAGCTCCACATCACATAACAATACATTTCTGCAACAGTTCTCCACACTGGCTCTGTATCACAAAACTATACCTTCCTGCAACAGTTCTACACACTAGCTCCACATCATAAAACTACACCTTCCTGCAACAATTCTCCACACTAGCTCCACATCACAAAACTATACCTTCCTGCAACAGTTCTCCACACTATCTCCACCTCACAATACAATAAATTTCTGCAACAGTTCTCTTCAGTAGCTCCACATCACAAAAAAATAAGTTTCTGAAACTGTTCTCCACACTGGCTACACATCACATAATAATACCTTACTGCAACAGTTTCCACACTGGCTCCGAATCACAAAACTATACCTATCTGCAAGAGTTCTCCACACTAGCTCCACATCACAAAACTATAACTTCCTGCAACAGATCTCTACACTAGCTCCACATCACAAAACAATACCTTGCTGCAACTGTTCTACACACTAGCTCCACATCACAAAACTATACTTTCCTGCAACAGTTCTCCACACTGGGTCCGAATCACAAAACTATACCTTCCTGCAACAGTTCTCCACACTAGCTACACCTCACAAAACAATACCTTTCTGCAACAGTTCTCTATACTAGCTCCACATCACAAAACAATACGTGTCTGCAACAGTTCTCCACACTGGGTCCGAATCACAAAAAAATAAATTTCTGCAACAGTTCTCCACACTAGCTCCACATCACAAAACTATACCTTCCTGCAACAGTTCTCCACACTAGCTCCAAATCACAAAACTATACCTTCCTGCAACAGTTCTACACACTAGCTCCACATCACAAAAAATACGTGTCTGCAACAGTTCTCCACAATGGGTCCGAATCACAAAACAATACCTTTCTGCAACAGTCCTACACACTAGCTCCACACCATCAAACTATACCTTACTGCAACCGTTCTCCACACTAGCTCCACCTCACAAAACAATACCTTTCTGCAACAGTTCTCTACAGTAGCTGCACATCACAAAATTATACCTTCCTGCAACAGTTCTCCACACTAGCTCCACATCACAAAACTATACCTTCCTGCAACAGTTCTCCACACTAGCTCCGCATCACAAAATATACCTTCCTGCAACAGTTCTCCACACTAGCTCCACATCACAAAACTATACCTTCCTGCAACAGTTCTCCACACTAGCTCCACATCACAAAAGTATACCTTCCTGCAACGGTTCTACACACCAGCTCCACATCACAAAACAATACCTATCTGCAACAGATCTCAAGACTAAATCCACATCACAAAACAATACCTTTCTGCAACAGTTCTCTACACTAGCTCCACATCACAAAACTATACCTTCCTGCATCCGTTCTACACACTAGCTCCACCTCACAAAACAATACCTTCCTGCAACTGTTCTCTACACTAGCTCCACATCAAAAAATTATACCATCCTGCAACAGTTCTATACACTGTCTCTGAATCACAAAACTATACCTTCCAGCACATGTTCTTCACAATAGCTCTGAATCACAAAACCATACCTTCCTGTAACAGTTCTCCAC
Organism: Microtus obscurus; assembly: GCA_963919715.1. Classification (NCBI taxonomy): domain Eukaryota; kingdom Metazoa; phylum Chordata; class Mammalia; order Rodentia; family Cricetidae; genus Microtus; species Microtus obscurus. Next base: position 19,165 of record CAWTZC010000442.1, on the reverse strand, counting down.
ACTAGCTCCACATCACAAATCTATACCTTCCTGCAACAGTTCTACATACTAGCTCCACATCACAAAACTATACCTTCCTTCAACAGTTCTCCACACTAGCTCCACATCACAAAACTATACCTTCCTGTAACAGTTCTCCACACTAGCTCCACATCACAAAACTATACCTTCCTGCAACAGTACAACACACTAGCTCCTCATCACAAAACTATATCTTCCTGCAACTCTTCTACACACTAGCTCCACCTCACAAAACAATACGTTTCTGCAACAGATCTCCACACTAGGTCCACATCACAAAACAATACCTTCCTGAAACAGTTCTCCACAATAGCTCCACATCACAAAAGTTTACCTTCCTGCAACACTTCTCTAAACTAGCTCCACATCACAAAACTATACCTTCCTGCAACAGTTCTCCACACTAGCTCCACATCACAAAACTATACCTTCATGCAACAGTTCTCCACACTAGCTCGATATCACAAAAGTATACTTTCCTGCAACAGTTCTCCACACTAACTCCACATCACAAAAGTATACCTTACTGCAACAGTTTCCCACACTAGCTCCACATCAAAATACTATATTTTCCTGCAACAGATATCCACACTTGCTCCACCTCACAAAACAATACCTTTCTGCAACTGTTCTCTACACTAGCTCCACATCACAAATTTATACCATCCTGCAACAGTTCTATACACTGGCTCTGAATCACAAAACTATACCTTCCAGCAAAAGTTCATCACACTAGATCCGAATCACAAAACCATACCTTTATTCAACAGTTCTACACACTAGATCCACAAAACAAAACAATATGTTTCTGCAACATTTCTCCACACTGGCTCTGAATCACAAAACTATACCTTCTAGCAAACGTTCATCACACAAGCTCCACATCACAAAACAATACGTTTCTGCAACAGTTCTACACAGTGGCTCCTAATCACAATACTATACATTCCTAAAACAGATCTCCACAGTAGCTCCACCTCACAATATAATACCTTTCTGCAACAGTTCTTTACATTAGCTCCACATCACGAAAAAAATACGTTTCTGCAACAGTTCTCCACACTGGCTCTGAATCACAAAACTATAACTTCAAGCAACAGTTCTTCACAGTAGCTCTGAATCACAAAACTATACCTTCCAGCAACAGTTCTTCACACTAGCTCCGAATCACAAAACAATACCTTCCTGCAACAGTTCTCCACACTAGCTCCACATCACAAAACTATACCTTTCTGCAACAGTTCTGCACACTAGCTCCACATCACAAAACTATACCTTCCTGCAACAGTTCTACACACTAGCTCAACATCACAAAACTATACCTTCCTGCAACAGTTCTCCACACTACCTCCACTTCACAAAACAATAACTTTCTGCAACAGTTCTCTACACTAGCTCCACATCACAAAAAATACGTTTCTGCAACAGTTCTCCACACTGGCTCCGAATCACAAAACTATACCTTCCAGCAAAAGTTCTTCACACTAGCTCCGAATCACAAAACAATACCTTTCTGCAACAGTCCTACACACTAGCTCCACATCACCAAACTATACCTTCCTGCAACAGTTCTCCACACTAGCTCCACCTCACAAAACAATACCTTTCTGCAACTGTTCTCTACAGTAGCTGCACATCACAAAACAATACGGTTCTGCACAGTTCTCCACACTAGCTCCACATCACAAAACAATACCTTCCTGCAAAAGTTCTCCACACTAGCTACACATCAAAAAACTATACCTTCCTGCAAGTGTTCTCCAAACTAGCTCCACATCACAAAACTATACGTTGATGAAAAAGTTCTCCACACTAGCTCCACATCACAAATGTATACGTTCCTGCAACAGTTCTCCACACTAGCTCCACATCACAAAACTATACCTTCCTGCAACAGTTCTACACACTAGCTCCACCTCACAAAACAATACCTTTCTGCAACAGATCTCCACACTAGCTCCACATCACAAAACAATACCTTCCTGCAACAGTTCTCCACAATAGCTCCACATCACAAAACTCTACCTTCCTGCAACAGTTCTCCACACTAGCTCCACATCACAAAAGTATACATTCCTGCAACAGTTCTCTACTCTAGCACCACATCACAAAACTATACCTTCCTGCAACAGTTCTACACACTAGCTCTACCTCACAATACAATACCTTCCTGCAACAGATCTCTACACTAGCTCCACCTCACAAAATAATACCATCCTGCAACAGTTCTATACACTATCTCTGAATCACAAAACTATACCTTCCAGCAAATTTCTTCACACTAGCTCTGAATCACAAAACCATACCTTTATGCAACAGTTCTACACACTAGCTCCACATCACAAAAAAATACCTTTCTGCAACAGTTCTCTATACTAGCTATACATCCCAAAACAATACATTTCTGCAACAGTTTTCAACACTGGCTACGAATCACAAAACTTTACCTTCCAGCATCATTTCTTCACTCTAGCTCTGAATCACAAAACAATACCTTCCTGCAACAGTTCTAAACACTAGCTCCACCTCACAAATAATACCTTTCTGCAACAGTTCTCTCACAGTAGCTCAACATCATAAAACAATATGTTTCTGCAACAGTTCTCCACACTGGCTCTGAATCACAAAACTATAGCTTCCAGCAACAGTTTCCACACTGGGTCCGAATCACAAAACTATACCTTATTGCAACAGTTATAAACACTAGCTCCACATCACAAAACTATACCTTCCTACAACAGTTCTACACACTAGCTCCACCTCACAAAACAATACCTTTCTGCAACACTTCTCGACAGTAGCTGCACATCACAAAACAATACGGTTCTGCCAAAGTTCTCCACACTAGCTCCACATCACAAAACCATACCTTCCTGCAACAGTTCTCCACACTAGCTCCATATCACAAAAGTATACCTTCCTGCAACAGTTCTCCACACTAGCTCCACATCTCAAAACTATACCTTCCTGCAACAGTTATCTACACTAGCTCCACATCACAAAAGTATACCTTCCTGCTACAATTCTCCACACTAGCTCCACATCCCAAAACTATATTTTCCTGCAACAGTCTCCACACTAGCTCCACATCACAAAACCATACCTTTCTGCAACAGTTCACTATACTAGCTATACATCACAAAACAATACGTTTCTGCAACAGATTTCCACACTGGCTCCGAATAATAAAACTATACCTTCCTGCAACAATTCTCCACACTAGCTCCACATCCCAAACCTATATTTTCCTGCAACAGTTCTCCACACTAGCTCCACATCTCAAAACTATACCTTCCTGCAACAGTTCTAAACACTAGCTACAGCTTCTCATTTCAGAGTAACATATGTGCATTTCTCACAAAAGCATTTCATGAAATTCTTACAATTTCAGAAGAACGTGATTATCTTCCAAAGTAAAGCTTCTAGAGAAAAAATGAACTCTGTTCTAAATTTGAACAGTATTTAGACATATTACAAACTACGGCTTCTCATTTCAGAGTAACACTGTGTGTTTCTCACAAAAGCATTTCATGAAATTCTTACCTTTTAAAATGAACATGATTTTCTGTCAATGTAAAGCTTCTACAGAGAAAATGTACACAGCGCTAACTTCTAACAATAGTGTAACCTATCCCAAATAACAACTTCTAATTTCTGAGTAACACATGTGCGTTTCTCACAAAGGGATTTCAACAAATTCTTACCCTTCCAAAGAACGTGATTATCTTTCAAAGTAAAGTTTTAACAGAGAAAATGAACACTGCTTTAACTTCGGAACAGTACTTTGAAACATTCCAAACTTGGGCTTCTTATTTCAGAGTAACACTTGTGCCTTTCTCACAAAAGGATTTCATGAAATTCTTACAATTTCAGAAGAACGTGATTATCTTCCAAAGTAAACCTTCTAGACAGAAAATGAACTCTGTTCTAACTTTGAACAGTATTTTGACATATTCCAAACTACGGCTTCTCATTTCAGAGTAACACTGTGTGTTTCTCACAAAAGCATTTCATGAAATTCTTACCTTTTAAAATGAACGTGATTTTCTGTCAATGTAAAGCTTCTACAGAGAAAATGAACACAGCACTAACTTCTAACAATAGTGTAACCTATCCCAAATAAAAACTTCTAATTTCAGAGTACCACATGTGGGTTTCTCAAAAAAGGATTTCAAGAAATTCTTACCCTTCCAAAGAACGTGATTATCTTTCAAAGTAAAGTTTTAACAGAGAAAATGAACACTGCTTTAACTTCGAACAGTACTTTGAAACATCCCAAACTAGGGCTTCTCATTTCAGAGTAACACTTGTGCATTTGTCACAAAAAGGATTTCAAGAAATTCCTACCTTTCCAAAGACAGTGATTATCTTTGACAGTAAAGCTTCTAGATAAAAAAATAAACACTGCTCAAACTTCGAACAGGACTTTGACCAATCCCAAACTAGGGCTTCTCATTTCAGAATAAAACTTGTGCGTTTCTAACAGAAGCATTTCATGAAATTCTTACCATTTCAAGAGAACGTGATTATCTTTCAAAGTAAAGCTTCGAGAGAGAAAATGAACTCCGCTCTAACTTTGAACAGTATTTAGATATATTCCAAACTACGGCTTCTTGTTTCAGAGTAACACTTGTGCGTTTCTCACAAAAGCATTTCATGAAATTCTTACCCTTTCATGAGAACGTAATTATCTTTCAAAGTAAAGCTTCTAGAGAGAAAATGAACACTGCTCTAACTTGGAAGAGTACGTTGACATATGCCAAACTGTGGCTTCTCATTTCAGAGAAACACATGTGTGTTTCTCACAAAAGCATTTCATGAATTTCTTACACTTTCAAAAGAATGTGATTATCTTTCCAAGAAAAGCTTCTAGAGAGACAAAGAACTCTGCACTTACTTCGAATAGTACGTTGACATATGCCAAACTACGGCTTCTCATTTCAGAGTAACCCATGAGTGTTTCTCACAAAAAGCATTTCATGAAATTCTCACCTTTTCAAAGGAACATGATTATCTATCAAAGTAAAGCTTCTGTAGAGAAAAAGAACTCTGCTCTAACTTCGAACAGTATGTTGACATATGCCAAACTGTGTCTTCTCATTTCAGAGTAACATATGTGTGTTTCTCACAAAATCATTTCATGAAATTCTTACCTTTTAAAATGAACATGATTTTCTGTCAATGTACAGCTTCTACAGAGAAAATGAACACAGAGCTAACTTCTAACAATAGTGTAACCTATCCCGAATAACAACTTCTAATTTCTGAGTAACACATGTGTGTTTCTCACAAAAGGATTTCAAGAAATTTTTAACCTTCTAAAGAACGTGATTATGTTTCAAAGTAAAGTTTCTACAGAGAAAATGAACACTGCTTTAACTTCGAAGAGTACTTTGAAACATCCCAAACTATTGCTTCTCATTTCAGAGTAACACTTGTGCATTTGTCACAAAAGGATTTCAAGAAATTCTTACCTATCCAAAGAAAGTGATTTTCTTTCACAATAAAGCTTCTAGAGAGAAAATGAACACTGCTCTAACTTGGAACAGTACTTTGACACAACTCAAACTAGGGCTTCTCATTTCAGAGTAACACATCTGCTTTTCTCACTGCATTTCATGAAATTCTTACCCTTTCAAAAGAACGTGATTATCTTTCAAAGTAAAGGTTTGAAAGATAAAATGAACTCTGCTCTAACTTTGAACAGTATTTAGATATATTCCAAACTACGGCTTCTCATTTCAGAGTAACACTTATGTGTTACTCTCAAAAGCATTTCATTAAATTCTTACCCTTTCAAGAGAATGTGATTATCTTTCAAAGTAAAGGTTCTAGGGAGACAATGAACTCTGCACTTACTTCGAAAAGTACGTTGACATATCCCAAACTAGGGCTTCTCATTTCAGAGTAACCCATGAGTGTTTCTCACAAAAGCATTTCATGAAATGTTTTATCTTTCAATTTAAAGCTTCAACACAGAAAATGAACACTGAGCTAACTTTTACCAATAGTGTAACATATCCCGAATAACAACTTCTCATTTCAGAGTAACTAACTCATGTGCGTTGCTCACAAAAGTATTTCATGAAATTATTACCCTTTCAGAAGAAGGAGATTATCTTTCAAATAAGCTTCTAGAGAGAAAATGAACACTGCTCTAACTTTGAACAGTATTTAGACATATTCCAAGCTACGGCTTCTCATTTCAGAGTAACACATGTGCGTTTCTCACAAAAGCATTTCATGAAATTCTTACAATTTCAGAAGAACGTGATTATCTTTCAAAGTGAAGCTTCGAGAGAGAAAATGAACTCTGCTCTAACTTTGAACAGTATTTAGATATATTCCAAACTACGGCTTACATTTCAGAATAACACTTGTGCGTTTCTCACAAAAGCATTTCATGAAATTCTTACCCTTTCATGAGAACGGAATTATCTTTCAAAGTAAAGCTTCTAGAGAGACAATGAACTCTGCACTTACTTCGAACAGTACGTTGACATATGCCAAACTACGGCTTCTCATTTCAGAGTAACCCATGAGTGTTTCTCACAAAAGCATTTCATAAAATTTTTTATCGTTCAATGTAAAGCTTCAACACAGAAAATGAACACTGCGCTAACTTCTAACAATAGTGTAACATATCCCGAATATCAACTTCTCATTTCACAGTAACACTTGTGCATTTCTCACAAAAGCATTTCATGAAATACTTACCCTTAAAGAAGAATGTGATTATCTTTCAGTTAAGCTTCTAGAGAAAAATTAACACAGTGCTAACTTCTAACAATAATGTAAGTTATTCCGAATAACAACTTCTCATTTCTTAGTAACACATGTGCGTTTCTCACAAAAGGATTTCAAGAAATTCTTACCATTCCAAAGAAAGTGATTATCTTTCAAAGTAAAGTTTCTACAGAGAAAATGAACACTGCTTTAACTTCGAACAGTACTTTGACAAATCCCAAACTAGGGCTTCTCATTTCAGAGTAACAACACTGCCTTTCTCACAAAAGCATTTCATGAAATTCTAACCCTTTCAAGAGAACGTGATTATCTTTCAAAGTAAAGCTTCTAGAGAAAAAATGAACTCTGCTCAAACTTTGAACAGTATTTAGACATATTCCAAACTACGGCTTCTCATTTCAGAGTAACACTGTGTGTTTCTCACAAAAGCATTTCATGAAATTCTTACCTTTTAAAATGAACGTGATTTTCTGTCAATGTAAAGCTTCTACAGAGAAAATGAACACAGCGCTAACTTCTAACAATAGTGTAACCTATCCCAAATAAAAACTTCTAATTTCAGAGTACCACATGTGGGTTTCTCAAAAAAAGGATTTCAAGAAATTCTTACCCTTCCAAAAAGAACGTGATTATCTTTCAAAGTAAAGTTTTAACAGAGAAAATGAACACTGCTTTAACTTCGAACAGTACTTTGAAACATCCCAAACTAGGGCTTCTCATTTCAGAGTAACACTTGTGCATTTGTCACAAAAGGATTTCAAGAAATTCCTACCTTTCCAAAGACAGTGATTATCTTTGACAGTAAAGCTTCTAGATAAAAAATAAACACTGCTCAAACTTCGAACAGGACTTTGACCAATCCCAAACTAGGGCTTCTCATTTCAGAATAAAACTTGTGCGTTTCTATCAGAAGCATTTCATGAAATTCTTACCATTTCAAGAGAACGTGATTATCTTTCAAAGTAAAGCTTCGAGAGAGAAAATGAACTCCGCTCTAACTTTGAACAGTATTTAGATATATTCCAAACTACGGCTTCTTGTTTCAGAGTAACACTTGTGCGTTTCTCACAAAGCATTTCATGAAATTCTTACCCTTTCATGAGAACGTAATTATCTTTCAAAGTAAAGCTTCTAGAGAGAAAATGAACACTGCTCTAACTTGGAAGAGTACGTTGACATATGCCAAACTGTGGCTTCTCATTTCAGAGAAACACATGTGTGTTTCTCACAAAAGCATTTCATGAATTTCTTACACTTTCAAAAGAATGTGATTATCTTTCCAAGAAAAGCTTCTAGAGAGACAAAGAACTCTGCACTTACTTCGAATAGTACGTTGACATATGCCAAACTACGGCTTCTCATTTCAGAGTAACCCATGAGTGTTTCTCACAAAAAGCATTTCATGAAATTCTCACCTTTTCAAAGGAACATGATTATCTATCAAAGTAAAGCTTCTGTAGAGAAAAAGAACTCTGCTCTAACTTCGAACAGTATGTTGACATATGCCAAACTGTGTCTTCTCATTTCAGAGTAACATATGTGTGTTTCTCACAAAATCATTTCATGAAATTCTTACCTTTTAAAATGAACATGATTTTCTGTCAATGTACAGCTTCTACAGAGAAAATGAACACAGAGCTAACTTCTAACAATAGTGTAACCTATCCCGAATAACAACTTCTAATTTCTGAGTAACACATGTGTGTTTCTCACAAAAGGATTTCAAGAAATTTTTAACCTTCTAAAGAACGTGATTATGTTTCAAAGTAAAGTTTCTACAGAGAAAATGAACACTGCTTTAACTTCGAAGAGTACTTTGAAACATCCCAAACTATTGCTTCTCATTTCAGAGTAACACTTGTGCATTTGTCACAAAAGGATTTCAAGAAATTCTTACCTATCCAAAGAAAGTGATTTTCTTTCACAATAAAGCTTCTAGAGAGAAAATGAACACTGCTCTAACTTGGAACAGTACTTTGACACAACTCAAACTAGGGCTTCTCATTTCAGAGTAACACATCTGCTTTTCTCACTGCATTTCATGAAATTCTTACCCTTTCAAAAGAACGTGATTATCTTTCAAAGTAAAGGTTTGAAAGATAAAATGAACTCTGCTCTAACTTTGAACAGTATTTAGATATATTCCAAACTACGGCTTCTCATTTCAGAGTAACACTTATGTGTTACTCTCAAAAGCATTTCATTAAATTCTTACCCTTTCAAGAGAATGTGATTATCTTTCAAAGTAAAGGTTCTAGGGAGACAATGAACTCTGCACTTACTTCGAACAGTACGTTGACATATCCCAAACTAGGGCTTCTCATTTCAGAGTAACCCATGAGTGTTTCTCACAAAAGCATTTCATGAAATTTTTTATCTTTCAATTTAAAGCTTCAACACAGAAAATGAACACTGCACTAACTTCTACCAATAGTGTAACATATCCCGAATAACAACTTCTCATTTTCAGAGTAACTAACTCATGTGCGTTGCTCACAAAAGTATTTCATGAAATTCTTACCCTTTCAGAAGAAGGAGATTATCTTTCAAATAAGCTTCTAGAGAGAAAATGAACACTGCTCTAACTTTGAACAGTATTTAGACATATTCCAAACTACGGCTTCTCATTTCAGAGTAACACATGTGCGTTTCTCACAATAGCATTTCATGAAATTCTTACAATTTCAGAAGAACGTGATTATCTTTCACGTGAAGCTTCGAGAGAGAAAATGAACTCTGCTCTAACTTTGAACAGTATTTAGATATATTCCAAACTACGGCTTACATTTCAGAATAACACTTGTGCGTTTCTCACAAAAGCATTTCATGAAATTCTTACCCTTTCATGAGAACGGAATTATCTTTCAAAGTAAAGCTTCTAGAGAGACAATGAACTCTGCACTTACTTCAACAGTACGTTGACATATGCCAAACTACGGCTTCTCATTTCAGAGTAACCCATGAGTGTTTCTCACAAAAGCATTTCATAAAATTTTTTATCGTTCAATGTAAAGCTTCAACACAGAAAATGAACACTGCGCTAACTTCTAACAATAGTGTAACATATCCCGAATATCAACTTCTCATTTCACAGTAACACTTGTGCATTTCTCACAAAAGCATTTCATGAAATACTTACCCTTAAAGAAGAATGTGATTATCTTTCAGTTAAGCTTCTAGAGAGAAAATTAACACAGTGCTAACTTCTAACAATAATGTAAGTTATTCCGAATAACAACTTCTCATTTCTTAGTAACACATGTGCGTTTCTCACAAAAGGATTTCAAGAAATTCTTACCATTCCAAAGAAAGTGATTATCTTTCAAAGTAAAGTTTCTACAGAGAAAATGAACACTGCTTTAACTTCGAACAGTACTTTGACAAATCCCAAACTAGGGCTTCTCATTTCAGAGTAACAACACTGCCTTTCTCACAAAAGCATTTCATGAAATTCTAACCCTTTCAAGAGAACGTGATTATCTTTCAAAGTAAAGCTTCTAGAGAAAAAATGAACTCTGCTCTAACTTTGAACAGTATTTAGACATATTCCAAACTACGGCTTCTCATTTCAGAGTAACACTGTGTGTTTCTCACAAAAGCATTTCATGAAATTCTTACCTTTTAAAATGAACGTGATTTTCTGTCAATGTAAAGCTTCTACAGAGAAAATGAACACAGCGCTAACTTCTAAAAATAGTGTAACCTATCCCAAATAAAAACTTCTAATTTCAGAGTACCACATGTGCGTTTCTCAAAAAAGGATTTCAAGAAATTCTTACCCTTCCAAAGAACGTGATTATCTTTCAAAGTAAAGTTTTAACAGAGAAAATGAACACTGCTTTAACTTCGAACAGTACTTTGAAACATCCCAAACTAGGGCTTCTCATTTCAGAGTAACACTTGTGCATTTGTCACAAAAGGATTTCAAGAAATTCCTACCTTTCCAAAGACAGTGATTATCTTTGACAGTAAAGCTTCTAGATAAAAAATAAACACTGCTCAAACTTCGAACAGGACTTTGACCAATCCCAAACTAGGGCTTCTCATTTCAGAATAAAACTTGTGCGTTTCTAACAGAAGCATTTCATGAAATTCTTACCATTTCAAGAGAACGTGATTATCTTTCAAAGTAAAGCTTCGAGAGAGAAAAATGAACTCCGCTCTAACTTTGAACAGTATTTAGATATATTCCAAACTACGGCTTCTTGTTTCAGAGTAACACTTGTGCGTTTCTCACAAAAGCATTTCATGAAATTCTTACCCTTTCATGAGAACGTAATTATCTTTCAAAGTAAAGCTTCTAGAGAGAAAATGAACACTGCTCTAACTTGGAAGAGTACGTTGACATATGCCAAACTGTGGCTTCTCATTTCAGAGAAACACATGTGTGTTTCTCACAAAAGCATTTCATGAATTTCTTACACTTTCAAAAGAATGTGATTATCTTTCCAAGAAAAGCTTCTAGAGAGACAAAGAACTCTGCACTTACTTCGAATAGTACGTTGACATATGCCAAACTACGGCTTCTCATTTCAGAGTAACCCATGAGTGTTTCTCACAAAAGCATTTCATGAAATTCTCACCTTTTCAAAGGAACATGATTATCTATCAAAGTAAAGCTTCTGTAGAGAAAAAGAACTCTGCTCTAACTTCGAACAGTATGTTGACATATGCCAAACTGTGTCTTCTCATTTCAGAGTAACATATGTGTGTTTCTCACAAAATCATTTCATGAAATTCTTACCTTTTAAAATGAACATGATTTTCTGTCAATGTACAGCTTCTACAGAGAAAATGAACACAGAGCTAACTTCTAACAATAGTGTAACCTATCCCGAATAACAACTTCTAATTTCTGAGTAACACATGTGTGTTTCTCACAAAAGGATTTCAAGAAATTTTTAACCTTCTAAAGAACGTGATTATGTTTCAAAGTAAAGTTTCTACAGAGAAAATGAACACTGCTTTAACTTCGAAGAGTACTTTGAAACATCCCAAACTATTGCTTCTCATTTCAGAGTAACACTTGTGCATTTGTCACAAAAAGGATTTCAAGAAATTCTTACCTATCCAAAGAAAGTGATTTTCTTTCACAATAAAGCTTCTAGAGAGAAAATGAACACTGCTCTAACTTGGAACAGTACTTTGACACAACTCAAACTAGGGCTTCTCATTTCAGAGTAACACATCTGCTTTTCTCACTGCATTTCATGAAATTCTTACCCTTTCAAAAGAACGTGATTATCTTTCAAAGTAAAGGTTTGAAAGATAAAATGAACTCTGCTCTAACTTTGAACAGTATTTAGATATATTCCAAACTACGGCTTCTCATTTCAGAGTAACACTTATGTGTTACTCTCAAAAGCATTTCATTAAATTCTTACCCTTTCAAGAGAATGTGATTATCTTTCAAAGTAAAGGTTCTAGGGAGACAATGAACTCTGCACTTACTTCGAACAGTACGTTGACATATCCCAAACTAGGGCTTCTCATTTCAGAGTAACCCATGAGTGTTTCTCACAAAAGCATTTCATGAAATTTTTTATCTTTCAATTTAAAGCTTCAACACAGAAAAATGAACACTGCACTAACTTCTACCAATAGTGTAACATATCCCGAATAACAACTTCTCATTTCAGAGTAACTAACTCATGTGCGTTGCTCACAAAAGTATTTCATGAAATTCTTACCCTTTCAGAAGAAGGAGATTATCTTTCAAATAAGCTTCTAGAGAGAAAATGAACACTGCTCTAACTTTGAACAGTATTTAGACATATTCCAAACTACGGCTTCTCATTTCAGAGTAACACATGTGCGTTTCTCACAATAGCATTTCATGAAATTCTTACAATTTCAGAAGAACGTGATTATCTTTCAAAGTGAAGCTTCGAGAGAGAAAATGAACTCTGCTCTAACTTTGAACAGTATTTAGATATATTCCAAACTACGGCTTACATTTCAGAATAACACTTGTGCGTTTCTCACAAAAGCATTTCATGAAATTCTTACCCTTTCATGAGAACGGAATTATCTTTCAAAGTAAAGCTTCTAGAGAGACAATGAACTCTGCACTTACTTCGAACAGTACGTTGACATATGCCAAACTACGGCTTCTCATTTCAGAGTAACCCATGAGTGTTTCTCACAAAAGCATTTCATAAAATTTTTTATCGTTCAATGTAAAGCTTCAACACAGAAAATGAACACTGCGCTAACTTAACAATAGTGTAACATATCCCGAATATCAACTTCTCATTTCACAGTAACACTTGTGCATTTCTCACAAAAGCATTTCATGAAATACTTACCCTTAAAGAAGAATGTGATTATCTTTCAGTTAAGCTTCTAGAGAGAAAATTAACACAGTGCTAACTTCTAACAATAATGTAAGTTATTCCGAATAACAACTTCTCATTTCTTAGTAACACATGTGCGTTTCTCACAAAAGGATTTCAAGAAATTCTTACCATTCCAAAGAAAGTGATTATCTTTCAAAAGTAAAGTTTCTACAGAGAAAATGAACACTGCTTTAACTTCGAACAGTACTTTGACAAATCCCAAACTAGGGCTTCTCATTTCAGAGTAACAACACTGCCTTTCTCACAAAAGCATTTCATGAAATTCTAACCCTTTCAAGAGAACGTGATTATCTTTCAAAGTAAAGCTTCTAGAGAAAAATGAACTCTGCTCAAACTTTGAACAGTATTTAGACATATTCCAAACTACGGCTTCTCATTTCAGAGTAACACTGTGTGTTTCTCACAAAAAGCATTTCATGAAATTCTTACCTTTTAAAATGAACGTGATTTTCTGTCAATGTAAAGCTTCTACAGAGAAAATGAACACAGCGCTAACTTCTAACAATAGTGTAACCTATCCCAAATAAAAACTTCTAATTTCAGAGTACCACATGTGCGTTTCTCAAAAAAGGATTTCAAGAAATTCTTACCCTTCCAAAGAACGTGATTATCTTTCAAAGTAAAGTTTTAACAGAGAAAATGAACACTGCTTTAACTTCGAACAGTACTTTGAAACATCCCAAACTAGGGCTTCTCATTTCAGGGTAACACTTGTGCGTTTGTCACAAAAGGATTTCAAGAAATTCCTACCTTTCCAAAGACAGTGATTATCTTTGACAGTAAAGCTTCTAGATAAAAAATAAACACTGCTCAAACTTCGAACAGGACTTTGACCAATCCCAAACTAGGGCTTCTCATTTCAGAATAAAACTTGTGCGTTTCTAACAGAAGCATTTCATGAAATTCTTACCATTTCAAGAGAACGTGATTATCTTTCAAAGTAAAGCTTCGAGAGAGAAAATGAACTCCGCTCTAACTTTGAACAGTATTTAGACATATTCCAAACTACGGCTTCTTGTTTCAGAGTAACACTTGTGCGTTTCTCACAAAAGCATTTCATGAAATTCTTACCCTTTCATGAGAACGTAATTATCTTTCAAAGTAAAGCTTCTAGAGAGAAAATGAACACTGCTCTAACTTGGAAGAGTACGTTGACATATGCCAAACTGTGGCTTCTCATTTCAGAGAAACACATGTGTGTTTCTCACAAAAGCATTTCATGAATTTCTTACACTTTCAAAAGAATGTGATTATCTTTCCAAGAAAAGCTTCTAGAGAGACAAAGAACTCTGCACTTACTTCGAATAGTACGTTGACATATGCCAAACTACGGCTTCTCATTTCAGAGTAACCCATGAGTGTTTCTCACAAAAGCATTTCATGAAATTCTCACCTTTTCAAAGGAACATGATTATCTATCAAAGTAAAGCTTCTGTAGAGAAAAAGAACTCTGCTCTAACTTCGAACAGTATGTTGACATATGCCAAACTGTGTCTTCTCATTTCAGAGTAACATATGTGTGTTTCTCACAAAATCATTTCATGAAATTCTTACCTTTTAAAATGAACATGATTTTCTGTCAATGTACAGCTTCTACAGAAAAATGAACACAGAGCTAACTTCTAACAATAGTGTAACCTATCCCGAATAACAACTTCTAATTTCTGAGTAACACATGTGTGTTTCTCACAAAAGGATTTCAAGAAATTTTTAACCTTCTAAAGAACGTGATTATGTTTCAAAGTAAAGTTTCTACAGAGAAAATGAACACTGCTTTAACTTCCGAAGAGTACTTTGAAACATCCCAAACTATTGCTTCTCATTTCAGAGTAACACTTGTGCATTTGTCACAAAAGGATTTCAAGAAATTCTTACCTATCCAAAGAAAGTGATTTTCTTTCACAATAAAGCTTCTAGAGAGAAAATGAACACTGCTCTAACTTGGAACAGTACTTTGACACAACTCAAACTAGGGCTTCTCATTTCAGAGTAACACATCTGCTTTTCTCACTGCATTTCATGGAAATTCTTACCCTTTCAAAAGAACGTGATTATCTTTCAAAGTAAAGGTTTGAAAGATAAAATGAACTCTGCTCTAACTTTGAACAGTATTTAGATATATTCCAAACTACGGCTTCTCATTTCAGAGTAACACTTATGTGTTACTCTCAAAAGCATTTCATTAAATTCTTACCCTTTCAAGAGAATGTGATTATCTTTCAAAGTAAAGGTTCTAGGGAGACAATGAACTCTGCACTTACTTGAACAGTACGTTGACATATCCCAAACTAGGGCTTCTCATTTCAGAGTAACCCATGAGTGTTTCTCACAAAAAGCATTTCATGAAATTTTTTATCTTTCAATTTAAAGCTTCAACACAGAAAATGAACACTGCACTAACTTCTACCAATAGTGTAACATATCCCGAATAACAACTTCTCATTTCAGAGTAACTAACTCATGTGCGTTGCTCACAAAAGCATTTCATGAAATTCTTACCCTTTCAGAAGAACGAGATTATCTTTCAAATAAGCTTCTAGAGAGAAAATGAACACTGCTCTAACTTTGAACAGTATTTAGACATATTCCAAACTACGGCTTCTCATTTCAGAGTAACACATGTGCGTTTCTCACAAAAGCATTTCATGAAATTCTCACCCTTTCAAGAGAACGTGATTATCTTTCAAAGTAAAGCTTCTAGAGAAAAAATGAACTCTGCTCAAACTTTGAACATTATTTAGACATATTCCAAACTACGTCTTCTCATTTCAGAGTAACACTGTGTGTTTCTCACAAAAGCATTTCATGAAATTCTTACCTTTTAAAATGAACGTGATTTTCTGTCAATGTAAAGCTTCTACAGAGAAAATGAACACAGCGCTAACTTCTAACAATAGTGTAACCTATCCCAAATAAAAACTTCTAATTTCAGAGTACCACATGTGGGTTTCTCAAAAAAGGATTTCAAGAAATTCTTACCCTTCCAAAGAACGTGATTATCTTTCAAAGTAAAGTTTTAACAGAGAAAATGAACACTGCTTTAACTTCGAACAGTACTTTGAAACATCCCAAACTAGGGCTTCTCATTTCAGAGTAACACGTGCATTTGTCACAAAAGGATTTCAAGAAATTCCTACCTTTCCAAAGACAGTGATTATCTTTGACAGTAAAGCTTCTAGATAAAAAATAAACACTGCTCAAACTTCGAACAGGACTTTGACCAATCCCAAACTAGGGCTTCTCATTTCAGAATAAAACTTGTGCGTTTCTAACAGAAGCATTTCATGAAATTCTTACCATTTCAAGAGAACGTGATTATCTTTCAAAGTAAAGCTTCGAGAGAGAAAATGAACTCCGCTCTAACTTTGAACAGTATTTAGATATATTCCAAACTACGGCTTCTTGTTTCAGAGTAACACTTGTGCGTTTCTCACAAAAGCATTTCATGAAATTCTTACCCTTTCATGAGAACGTAATTATCTTTCAAAGTAAAGCTTCTAGAGAGAAAATGAACACTGCTCTAACTTTGAAGAGTACGTTGACATATGCCAAACTGTGGCTTCTCATTTCAGAGAAACACATGTGTGTTTCTCACAAAAGCATTTCATGAATTTCTTACACTTTCAAAAGAATGTGATTATCTTTCCAAGAAAAGCTTCTAGAGAGACAAAGAACTCTGCACTTACTTCGAATAGTACGTTGACATATGCCAAACTACGGCTTCTCATTTCAGAGTAACCCATGAGTGTTTCTCACAAAAGCATTTCATGAAATTCTCACCTTTTCAAAGGAACATGATTATCTATCAAAGTAAAGCTTCTGTAGAGAAAAAGAACTCTGCTCTAACTTCGAACAGTATGTTGACATATGCCAAACTGTGTCTTCTCATTTCAGAGTAACATATGTGTGTTTCTCACAAAATCATTTCATGAAATTCTTACCTTTTAAAATGAACGTGATTTTCTGTCAATGTACAGCTTCTACAGAGAAAATGAACACAGCGCTAACTTCTAACAATAGTGTAACCTATCCCGAATAACAACTTCTAATTTCTGAGTAACACATGTGCGTTTCTCACAAAAAGGATTTCAAGAAATTTTTAACCTTCTAAAGAACGTGATTATGTTTCAAAGTAAAGTTTCTACAGAGAAAATGAACACTGCTTTAACTTCGAAGAGTACTTTGAAACATCCCAAACTATTGCTTCTCATTTCAGAGTAACACTTGTGCATTTGTCACAAAAAGGATTTCAAGAAATTCTTACCTATCCAAAGAAAGTGATTTTCTTTCACAATAAAGCTTCTAGAGAGAAAATGAACACTGCTCTAACTTGGAACAGTACTTTGACACAACTCAAACTAGGGCTTCTCATTTCAGAGTAACACATCTGCTTTTCTCACTGCATTTCGTGAAATTCTTACCCTTTCAAAAGAACGTGATTATATTTCAAAGTAAAGGTTTGAAAGATAAAATGAACTCTGCTCTAACTTTGAACAGTATTTAGATATATTCCAAACTACGGCTTCTCATTTCAGAGTAACACTTATGTGTTACTCTCAAAAAGCATTTCATTAAATTCTTACCCTTTCAAGAGAATGTGATTATCTTTCAAAGTAAAGGTTCTAGGGAGACAATGAACTCTGCACTTACTTCGAACAGTACGTTGACATATCCCAAACTAGGGCTTCTCATTTCAGAGTAACCCATGAGTGTTTCTCACAAAAAGCATTTCATGAAATTTTTTATCTTTCAATTTAAAGCTTCAACACAGAAAATGAACACTGCACTAACTTCTACCAATAGTGTAACATATCCCGAATAACAACTTCTCATTTCAGAGTAACTAACTCATGTGCGTTGCTCACAAAAGTATTTCATGAAATTCTTACCCTTTCAGAAGAAGGAGATTATCTTTCAAATAAGCTTCTAGAGAGAAAATGAACACTGCTCTAACTTTGAACAGTATTTAGACATATTCCAAACTACGGCTTCTCATTTCAGAGTAACACATGTTGCGTTTCTCACAATAGCATTTCATGAAATTCTTACAATTTCAGAAGAACGTGATTATCTTTCAAAGTGAAGCTTCTAGAGAGAAAATGAACTCTGCTCTAACTTTGAACAGTATTTAGATATATTCCAAACTATGGCTTACATTTCAGAATAACACTTGTGCGTTTCTCACAAAAGCATTTCATGAAATTCTTACCCTTTCAAGAGAACGGAATTATCTTTCAAAGTAAAGCTTCTAGAGAGACAATGAACTCTGCACTTACTTGAACAGTACGTTGACATATGCCAAACTACGGCTTCTCATTTCAGAGTAACCCATGAGTGTTTCTCACAAAAGCAATTCATAAAATTTTTTATCGTTCAATGTAAAGCTTCAACACAGAAAATGAACACTGCGCTAACTTCTAACAATAGTGTAACATATCCCGAATATCAACTTCTCATTTCACAGTAACACTTGTGCATTTCTCACAAAAGCATTTCATGAAATACTTACCCTTAAAGAAGAATGTGATTATCTTTCAGTTAAGCTTCTAGAGAGAAAATTAACACAGTGCTAACTTCTAACAATAATGTAAGTTATTCCGAATAACAACTTCTCATTTCTTAGTAACACATGTGCATTTCTCACAAAAGGATTTCAAGAAATTCTTACCATTCCAAAGAAAGTGATTATCTTTCAAAGTAAAGTTTCTACAGAGAAAATGAACACTGCTTTAACTTCGAACAGTACTTTGACAAATCCCAAACTAGGGCTTCTCATTTCAGAGTAACAACACTGCCTTTCTCACAAAAGCATTTCATGAAATTCTAACCCTTTCAAGAGAACGTGATTATCTTTCAAAGTAAAGCTTCTAGAGAAAAAATGAACTCTGCTCAAACTTTGAACAGTATTTAGACATATTCCAAACTACGACTTCTCATTTCGGAGTAACACTTGTGCGTTTCTCACAAAAGCATTTCATGAAATTCTTACTCTTTCATGAGAACATAATTATCTTTCAAAGTAAAGCTTCTAGAGAGAC